>VXAY01002202.1:194028-283960 GCA_013399855.1 Oxyruncus cristatus
GAAAAAAAAAAAAAAAAAATTAAAGAGGTGTTTCCCTAAGGAAAGGAGAACATTATTATAAAAATATGTCACTCAAAACAAATTCAGAGGACTTGCCTCTCCTAAAGACTGAGGCTTGAGACAGAATGGGATTTTTGCTTCTAAGATTCCATTAGTTTGTTTTGTAGCTTTTCTGTAATGAATAAGTGTAAAGAATTAATTGATAAGAAAAACTATTGATAAACCTGTATTTGTAAGGAAAGAGCTAAAGCTTACTGTAGCCTAGTGTTACATGGCAGACAGAAACTAGGAATGTCCCTGAGGAACTGACATGAGTGGGCAGCTCATTAGGACAGAAGCAAGGTTCACACACCTTCAGTGTTCAGAACTTCGAACATTAGGAAGTTAATTTTCAGATCAAGAGAGCATTAAAGCAAGTGAAAATACATTGTTGAATCCAGTCAAAAGAGGTGTTTATTCAGTAAGTGGAACTAGAACACATTCTGAAAGAAAGTGATGCTTTCTTTTAAAAAGGTTGCTTTGATTTTCTGTGGAGTCACATAAATCCATCTCTGTAGGGATTTCACTTTTCAGTAGTTTTTGCTGTTCTAATATGGTGCTCACTTCACGCTTCTGACTCAAATGTTAGAAAGTGAGTGTTTGACTTTGACTTTTTCTATGATACCAAGGGTGGCAGGAAATGGCCCACTGCTATTATACAATCAATTGAATGGGTAGCTGCGGGATGTTGGCATACCACAGCTTGTGGCAATGCTGACAAAGTAACAACACAGACAGTGGCTGTCTTAGAAAATGTACAAATGAGAAAGAAATGACCCAGAAGAGAATACAACATTTAATTTGTAAGTAGGATCTTACAGCATGGGTTGTGTTGTGTGACATTTATTTTCTTGCACAACATAATTTGAAGCACTGTGAAAACCTGCCCTGATATTCTTGTTCTGAGCTGTCCCATTCTAGATATTGACTCTTTTTCAGGCTAAAGGTCCAATAAAGTATGTTCTGCGTGGTGTTCACATGTATATGCACTCACTAATGAACACACAGGCATAAAGACTAACTGGCTTTGTGCCAGAGCCCAAGCAAAACAATAGCTCATGTACTAGCAGTCTAGCAGCACACCTTAGGAATATACAAAGTTGTGATATGCCTGTTCAAACTCTTCCTTGCCTTCATTTTCTAATTAATAGTCAGATTACAAGGTAATAGTCAAGAAAGAAAGGAAATGGAAATAAAATGATCACATAATTGAATAGATGTGGTATTGTGGTTTAACACCAGCTGGCAGCTAAGCCCCATGCAGCCACACTCTTCCCCACAGTGGGATGAGGGAGAGAATCCAAAGAGTAAGAGTGAAAAGACTGTTGGGTTTCATGAATAAAGCAAAAGATGTACACAAGCAAAGGAAAACAAGGAATTCACCTCTCTCCGTGGACAGGCAACTGTTCAGCCATCCCCAGGAAAGCAAGGTTTCATCACACCCAGTGGTCACTGTGGAAGAAAAATGCCATCACTTCGAATATCCCCCCCTTCCTTATTCTTCCCCCAGATTTATATGCTAAGCATGATGCCATATGGTCTGGAACATCGCTTGCGTCAGTTGGGGTCATCTGTCCTGGCTGTGTCCCCTCCCAACTCCTTGTGCACACCCAGCTTCCTTGCTGGTGGGGAAGTATGAGGAGTAGAAAAGGCCTTGTGTCTGTGTAAGCACTGCTCAGCAATAACAAAAATATCACTATATTATCAACACTCTTTTTCAGGACGAACCCAAAACACAGCACCATGCTATCTCCTCTAAGGAAAAAATCATACACAACTATTCCAGCTCACCCTCTATTCCAGCCCAAGCCAGCAAACTGGGGTTAACTTGGGTAGGTCAATTGTATTATAAGGAGGGGGAAGAAGTGGAAAGCAGGAGTACAGCTCTTTGCATAATGAATAAATTTGTTTAAACACCGTTATGTGTTGTTTCCCTGAAAGATATATAATCCCAGGTGAAATGTTGCTTCCATCAACAGCAAGATCTCTGAGAAAAATATCAGATTACGGTTTAAATCCTATTAATATAATGTATGTATGTTATCACTTAAAATAGTTTAGTAGTTGTAGTTCCATAGCAAAGAAAATCACCAGGATACATATATATTCTCAGACCATGCAGACTTAACAGTTCAGTGGAAGGCTGTATTTGTCTTTTGTTTTCATTTACTGAATGTTTGTTTATATTCTCAGACCTAAGTACAAATAAATTCTTAAGAAGGAAACTAGACAATCAAGAGAGGTGACTGAGAGCATGTTTTGTTTTCCTCCTTCTCTCAAATGTTCTTCAGAAGAACATGATGCACTCTATCGATATTTTAAAGACTAGCAAAGGTAAAGTCAGTTTTCTAAGAGTCCCTCTAGCAGAAGGCAATTTCCTTTCTTAGCACTCCAAAGTCTGTTATTCCCTTGAGATTCATGCCCAAGAAACTGACATTTACTCACTTTTTTATGTTATTCCCTTTTTTCTGGTCACTGTGTGGCAACCTCAGCTACCTTGGCACAAATCAGAGCAGCTACATTAGGAGCAGAAGTTTGTTATGTAGTCAACAGAGAGCATTAGACACTGCTCAGGGCCAGCTCAGAATGCTTAAAATTAATTAAAATGGTATTCAACGAGTCACTATAATCAATGGAGACTAGTGCACAGGTTCTATCATGCTTTTAACACTGGTGAGTTCAGCTGGGAACTAAATATTCTTTCCATTGATTGCAAAGGAGGCCAACCTGTGACTAGAGCAGACATTGTAGACATTTAAACTTCGGTGAGGTGGACTTCTGAGTGTATCTTTTTCCTTAGCTCATAGTCAATACATTAGCTCCGGACTTTGCAGCCAGGGACCTCACATTAATGCACCCAGGCCAGACTACATGGATCAGTGTAGGTGACAGCTTTGATCTGTCTACAGCTGTTCCTCTGCTAATGAGTTTTAATTTCTCGTTTTGCAAAGGCTTTGATTGCATTCAGGTCCCACAACACACATCCATTCTGGCTGTCATTTAGCACAGAAGCACAGTGAGAGCTGGAAAATCCCGGTCCAAGAAGATCAGAAATAACAATTACACTGAAGAAGTGGTATTTGTGAGGACATGATAACCCTGTTCTGCAGATTTGTTTGAGAATTTCAGTGTATCTAGTCTCTAAATTCTCAGAGACTTTCTCTGGTTCAGTTTGAAGAATTCGGGTTTGATCCGTGCCAGTAGCTAAACAATCACTTGGGGTTTAAATATAATTCAAGCATTTTAATAAATGTAAGTTTATTGGGAGTACAAATAGGGGTTAATATTCATATCTCAGCAGAATCTATCAGAAATTATTGTCCTCAAAACTTAGTTCATTTTTTGTCTCTTCTGGGAAGCATATGAAGTTGAAAACCCACACGTAGTTCCTAGTGGAGTACCAACATTAGCTGCTGGTCCTGCTTGGAACTACTAACCATGGAAAGAAAATCAAAAAACTTCTATTATGTTGTCCTGTTTTCCTGAGGTGATTTAAAAAATAATTCCACAAACATTTTTACCACATTGTTTCCACTGGAAAACTGTTTCAGAATCTCATCTGAATGGACTTTGCCATCTCAATATATTAATAGAAAATCTCTAGTTTGCAATATAAAATATTTAATTGAGAAAGGCAAATACCAACTAGAATTAATCTGGAAAGGGAGTAACTCTGACTTGCTAGAAGTTCATTCAAGTCATTACAGGCACCTTCCTGTTCCAGTGTGAGTTTCGCAAGGCTGTTATCCAGTTTCCCTACAAAGACAGTGTTGACTGAAGTGCTACTTAAAAAGGTTTACCTTTTTACAAACACACTTATCATGCTTCTGCCTACTCTGCTGGTGTGTACAAGAGTCTGAGTGGTTGTAACATAGAGGCCAACAGGACACAAGGTTTGAGTTAAATGCAGTGGAGCCTGGATGGCACAACCACACTCCAGTTTGTAAAAACTGAGATGTTGAATCTGACCTGCCTTGCAAAGCAACTTGAATTGTAACTGATGTTAGCTCTTGTGTAGTACTTAGACTTCCTGAAAATTAGACAGCAACATACCTTTCTAAAGGTCTGTTTTGAGGTGGCAAACCAACACACACAGTTCCTCCTTCATTCACTGATTTTGTTCTCTTATTCCAAGAAATGAAAATAATTGGGGTTGAGCACACTGTTATAGATGAGTTGTTTGAAATCTTTGCTTTAGAACTTTGCTTCTGTGGATAAAGGAGGAACACAAACCCTCCCAAGGTTAGTGATGGCACAAGCATTGGAGCAGGGTGCCACGAGCGCTGGCAGCTGCCTGGGGCCAGGCACCAGGAGACAAGAGGGGATCTCTATGAGTCTAAACGGCTAGTCCTTGTTCCACAGCCCTTGGACAGGGAGCAGGACAGAGCAGGCCAGGAGGGCAGCTGGGGCATCCCCAGATACCATCAGGTGTCTCTGTTGGAACAGGGACAGCAGCCTGTGGGTTGGCCCTGCTGTGGTGGGGCGGGAGAGCCATACTCCCACACAACCACTGGGACAGACTGGGCTGGGCTGAAACAGGACTCTGGCCCATGGGGTAGGGGTGGGGGAGGCCCCAGGGACACGTGGTAGGGCTGTTGAGGGCCATTATTGCCCTTAGTGCCCTGACATTTAATGACCTGTATGTAAAACATAAAAGGTCAGTTTGTCTTTGTCAGAAAGAATGGTTACACTCATCTTGATCTTCTAGGCTGATGACCTTTCTGTTCACATTGTTTCCACAAAGATAAAAGAATCTGACATGGAAAAAAAAAGAAACATTAACGTGAAGAGCCATTTTTTGACATTTCCTACCTACGCTAGGGGAATAAGAAAGAATAAAAATACACGTTATCATCATTTTTTTAAATAAACAAGCTAATTTCAAAATAAGGCACTATAGATTCTAGTAACTTTAAATGTCAGAATATTGCACTCACTTATCTCTTGGTGTCCAGGAATCAAATAACCTTCTCTTTTATTTAAGATGGAGATCGGTTGCTCATGGATTGCGTTGTAGATTGCTTAAAGCAATGTAGATTGCTTAAAGTATCTTGCCCACTACATTATCTGTTTCTTACCTTTTCTTTCAGAAGTTCAGTGCTATACAAAAACACCTTTTTCTTATCAGGAATGGCATATCAAAGTGTCAAGAGCGATCTCTATATATATGGCATGATTGCTATTAAAGCATGTCTTTAAAATCTCAGTAATAAAAGCCATCTCTTAACTTATTCATGGCATTAGTTGTTCACAAATATAATAAAAAGTATTTTTTGTTTACTGATCTACAAGACGTTTTCATTTATGATTTAATTTCACAGTTCCATAAACAACATAAAAAATCAACATATTTAAAGCACTTAGATAAAATAAGGGACATCTTACTACCATGAAATGCCAAAATATGTGAGAACAGATGAATCTGAATTGTGAGCTGAGCAGTAAAAAATCTTTCTTAATAAGGAATTACATATCTTTGGAGTTTAATTACAATAAGGGCTGTCATTGTAAGATTAATGATAAGCAGTTTTTCACTTCTAACAATTTCAATTGAGTTAAGATAGTGCCATTATTCTTAGACTGATAAGGTCAAGCAAATGAGGCAAAAGTGGGGAAAAAAATGGGAAACTGAACTGTACTGAGAGAACATTCTATACTATAATATGTTATGTAAAATATTAAGTAAGATGATAAAATACTAAAAAAAAAAATTGTATATGTTTCGCGTTAACCATGCAACACTGTAGAATCTAGTACAATTTTCAGAGCTGTGAATCATAAATAGATGTTACACTGGTATCTCTCACTCTTTTCTGGAAATGGAATAAGCTTTTCTAGTACATAAATATTACCTTCTTGGTTAGATATCTCATACTGCACTCATGTGCAGGAAGGACATTTGACTGTATGGTAGGGATAAACTCTGAATTGGTGATTGTGAGGTTACTTTTTAATGCACAGGTTAGTGTGCCCTTGGATGTCACTGTAGTTTGTGCCTTTATTTCTTGCTATACAAAGGCAGTAGCCCTTTTTCCCTTAGGGAAGAGACATTCAAAGAAAGGATTGTTGTTACCTCTCCTCTTATCTCAAAACCTGAGAAGAGGAAGTAGGTCCATCAACTTCATTTTCAGTCTCTTTTCTGGATACTATTCATTTAAGCATTGTCTTCTTTCTCAAAATTTTTATAATGCTTAATTGAATCAGGAACCATAGTTTTCACAAGCACCTTTTCACATGTACCTTAAACTCTGTGTTTGATATCATCAGAGTTCATCTTCTTCTACTCTTCTTATTAATTCTGGTCTCTCCTTTTTCTTTCTTCCCCCCCCCCTTGTTTATTTTTAGTTATTATTACAATATCTAAATAAATAAATATTTATATTTGGTTTTTGTGCCCTTTATGTCAACTTTTGGCCATTTTTGCTCTGACCTCTTTTGATACTCTTGAAGATCTCGGTTATCATGATTAATGTAAACATGTATTCAAAACCTGCAACACATGATGATAACTTGAAAAACAATAGTGTAAAGACGGTGATAAATATGTAGAAATATGTTTTCTGTCTTTATTCATCTGTCTTTCTGATTAAACCTCTAGGGAGCGTGCAGAATCTAGCCTGAACTTAGCTTTAGATGTATTAAGAAGCAGGCATAAGGAATGTATTAGAAATTTACCTTGTTAACTGTTTTAATTCATCACATAATCTCACATTGCTTTCAGCCTATGAAGAAGGTACTCAATCTTCCTGACTTCTGACAGAATAAATTAATTAATAAACATGATTTTAGGTTTTAATTAAGTTAATATAATTTGGTATAATCTGCAAGAGAACAATAGGGCTAGTTTTTGAGCTCACTTTGTTAATACATTTGCTTATCTGAGAGCTGATGCTTATTCTGAGCTCTTCTGAATGTGAATCACTTAAACAGCCGTTAAAAACAGAATCATCTTTCAATTTCTCATTACTTGGGAGCAGATGTTTCACACTCTTGTTGAAAATAGTGCATAAACCTTTTTACATGCAAGTGCATATTAGGAAAACACAAACAAACCGTGCTTGCTTCTTACTGTAATCTCCAAGAATAAACCATATTTCTCATCAGGCATTATGTAGAATATCATATATTTCCTTTTAAATAAGAAAAAGAAAGAACAACTAATCCTTGAAGTGATAAAAAGCCCAACACTGAATCTCAAAGGATGCTTATATCTAAAGATGTTATTGACTCAAAGTGCCAGGATAGCATAGAGAACATAGCTCAATCATCCAGCTAATAGACTAATAATAAGATAAAAAGCCAATACTTATTTATATATCATAATAATTTCCACCAGAATCTAGCAATGTAAGAATCCAGATAAGAATTTTATAATATAAATTGGTAGGGTCAAATTTGAATTTATTGCTTTTGAAACTGACCTATTATGTCATAACATAAATGGGATTCCTCTATGAATTTCACAGTCTAGATGCAACTGGTGTGCATCAGAGAAGCCCTGAGGCCTAAAAGAGGACTCAACTAGTCTGTTTGCTAAGACTTCAAAGTCTAAACAGGACCTAGACACTAGTAATGAGGACATCACAATTGTACCCTGCATAGTCACAGATCATCTTTGTAAAACAGGTGGTATTCCTGACTTCCTCAATGAGGCTGAGACAGACTTATGCTTACGTATTTGAACCAGGGTTTTTTTTTGTTCATACTGCTACCTTTCTGTAAATGGCCTTACACCCTCATTTTACTTGTATTATTTTGAGGGTGAGAAAAACCAACAAGAAACCAGTATCCTTATACAATTGACAATAACAACTAATACTAGTGCACAATGGGTGGCCATTAACTGATACAAAGACGGCACTAATCAGTGTCTAGAAAGAAAATGAAAAAAAAAAAGAAACTGCAACAGCATATTGTTTATAAATCAGAAAGCTTCATTTACTAATTTATATTGAAATATTTTTACTTCATACATTGCATTGGTAATGCATAGAAACCATATATTTTCCTTGCCTGGGGTGGTGTAAAGCTCTGAAGACAATAAATCTGGATATACAGTTAGTACTGCTCTCTCTAGCCCATAAATTTAGTAAAAAGCAGAGTTTCCAAAAATATATATTGCACATATAGAACTCCCTCTAGACAGAAAAGCAATATAGTAAAAATAAGTTCTCCTTTTGCACAGCCCTTTTATGAGAAGGTATATTGCTCCTCTCATTCAATACATTCAAAACTGCAGCTTTCACTTTATATCATCTGATGTGATATGACCAATATAAATTATATTATTTTGAGATTATAAAAAAGGAAATGCAAACCATAAGATTATCATTATTTTAATATCACTTAGGTTTTGAGGGTCAAATAAAAGTTATTTAGAATTAGAATCTCCAGTTAGACCATTTAATTTATAATAAATTAATTATAATAAACTGTAATTTGAAAGTTTACAGACAATGAAGTAAAAAGTATGGATCTAAACAAAGTTGTTTTAGAATACCCTGAAAGAAGAATATACCACTTATGTAGCAAATTTTCAATATTTGTTTTACTTTCCATGTGATATAATTGATGCAAATTGTCCTCTGAATTCAAGCTGTCCAAATACAGCTCTCTTGTCCCAAGTCAAACCCATCAAAAAATCCAAACACAAAATATGGAGTAGAATTTTGATGAATTATGCTTTTCTGCTCTGTAAAATAAGATCTGTGTTAGATAGCACTTTTTTCTGCACTCTGCTCCTTTTTCCTTTTTCTTTTATGGAAATACACTTAGAAGTAAGTAATACAATACCAGTTTTTCACAGTTGTTTACATGCATTTCAGCTCATACTGGGGGTCAGCCTGTGGGCTGGCTTTCACATTGGTGGTGCTTCTGTAACTCCAAGCAGTAGAACAGGTTGCCCAGAGACACTGTGCAGTCTTACCTCCATCAGTGGAGGTTTTCAAGGCCTAACTGGATAAAGCCCTGAGTACCTGGTATGATCTCAGAGCTGCTTTGAGCAGAATGTTGAACTACAGAACCCCTGAAGTCCCTTCTAGCCTGAGTTATCCTATGATACTATGATTTTGAGGGATATTTAGTTTTAAACTGTTTTGTTTTTTTTTTTTTAAATTAGTGTAAAAAATTGTACACAATGCTAAAATTTACAATGTCAACATTCATTTTAATATGTAAATTTGGAGTTGATATAAGCTATATTTCAGATGTAGTATGTCAGAGAAACAATATTTTTGTTGTAGAAACCAGACTGTGAGTATAGAAAATCACCAAAGCTTTCAATGAGCCACATATTTCTACAGCAAGCTTCTGAAGTCAGTGGAAATAGCTGCCACTGTGGAACTCTTGTTGACTTTATTGCTTGTATGTCCCAGTAAAGGGCTGATTGCCTTAACATAATTCAAATTAGCTAAAGGCAGTCTGTAATCTATTAAAAAGACACCTTGCATTTAACCAACTGGCACTAGTCTAAATAACATAAGCCTTAGCTTTCATTACACGACCCTATCTATTTTATTTCTAATCAGAAAGTATTCACTTTCCTACTTTACTTTCCCTATAGCACTGTGATTTCTAAATGGAAAATAACCATAGCATTTCAAGTATTTTTTCCACCTATCACTTTTCCTTTGGACACATGTTATGGGCTCAATTTCAGGCGAATATTTGACACTGTGTGCAAAAGTGAGTTTACACATATCATTATCAACATGGGTGTCCTGCCATTGCATTTGTAGGTATATATTTTCTTTGTTACGGATTTAACTGATCTTAACTGCACTGATAACTCCATATTTCAAGGAAAATATTCCATGAAACCTGACACAAAAAGAAGGATGATATGCAGGGTCTTTTTTTCCGTCTCAGTGAGTACTATAATTCTTGTCATAGTTTTGACTGGGATGGAGTTCATTTTCTTCTTTGTAGCTGGTACAGTGCTGTGATATGGATTTAGTATGAGAATAATGTAGATAACACACTAATGTTCTGGTGATTGCTTAGTAGTGCTGACCCTAAGCAAAGGACTTTTCAGTGTCTCATGCTCTACTAGCAAGTAGGTGCACAAAAAACTGCGAGGGAGCATGGCCAGGACAGCTGCCCAAAACTAGCCAGAAGGATAGTCCACATCATACAATGTCGTGTCCAGTATATAAACTGGAGAAGCTGTACAGACAGGGCCAGTGGTATTCAGGGATAGGCTGGTCATCTGCCAGGTAGTGAGGAGTTTTATTGTGTATCACTTGTTTCTCTTGTGTTCTGTCACTCTTTCTCCTTATAATTACAATTATTATTATTAATAATATTATTAGTATATTTTATTTATTATTGTTGTTATTGCTATTGTATTTTGTTTATATTATTAAATTCTTCCTATCTCAACACATGAGATTTACCTTTTCTTTATGATTCTGCCCCCAAGTAGGTGGGTTAGGGGTAGAATGAGAAGCTGTGTGGTACTTGCTGGGTTTAAACCATGACAGTTCAATAATAATCCACCGTTCTCCTACTGATGAAGATTATAGGTAGTAGAGTTGCCTGTACGATGGTTTTAGTTCGCCTAATATCCTGAACATGTAACCTAATAGAGGAAGGACTGTGAAGGAAACAGGTCTCTGAAAAAGCCTGAAGCCTGTTTTCCCAGAATCTCAAGAGCTGGAGCCTACACTGTGTTAATAGATGTAAGTCCTTGGGGACACTGGTGGAGGACAGTTTATCTTCTGGCTTCCAATCAGTCCTAAGTTCAAGTTCCACTTGAACTGTCAAGACATTGACAGTTATATTTTTATTGATTTTTGAATGACTGGGTTTTGGGCTACTTTTCTACCAAGGTCTGCCCCTCCCATTAATATAAATCCTTCATTTCTTCAGCCACAACCAAATGTTTTGTAAGAATTGTCACTTGTGTTTCCTAACTTCAGACAGCATGGCAATTAACAAAATGGAGTCAAATTTCATATTACCAATCAAACTTCAGCCAAGAGATGTAATACCTGTCCAAGTTCCAAAATCTGATTGTGACTAATTTCCTTCTTATATAATTACATTGTTACACATTGCTCATTTTGCTAATTGACTACATAATTTGTCTGACATGCATATACACATTAATCAGTAGTCTCGCTATGCTTTTGTCATGGGCATACCTGGGATGTTTGGTAACATTCTGACTTGGAAGGATATTTTGAACTGCAATTGTGTGTTTGCATTTGTGTACATATGTATGTATATACCACTTCTATGATCAGCTATAGCACAAGATACGTCCCAGAAAAACAAGGAAAGTGAAATGCTAAAAGCCCCTTGCATTTTAGCTTTCTCCAAGTTTTAGACTGAAGCTTTCAGAATTTGAATCAGGCACTTAAATACCATCTAAGTCCCACTTTTTGTACATCCTTTACTGACTCAAGCCTATAGTAAATTTGGCCAGATAGTTGGTCAGTAAATTAGAATATTAATAAATATTTCTAAAAGTATTGTTGAGGGCAAGAAATGAAGCAGAAAAGGAAAAAGCAAAAGACAGAAGATATGGTTGAAAGCAAGGAGTTTTGAGAGGCTGAAAGTACATGGCAAATAGTCCACTGGGAATGGGTGAGCATGGAGACAAAGCGGGAAGAGAGGCAAGACCTGAAAGGATACTCACAATAGAGGAGGAGATCAGCAACAAGACCCAGGAGACCGTTATCTATACAGAGTCATGCTTTGTTTATTGCAAAAGCTGAAGTACATGAAGGTTGATGCCATATTTACAGAAGCAGAATGGTTGTTTGGAAACTAGACTCTGTCTATGTCTCTGCCACTAAATTTCACTGTATTTGATAAATCACTTCAATGACACTTCCTAAGAGTGAGTGTTCATAATAGTCAGAACATGTTGCACCTCAGTAGCAGCACTACTGACTGTCCACAGATGTAATTAAAGTTGATTTAAGTATGCTGTGAATATATGAAGATCCATTAATGCAAATAGTATGAAAAATGAAGTCATAGGTATTCAAACCAGAGATTTTTTTTTTTTTTTAATCTCAGTCCTTCAGTATCTCAGTTCTCTCTCTCTCTAAAATAGTGATGGTACCTATATTTGAAATTGAATTTATTAATGTTTATGGAGCAGTAACACACTCTGTGATAATGGTGTAGAAACACTTCCGGGGAAATTAGAATTCCTTCTCCAGACCAAGCTTTCAGTCTTAGGGAGAAAATAAGTGAGAGGGCCAGGGGAAGGAGGCCAGGCAGTGGACATTGAGGTGAATGCAAAATAGACAGACCAGATCTGTGAAATACACTGTGATGTTCTGGAGACAGAACTCCTAAGGAGAGTAGAGGTAAATAGATGATACCTCAGCCCAGCTGCCCTTCGAGGCCTAATCAGCTGACCGGGAGGTGGAGCCAAGGTCGCTTCTGGGAGATTTAAGCTGCTCCAGGGAGCACAGGTGAAGAGGAGTGGGCAAGCTGGGGTGTGGCATGGCAGTTTGTATGGCAGTGCGAGCTGGAAGGGCACAGCCGTCCTCCCAGCTTTCCCTGGTGGCTTGTGAGGTAGGTTTGTGGCTCTCTGTAATTTTTTTTTTTATTTCCCTGCAACTGAAGTTGACCCAGCAATGGTTTCCAAATGAACAAAAGCCATTACTGCTGCTACCAGGGGCACTGTGCTAACCCAGAGAGACCCCCCCAAGAAGGACACAGCTGTTCAGGTCTCTGGCTGCAGAGTGTCTGAGCCTGGTGTTGGTACCAGAGGACAGTGCGAGAAGACACCTACATGCATGTGAGCAGGTGAATGATTTGCTGTGCTTTGTGGGAGAGCTCAAGGAAGAAGTGGAGAGGCTAAAAAGTATTAGGCAGAGTGAAAGGGAAATAGACTGGTGGAGTCACACCCTTTTGACCCCAAAAGACGTCTGGCAGGAGATGGTGAAGCCCTACCCTTCCTGCCATCAGGCAGATAGAGCAAGTCAAGTAATGGGGGTGGGGGGAGTGGAAACAGGTCCCTGACCAGAGAGGTAAAAGAATCCCCTCCTGCCCCCCATCACCTCCCCAGGTGCCCTGAAAGAATAGGTATGAACCCTGGACCCAGAGAGTCAGGCAGAGGGCAGTCAAGCAGGGGATCTCTCTGGAGGGTCTCCCAGTTGCACCCTCTCTACCAGATGGATTACAACCACAGCTATAAAGAAAAAAAGAAGGGTAGTTGTAGTAGCCGACTGCCTTCTAAGGGGAACTGAAGGCCATTTATACCGACTGGACCCATCCCACAGGGAAATCTGCTGCCTTCCTAGGCCCCAGGTGAGGGATATTAGCAGGAGACTCCCTGAGCTAATCTGACCCTCTGATTATCCAGTGCTGGTGGTTCAGTCTGGCAGTGATGACATTAATGAAAGAAGTACCAGCCTAATTTAAAAGGACTTCAAGGCTTTGGGTCGATTAGTTAATGGGACAGGAACACAGGTGGTGTTCACCTCAGTTCCTGCAATAGCAGGGATGAATGAGGAGAGGAGTAGGAAAACCCATCTCATCAATAGGAGGTTCAAGGATTGGCACCACCAGCGGAATTTCGGGTTTTTTTGACCATGGGGCAAATTCCATGGTACCCAGTCACCTCAATTCAGACAGGCTTCATCTGTCTAGCAAGGGCAAAAGGACTCTAGCCCATAAGGTGTTGGGGCTGATCAAGAGCACTTTAACTAGGCTTGAGGGGGAATGGGTTGAAACCAGGCTCTCCAGAGATGATCCTAAGGGTGGAAAGCCTGGGTTAGAAGTGAAATCAGCAGCCCAGCTGCTGTGCATATACGCCAATGCACGCAGTTTGGGTAACAAACAGGAGGAGCTGTAAGCCATCGTGTTGCAGGAAAGCTGTGATGTAGTCTCCATCATGGAAACGTGGTGGGATAACTCGCATGACTGGAGTGCTGCCATGGATGGCTACAAGCTCTTTGGAAGGGAGAGGCAAGGTAGGAGAGATGGAGGGGTGGCTCTGTGTGTTAGAGAGTCTCTTGACTCTGTAGAACTTGAAATCAGTAATGATAAGGTCGGGTGCCTGTGGATCAGAATCAAGGGGAAGGCCAACAAGGCTGACATCCTAGTGGGAGTATGTTACAGACCACCCAACCAGGATGATGAGGGTGGTGAATTATTCTACAAGCAGCTGGCAGATGTCTCAAAATCAACAGCCCTTGTTCTTGTGGGTGACTTTGACCTGCCAGATGTCTGCTGGGAACTCAACACAGTGGAGAAGAGGCAGTCTAGCAGATTCGAGAGTGTATAGAGGAAAATTTCCTGCTTCAGCTGGTAAATGAGCCTCCAGGAGTGGGGCCCTGCTAGACCTGCTGTTCACAAACAGAGAGGGGCTGGTGGGGGATGTGGTGGTCAGAGGCCATCTGGGGTACAGTGACCATGAAATAATAGAGTTTTCAGTACTCAGGGATACAAAGAGGGCCATCAATAAAACTTTTACCCTGGACTTCTGCATGCAAGTCTAATTAAAAAAACCCCAAAACCATTAAGTAGCTAATTTCCTAGTCTTGGCTTTGTTTTTGCCATGGATTGCACTCAATCCTATACAGTTCCTTTGGAGGGGTGATATGTGACACTGAAAGCTGGTATAAGTGTCTCTCTGCTCCTGACTTCCTGTTCCCTGTTCCAGCATGTGTTGCCCAGTGCTGCAGACCCTCAGGCTGTTGCTGCCCTGGAGCAGGCCACCCACACCTACAGTCCCTCTTAACCCCAGGGTGGGTCACCCACAGACCACGGGCCCTCAGGGTTGTCCCTCCTGTGGCATGAAGTGCTCCTTCCGAGAATGCATCTCTACCTGTGTTCTCAGCGATGTCTTCTTCCAGCTATCTCCTTCATGACTGTTTTGTTTGTCTTGCCAACAAATGCTACTCCTAAATATGTTTGAGCAGCAGTGCTAGCTAGATTCTCCTTGGGCTGGCATCATACTTGGCAGATGATTGGTTGTTTAGGTCCATTTCAGAGCAGCTCCTGGCTCATTCCACATGTGTCACCCTCCAGCACCCTACCACCGAGATTCTGCTGGGTAGGACCACAGGACACACACTCATATAAATGTGATATGTTTGAAATACACACCTACAGAACTTAGAGCGAAAGGAGATTATGAGAATAGTTTTTCTCACCTCAGTGGCCCACTTTGCGATGCCTTTTCTGGGGAACTGGATTATTTCTATTTGTCCACAGACTGACGGGTTGGACAGCTTGTCCACACCTTCATAAAGGACGATAATTAAGTGTCTGAATGAATTATCGTCTTCTGCCAGGCTTCATATCACCTCTTGCTAACATTGCTGTGTTTTTATCATTTATGATTGTTGGAAATGAAATTGAAAATATAAGGTTAAAAAGGAAAATAGTAAATTGCACATACGATAAATATCAGGAAAGGGAACAGTGGCAATAATTTAAATATAAATAGATAATACAAGTAATCTGATGGCTTAATATATACGACTGTGCTTCTCTAAAGATGTCAAATACAGTCTGGAATGGAAAATCAATCATCTACGAAGATAATATAGTATGAAATGTCTACAATTATGAGACAGGTAATAGAGCCATTTTTTTCCTGAAAAATTGGTCCAGAATTAAAAAAGTCTCTTCTTGCAGAAATTCAAGGATATGTACCATCGACCAGGAAACAAAAAAACCCAGTTAATTAAGGAATTTGGTGTGTTCGCAATCAAGAATCAATTCCTTGCTCCCACAAATGGAGCCACTTTGCCCATGGTAGGGAAACACTTGCTTTGATTATTTCACCAGAGAGAACCATGAGGCATTTAGGTGATGTGCCACAAGACCTATCATGTTAGGTCTCTGTAGCAATGTTTTGGTCTTCTTACTCCATAGAAATTTTTCCCAAAGTTCCAGCCTCTAAGAACTGGAGTTCTCAGATGGTCTTGCAGTGCCCTGCTAGCTTTATGGTTCAAAGCTGATGCCTATCATAAAGACTGGTTTACGTACCTCACTTATGTTGATCTCATCTGACTTTAACCTCTATGACCAAACCATTTTCTGAAGTTGCTACTCAAATGCTAATGAAGATCAGTGATGAGCCTAATGTTAGAACTCGAGTTACATATCTAAAATTCACAGAGAATTAACCCAACCTTTCCCTCCTTTGTAGCTGTGTGAAGTCCTCCTGTCCTGGTTTCAGCCAAGGACAGCATTAATTTGTTGCAGTAGCCATGAGGTGGCATGCCGAGGTGGTTATGTTCAGATAACTAAGAATTTGTACAAAACAAATAAAAATCTGTAAAAATATTTGTAGGAATACATAAGTGATAAAAATACATCATTTTTCCGGTGCTATTATGCTTTAAAATGCATAAGATTAAATCTAGTTGCAAAATCATGATGAAGAAGATATGTGTATTTATAATGTTTTTTAAATACATTTTTTGTGTGATCAGTATTCAAGGGGACACAATAGAAGGTTGTTAGCCATGTTCTGCTATTTCTCTCAGATTGAGCATTCAAAGACTGTCACAGTCATTCTACTTTCAGCGTACAAAATTAATTTTTCAGAAATATTTTACTCGGTGATTAATCTTAATGTAATTAATAAAATTTGAATCATTCATAAATAACTAGTAAATTAGATCAATCTCTCCCTCATACAGTTACTTGATTCCTGCTTTTTGGTGCCGTTTGGATCTCTTTACAACTAAGCATTTAGAGGAATTTCCAGTTACGATTGTAATTCTCCACAAAGGCTAACAGTCTCAGTCATGTCTGTCTTATATGCCATGACATCAGAAGGCGCAAATTAAAGTACGATAAAGTTAACCATCTTGATTTTTAGTGTCTTAAGTCATGAAATTGACCATCATGTTGAGATGGACGAAAAACAGTTTTTCTGCCAAGACAGTTCAAGTAACAGCTGTGTTCAGATAAATTGACACTACATGAAGGAAAGAGTAATAACAAGAAGAAACTAAAAGCACATGTCACAACAGTACTTAAACATTATTGGATTTTGGTTTTTTTAAGAACAACAAGCACTGGGAGCGCAGATCACAGCCCTTGTCTCTTCTTTCCACAGCAAGGGCTATAACTAGTGGCTGCAGAGTAAAATTCTCAAGTCCAATAAATCTTAAATTGTTTTCTGCAAAGAAACTGCCTTCAGCAGACAAACTTGATAATGCCAGGATGACAGAGCAACTCAAGAACACATTTTTAAGAGTTGGGAGATGTGAATGTTGATCCTTAAGAAGAAAACAGTATTTTGAAACCTGTAGTACTAGACATATGTGTCAGCAGGGAACGATTCTGCTTCTCCAGTTTGCTTTCTTGCTTTGTTGTTATTTTTTATGCTGTTGTTACTACTCCTAAAGGTCAAAGTGAGTCTTTCATGGAAAACTGGAATTTCCTGTCAACTTGCTATTCTGTCTTATAGCTACATTCATATCAGTTCATGGATTAAGTTCAGTTACCATGGAGGCATATAATGCACTAGCCAAACATATCATGTTATGGAATGCAAATATATAGAAGCCATAGATTTGAGAATTGCTTGTGGGGGGTATTTGGGTAACTTCATATAGAGTAAAAACTAAAATGTCTTCTTTAAAATATTTACAAATTCATACAACATAATGTTTTAAAAATGCTACATGTCAATATCATACCCTTCTAAACAGAACTCCAAGTTATTTGGTTGAACTGATTAACTGTGGTTGTTTCCACTGCAGTCACTAGAATGAAGATGTGAATTCAACTGGGTAAATACTGTGAAAGTGGCAAGCAATTAACAAATTGACAAATGAACAAATTGAGAAACAAAACTTGACACATAAACCAATTGGCAAACTGGAAAACTGACTAATTGGCAAACAGCTTGGCAAGACAGAGACATGCTTGAAGTTTATTAGTAAGGGCAGCGTAGGTAGTGTAGGTTGGGAAATTTGATTCAAGGTCCTTTCAAGCATTGGGTAGTAGTCTTTCACTGAGATATTATGAATGAGAAAAGGAGTAAATTTTAAGACTAGGAATATGGGCTTAGACATTGTAAAATCAAGTCATGTGAGAATTAAATATTAGCTAAGAACTTGGTAATCTTTGAGCAAAAAGCTTCTTTGACTTTGCTACTCTTAGCGTTTTGATGAATAATTGTCCCACACTTCAGTATGTGATAGCTAAAGGGTAGACTGTATGCCATGAGTAGCTCCTGTGTGAAGTATGCAATAGTGTTTAGTAAAAGGCTGTTTTATAGTAAGAGCTGGTCCTTTTCCAGATGTCCTTGGGCACCATTCTGAGTCTACGTGGTAGAGTTTGGAGATAATATGATTCACATCACCTTTTATTTTAGGTTGCAAGTTTTAAGTTGTCTGATTAGTTGCCCATCTAGTGAGTTGACCTTAGCTGATGACCAGACACCACCTAGCCTTTCCCTCACTCCCCTTTCTCAATAGGGCAGGGAGAGTAAGATGGACAATCTCATGGATTGAGGTAAGGGCAGGGACACCACTTACCAGTTAGAGTCTCTGGTAAAAAAACAACTTGATTGGGGAAAAAATAATTTCATTTGTTAAAAAAAAAAAATAAGGTGTTGAGAAAAAAATAATGAAATTAAAACCACCTCACACACACAGTTTCCCCAGGTGCAACTTCACTTTATAATTCTTGAGTCCTGTACCCTCCTCCCTTTCTCCAAGCAGTGCAAGGGGGATGGGGAATGGAGATTGCAATCAGGTGATAGGAGTTCCTCTCTGCTGCTCCTTCCTCCTTACACTATTTCTTTGCTGAAGCATGGGCTCCTTTCCACACCATACAGTCCTTAAACTTCTCCAAAATGGGTCCTTACCATGGACTGCAGTTCTTCAAGAATGGCTCCAGTGGGGGTCCTGTCCATATGGTACTGTCCTTCAGGAACAGGCTGCTCAAGCATGGATACCCTACAGGCCACAGTTCCTGGAGAAAATCTCCTGCATGGACTCATCTTCAAGGGCCACAGCTCCTGCTAAAATTCTGCTCTTCCATGGGCTGCAACATCATCAGCTCATCTTCACCTGCTGTGGCATGGGGTTCTCAGTAGTCTGCAGTATGAATTAATCTGCTCCAGTATAGCCCTCCATGGGCTGCAAATGACCAACAGATGTTGCCATGGTCTTTTCCAAAAAGTTCAGGGCCATCTCTGGTCTGGTGCATGGAACATTTTTCCCCTCCTTCTTCATTCCCCTTGGTCTCTGCAGGGTTGTTTCTCTCATATTCTTCCCACTCCTCTCTCTCACAGCTGCTGCACATTGTTTTTTACCCTTCCTAAATATGCTGTCACCAGCATTTGGCCAGTGGCAGGTTAATTTTGTAGCTGGCTGGAACTGGCACTCTCTGGCCTGGGGGCAGCCCCATGCCTCTTCTCACAGAATACACCCCTGCAGCTTCCCCACTACCAAAATCTTACCGTGTAAGTGCAATGGAGTTGAAATTCACCCAGCAATCCTGCCATACCTGGGAACATAGCACAAGACTCTCAAGGCTGTTTCCTCCAGGTACTTTATCACACCATAGGCTACAGGCTTTAGTGGCATCAATTATCCTGTGTCTACCAACTTCAAAAACTGAAGCTAACTGAAAAATATGTCTTGAAAAAGATGTACTTCCTAAGGGAAAGATATGATCTAAGGTTAATACAGATGACCAGGTTCAATTTAGTGAGAGACAAAGATTGTTTGAATATTGGAATGGGCATTATCTAAAAAAAAAAAAAAAAAGGCCAAAATTACCCTCAAACATCACTTCATATATTACTTTTTCATTTTCTTTAAATAAATTTTAACTACCTATTTAAAAAAAAAAGTAATCATCAAGTTTAAGGAAAAGAAAATTAAAATAAAAAGTGAGAAAAAAAAGTCCCAAGAAGGTATGTCATTAAAAAAAGGAATGGTAGATATTCTGAGAAAGAAAGTACACCTAAATCTTATCTCTGACACAACCTTCTTAGAACAATAAACTAGAAAAAAACCACATCAGAAGAATATACATCTTATTTATTCAGAAATAAAAATTTTTATTTGTTCTTGAAATAAGGGAAGAGACTTCTGTTATCACCTCCTGCAAGTGTCACAGTGACAGAAAAGGAAGCAAAGGAACTGTGTAATCCAACATGTAAAATGACCTCCAGAGCAATTCTGGTAGACACAGCAGATCTCATACTTACTAATGTCTGATCCATGTTTGGATGATTGCAGTAGTTTCTGAGAAGAACAAAATATCCATTGAAAAATTGTGTAGCAAAAGTCAGGAATATGAAATAGCAAATACACCAAAAAAAAGAAAGAACTAAAAAAAAAAAAGAGGTTGATGTAAAAAAAATTCTGAAAACTCAACTCTAGAACAGTGTTTCCAATTTCATGTCTTTTTCACACCTTCATACTGATTTTCTAAACTAGATGGAAATGGAGTTACCCACAGTCCTGCACGGTAATGAAATACTTTACTTTCAGGGGCCATTCTCCAGCTCTTAAGCCTTTCTGTTGAAGGCATTGAGAGAATAAGACTCTTCCAAAAGCAGAAGTGAAAGTGCTAAATGAGGAGCTGTTTTATCTTGCCAGTAAGAAAAGCTGAACCTAATGGATAAATCCAGCTGGACAGAGCAAGGCAAGCTCTGTGAATGCATTTCCTTCATGGCTTCTGCAAGGAAACTTGCATCGAGGTCCCAAGGGCACTAATGGGCTTTAATTGTACTGAGAAGCCTCTCCTGGGCACCTCCGCACCCAGGGGCCCCAGTTTAGGAGCCCCAGTTCAGCTCAGCCTGGATCTGTGAGTCCATGTGGGAGATAGGCTGCGGTTTTACCAGCTTTCAACTCCCATGCATAGGCCTGGACTTCCAGGCCGCTGGTCCTGACCCTGCACCTGAGGCTGGCCATCCTGATGCTACGTCTGACATGGGGTACCTTCCCTGGGTGTGGTCCTGACTCCTGCCCAGGGGATGAAGCTGCATCCTGAATACTGTGTTCAGTTTTGGGTCCCTCATCACAAGAAAGACGAGGTACTGGAGCGAATCCAGAGAATGACAATGAAGATGGTGAAGAATCTGGAACACTAGTCCTGTTGAGGAGTGGCTAAGGAAGCTGAGGTTATTTAGCCTGGAGAAAAGGAGGCTCAGGGGAGACCTTATCACCCTGTATCTTATCACATTTATCACTTCCTGAAAGGAAACTGTAGCCAGGTAGGAGTTGGTCTCTTCTCCTGGTAGAGGGAATAACCAGTGACAGGACCTAAAGTTTCACAAGGGGAAGTTTAGATTAGATATTAGTAAAAAAAAAAAAAAATTCATGGGAAGGACTGTAAAGCATTAGCACAGATTGCCCAGGTAAGTGATTGAGTCACCATTCCTGGAAGTGTCCAAAACCCATGAAGATACGGCACTTGAGAACATGGTTTCATGGTGAACATTTTAGTGGTGCAAAGTTAGTGGTAGGACTTGATGATTGTAAAGGTCTTTTCCAACCTTAACAACTCTATGATTCTGCAATAATGTCCCAGGCTGGCCTCTGTCTACCTCCTTTCCCAGGGAGGTGACTGATGCCCTAGGCTGGAGGCTGGGACACTTCCTGGCTGCCTTGTCCCCCTTGACTGCTGTCTCCCTGCCCGGAGGGACAACTTGGACTGTCCTATGCCCGGACAGTTCAACATCCTCAGTTTCTAAATCCTGACTGAGCTGACATGTCCCCTAAGCTGTTTAGTCAGGGCAGTTATGCCCAGACATGCACAGAAATAGGATTTTAGTAAAATAGACAATGTTAATTTTTTTCAAGAGTGTTTATGGAATCTGCTTACTATGTGGGTTGGTAACAAGTCACACAAGGATAACTAGAAAACAGTTCTAGATTAGATTCCTCAGTTACCCCGATCCTTACTTTAGATTGTTATGTCCCTGACTGGATCTAAGTATTAACATATTGCTATTTTTGAATTTTTCTTGTTATGAAACTTAAAACCCATCCTAGGATTTAAGAAAAAAAGTCTGGTAAATGAAGGGAAGTGAAGCATCAGGTAGGATGACTGCTTTATTCTTTTTCAGCTATGGCACAAATATCAGGATGTATAGGATGATATTTGAAAATTGGTTTGATTTCCAGGTTTCATGATTTTTACTTTACTCTTTCTTAGATCCAGGTGCTTAGACGTGGGAGTCTGAACTATTCTCTGTAGGGCCATGCTGCCATATAGGTTATATGCCTGAGACTGCCAAGCTTTGCTGCTTCATAATAAGTATGTGTTGTATCATGCCCTATGCATGCAGAATTCTTCTTGCAGCATAGCACCATGGGAAAAAGTGAATACAGAAGTCAAAAGGAAATGAGGTGAATTTAAACTATTTTCCATTTTGGGACCTGTCCTTCAGTAAAAACATAGTAAGTAACAAAGAGCAGATTCCTGGCTTATCTGGGTCAACAAAATTATTCTAGATATTAAATGATCAGGAAATTCTACACAATGAAAAGATAGGGACTAATTCTTTTTATTAGTATGTAGTTGCCTTCAACACTGTCGGTATAGCTGTAACATATAAACCTAGTGTGAGCTAAAGAAGAATCACACCTTCAAAACAGTCAGGGAAAAGACTGTTTCAGGTTTGCTCTAATGAGTTCTGTCTGTGTCAATTATGAACTTTGATTTGATATTGCTGTCCAACCTCTCTCTTCAAAAGCCTATTTTGAATACATATTTGAAATAAATTTAGGCTAGAGTAAAATACACTGTGTTCCTGTCAAGCACTTTATCTCCCAATAAGAAAATAACACCATCATGGAGTATAAATGTTCAGCTACTCAAAAAGTATGACAATTAAGACAGAGAGGGAAAAAATTGGATTATTGTTTCATTATGCACAATAGAGTACTGAAAACTGGGATTTGGTCTCTATATAGGTGCCTCACTGTAATAATTGAATATTTTAGAATCATATTTATTGGCATAATCATCCTAACGTATGATCAGCCTAACATATCATCCTAAACAAATGTATGTCCTGAGAGCCAGAACCTTAATTGAATTGCTCCAGATCCAGCAGGTATTTGGATTAATTATATTGAGGTAAATGAAAGCATTTTAGTTGTTCCTTGTCTAACTGAAGTTTCGTTCTTCCCTAAGAAACGAAGCATAAATAAAGAAAAACTATATATAAAAAAAGGAGCATTTTATTCTTAAAGATGCCTAGAGAATAAGCTTGTAGTATATGTGCATAGATGCTTATAATAACATTGTCACAAAACAAACCACAACCACATTAAAAATTAACCACCAGCTTACACACTTATCAGAATACAGATAACCCCCTTTCCTGTTTTTCAAAACCATTTCACTCAGTGGGGAATAAACCATCAAATTTAGTGAGCTAGGAAAAGTGAAAACAAGAATATGTTAACAGAATAGCTACTGCATTTTGTCTTGGTAAAGAATCTTCATACTTATTCATACTTATCATCAACTTTTTAAACATCTCTACAATAAGTGAAATCGCTGGAATTATTTCCTTCACTTAAGTGAGAGAAGGATGGTTTTGGTTGCAGTGATATTGAGAATTAAGTAGAACACTTTGCCTTTCAGCCAAATTGTTTCTCTGGGAGATGTCCTAATTAAGCGAATACTCCAATGAACTGGAGTATTTAAATGGAGACTGCAGTACGTCATCCTTCATACAGCGTAAAAGATGCAATAAAGATGTATTGTCAAAGAAACTGTTTTGTTTGCTAGATGAAAACAGAAGTTTTATTATCTTATTCAATTATCTTTTATTAGGTTAATTGTTTGAGAACTGAATATGCATTCCTGATAGAAGCTTGCATATTTTCCAGTTTTTCTTTGACTGTAAGAGCGTGCTATTTGCCCTCTGCTAACTCTTTTTTGTTAACTGCCAAGCAGTTATTAATGACTTTTTTGAAGCTGCCATTGTGAGAACTGTAACGAATTGCTTTTTTGCAAGGTCGTGCATCAACTCAAAGATCTCCAGGTATAAAGACTGTTTAAATCTATCATTAACATACTAGGTTGCCCAAGAACCATGCCCTCTGTGCATTCTTGCCCTCCGTCCTTTATCTTATGGGCTTTCATTATTGTCAAAACCCATAGGAAAACACATTTTGATAAATCAGCCTTGATAACTCCTGGTGATAAAAAAAGATGAACAGGTCACGGAAGAAAAGTATGTGGAAACCTCAATTTGCATTATCGACTGCCACTATCTCAGAAGATTCACTTCAAAGAGACTAACAACTTTTTTTCTGGTAGTACTATGTAAATGAGGAGAGGATTGAGGTTATGCACTGGTTTCACCTCACACAAAGTCAGATGTCATTTTAGTGGATGTCAGGAAGAGCAGACAGGTACAAGTTGTCCTTTTCATCTATATACAGTCTTGGAGGATTACTAATTAAAGTGACTGTAGAGCTTGCCAGTGGCTACTATTGTGTCCACAAGATTTTCCTTGCGATAGGCTTCATCAAGACGAAAAGTGCTAAATTTTATTATCACTTTCTTCTAGAGCTTCTCTGATTTAAGAAATAAACAAAACCAAACAAGAAAGATCTTCAAAACTTAATCAGTAAAAGGAAAAAAAAATACTTTGAGAAATTGCTGGTATTCTTACTTCAGTGGTGACTCAAAGAACTAAGTATAGGAGAATCATAGTAGTATAAAGCCTTTCTGTTTTCCCACATTACTGTTGACTACTCTGAAAGAAAAAAGGATGTCAAGATGAAAGAGGCTGTGGTAGAGAAGCAAACAGAACAAGTAGAATATTTTTAAGGATGAAGGAAAGAAAGACTGGACTGTTAGATTTTTGATTGGAATGAGCAGCAGCTGTCAATCCTATTGGCAGAAGCTGGTTGTTATAATGTTGATCCCATCCCTGGTGGCCTGTGTACAGTAGCCTCTCCTTTGTTAATGAAAAAATTTTCTCTTTTGTCTCTCTTAAAAGAGAGCCATGTATTCTCAGGGTTATGAATGACAGATGAAAGAAGAGGGAAAAATGGTTGGAGTGTAACAGAAGGAAAGGTTTTCAGAATTTCTGCAAATATCCTGGCTCTTGAGACACTGTACAACCAAATACTCAAACTGGACACAGTATCTAGCCACAGGCATACAATTAGAAAATACCATTTCTGTAAAAAAACCCGTGTGAATCCTGCTTGAATTGGCTTCCTCTACCCTTCTGGATAATGTTTATTAAGAGAGCTGTCTTTATGCCTAGTAGTTGATACAGCCAGATCCCCAGCTGCAAAATGGTGTGAAACAAATACTGCTTCCTGAGACACCCAAAAAAAGTGCCTGATTGCAAATATCTAGGCTTAAATGAAACATTTGATTTCAACTCATGTTTTTTCTGAACAGATGCTGTGTATTATTCTCCCCAAATTAACCTCTGTTACCACACAGCACCAGCTAAATTTGCAGAAGAAACAAAGTTTATTCCAGTATATTACCTTTTTATTACAAAGTTAGAATTACTCTAACTACAAGGAATAATAAAGACCTACAGTGCTTCCTTAGTTGGTCCAGTGACTTAACTAGCTTTGAGGGGAATTGCTTCTTTCAGTTCCACTAAGTCTAACTCCCTAATGGGGGCTCAGAGTTCCAAGGACAAGTCATCTCTCCTTCTAGGTTTCAGAGATCTTCACAGCATCTCTAACTCACCTGCTCTTTTTTTTTTTTTTTAATCCAAATAATTGAGTTAAATGTAAAAGATAGGGCATTTTATCTCCCAGGAAGCTTCTTTAACACATGATCCTTTTATTTATGTATTTAATTTAATGCATTCTTCAGAGCCTAAATGGCCTTACTATTCACCTTTTCAGGAGTGACACAGCTTTTCATACATTATATATCATAAAGAAAATATTTATTGTGCATATATCTGATAGAGCTAACAGGCTGTTGTGTGACATGACACTTTTGGCAGGTTGTCTTCCCTTTTACCCTTTCTATCACTACCACCCTTATCAGTTCATTACTTTATATATTGTATTTGCTTTAGGGTGAAAAACAAAACAGAACACAAAAGCCCCC
Source organism: Oxyruncus cristatus (assembly GCA_013399855.1). Classification (NCBI taxonomy): domain Eukaryota; kingdom Metazoa; phylum Chordata; class Aves; order Passeriformes; family Cotingidae; genus Oxyruncus; species Oxyruncus cristatus. The sequence goes on from VXAY01002202.1 coordinate 220,078, forward strand.
TCCATATCAAACCATAACAAGAGAATTTTTCTGCTTGCCTAAATTTGCCATAGACTGCTCTCTACCTCTTTTCTGAACAAAAATTAAAAAAGCTTTTCTGTGCATTTTTTACTACCCCATCTTCAAATTAAGGGAGCTGAAATTTCTGCTGCGATTTGTGCAATGTGATTCAGTTCTGCACAAAAATGAACTCTATAGTAAAAACAAAATAAAAAACATTATCAGGTGTATTGAATAAAAATCTGGGTTTTAAAATAAATTTTTTTTAAAAAAGGAAAATAAATTATATAGAAACTGGATGTGGAAATAGAGGGGTCAATTCCCATGTATAGGGTCAATAAAGTCTCATTAGTTTAAAAATATGAATATATATGATAGATGATGTAGTCTACCACTTCATTAAAATCTGGTGCTGCACTTAAATGAAAACACTATCTATAATTATGAATTTATGAATAAATATATACTTACTTTTCAAAACCACTCCTACTTCTATTAAGCAGAATAGAAATAACTGTTGAATGTACTAGATGTAGTGAGCTCTCCAACTGTTAAACTTTAATGAAACTAAACCATGGTCATTCCTTAAGACGTCTTGTAATTACTTATCTTTTGAGTGAATAAAGTCCTATTAATTGCATTTATATGCTATGAATGAAATACATCCGATACCTTTTACTGATTGTTTGCCAGCCAATTTGCATTATAATGAATAAAATCCCAAGGATCTTACATATAGGGGAGAATTAATGTGGTCAATATGCAAATATACATAAGGTCTGAGACATTGCATAATTACACTGTACAAGACACACAATGAAGAAAACCGTAAAACTTAATTGAAAATAAATTAATTAAAATTCTAGTAAATCCAGTATCAATCAGTGTATTAGGCATCACAAAAGGTTTACTTTTATTTGTCTTTATTCAACCATTTAAATTTCTGGGCAGTTTTGCCATAGCATAGCATAGCTTGTTCTTTGTTATATAATTTCATTATGTAACTTGTAACACAAGTTTTGTGATAAACTTAACATCTAAGTCAACCATTCTAAAGCATACTTATAGTACCCAAAATGGTGCAGCTTCAAGGCTGTTATGTAAGTGCTGCTACATTAAAAATGGATAGTATCGTAAGCTTTTGGGTGTCTTAGATAATATTTGCTATGTAAAGAAAAACACTGTTTTAAACAACACTTTCCTGTGAAGAAAAGCAATGCTGTGTTGCAAAATGTCTGAATCCCATATTTGCTATGAACAGATGTTAACAGGAACAGTCATTACATTAAGCTGCATTAATTAAATATTGACAGAAAAACCTTAGTAGATGAATTTATTAAAACAGCGTGGGGTCTGATTAGCAATTAGTAGATTGATGTATTCATGATTATTTGCATGTGACAGCAAACAATCAGGGTGTAGAGAGAATATTTCCCACATTATAATTCAAGTTATCCTTTCCTACCATTTGAACCAAGAAATTTCCCACTGGATTAACAAACTGAGTTAATGACTCCCTTAAATTGTTCACAAGTTTGTGTTAATTCTTATGGCATTCTGTTACCACTGATTCTGTTAGTGACTTTCCCAACAAACAAAAAAACTCTAACTTGTAATGCAGTTAGATGTAGCAGCCCTAAATGATGGTCAGAACTGAAACCAAAATTTTAGAGAGATTTTTTCCATCTCTGAAGGAGGTAGGTAGGTTAGTCAAAGCAAACTAAAATTCCTTAATTACAGGAAGATATTCTTTTAGTCTAAGAAAATTAGCACATCCATACAGTCCTTTTTCTTTTTAATAACTAAAGTTTCTGAAGGGTACTAGCTAGGATTCTAATCAAAGTAATTGATTATTAGCTGTTCCATTGATTTAAAGGAGGTAGGAAGTCTTAACTCATTGTTTCTTTGAAATAAACTGTTTCTTTCATTTAGAATATCTCTGGAAGATGGATAATAATCTACTGTTACTTTAAGTTTGTCTTTATGATTTCTCAGTGTTATAGAATGAATTATTGCAATTAGGTCATAGAAAGAAACAGTATAAACCTGTGATCATATTGTTAAGCAAAACTTTTAAATCCCCTTCTTTTTTTGCAATATCCATGCACATCACAGTTAAGCTCACATCTTTAGTATAATTTTCTGCAAGTGCCTGTTCAATGGCAAGTAAAACAGTCAATGCCTACTGGGAATGTACACCCAAAGTGCCAATTCACAATCTAGTGCTGTCTACTGCAATCTTTGTGTGGGGGCTGATAAGGTCAAAGGAAAGTTTGTTGTGTGTATGCCAACCAAGCCCCACGCAGCCATTCACCCAGTCCCCCTGTGCCATGGGGGGGACAATCAAAAGGGTAAAAGTGAGTAAACTCCTGAGTTGAGATAAAGACAGTTTAATACATAAAGCAAAAGCTGTGCACACAAGCAAAGCAAAACAAGGATTTAAGTCACTGCTTTCCATAGGCAGGGGCATGTTCAGCCATCTCCAGGAAAGCAGGGGTCCATCACAAGTAACAGTTACTTGGGAAGACAATCACTATCACTCCAAATGTCTACCCCTTCCTTCTTCTTCCCCCAGCTTTATATGCTGAGCATAATGTCACATGGTATGGAATATCTCTTGGGTCTGTTGGGGTCAGCTGTCCCGGCTCTGTCCACTCCCAACTACTTGTGCACCCCCAGGCCTCCTCACTGATGGGGTGGGGTGAGAAGCAGAAAAGGCCTTGACTCTGTGTAAGCACTGCTTAGCAGTAAGGAAAACATCTCTCTGTTATCAGGACTGTTTCCAGCATAAATCCAAACCACGGCCCATACAAGCTATTATGAGGAAAATTGACTTTACCCTAGCCAAAACAAACACAGTGGTATCTACCCAGAGAGAAACTTCTTATATAATTTATATTTAAATTAATTCAGCTAGAGCACACTAAAAATTTTACTGAACTGAAATGCTATGTCACAACTTGGGATAGCCAAGGGACTTGCTAAAAACTTGGGCTATTGGGCCAAACTGAATTGTTAATGTAGTTGCAGTGTTAGCAAAAATAAGGCACTCTGGAGAAGCTCCTTTCCCATACCATATTAATCATTATTCAAAACAGCTACTTCAGAAGGATTTATGAAAGTCAGGAATAACCAAATGTTTCCATGTGCCCTATGCAGTAATGCAATGCAATAACACTGGATCTGTGAAACAATCATTCCATGTCAAGACTTTGGATAGACCCTCCTTATTTTGAATAGATTTTCTGATTATTTTGTTTGTTCGTTTTCCTAGTACTTAAATGTGATGAGAAGAATTGTCAGTTTTTGACTTAGATTAATTTTTTTGTTGAGGTACCTTTTGAAGAAAACTTTCTGAAACTTTTTCTCTGAAAATGAGCAAGTGAGAAGGTTAGTCATGAAAAGATCTTTAAATACTACCTTTAAAGTGTGTGTGCGTCTTCATCTGGAAGTGATGACTTCTTAAAGGTCAATAAAGTATTTAATATTTATAGTAGATGATCCCAAGATTTAGATGATGACCAGTGATTGGAATCACAACATCTGTCTGAAGGGTCATAAGTAATAAGAACTTCAAAGTCTCATTTGAGATACATGAATTCTGAAGAGTCAGTACCTGAAGTTGGCATACCAAATTTAACCAGAATGAGGTTAAAAGCAATATATAATATTGTCCCATATGTCTACTTCAAGCTACAAGGCATATCCATTCCACCTAGACAGACTTTCAAGGAGTGGAGAAGAATTCCATGTTTTCTGACAAAATAAAACCAAAGAAGGACAGTTTCTGCTTGTATAGTAACATTTTTGTATACACACATTTGGATAGAAGCCATTTTTTTGCAGGCTCTTTCCTGCTAAAGTAAATGCAAATCCATTTCTCAAAACCCAACAGTACCTGTCTGCCTGCATGGGTGCTGGGATGCTCTCTACTTCCCTTATTCATGTCCTGCCCGGTTAGAACAGTGTTCAAGACGTACTAATTTTGAGAGCAAGTTCAAGGCTGAATGTGCCTGTGTCACCAGAAGGACTACTTTGAGAAGACAGATCTGCTTCTATGCTTCAGTGTCTTAATTAACTGGGACGGGACTTGATTAAATCCAAATTATGCTGGAATCAAAGAATAGATGCACTTAAGTGAAGTGAACATTAGAGATACATTTTGCTCAGATTTTAAATGGCAGAGCTATGCAGAGACTTGAAGTTAATGTGGCATAGTTTTTTTTTGTGAGTCTTTGTTCTGTTACATCAGAGCCAAGCATCTAATTTCCATCTTCATCTGAAATCATCTTCTGAAAGTACTTACTAAGTATGTGAGATTATATTAGTACCTTTACCAGGTCACAAAATAACTATGAAAGCTGCAGGCATATTAAAAAGTCAGCAACATTTCAAGGGGTGGAGCTCTTGGTCTTCATAATTAAAGCCTTCCATGTCTTTATGCCTGTAGAAGTTTTGAAGTCCACTAGACTAATGAGTAGTACATGAAAAAAAAAAAAAATAAAAAGAAGGAATTTACTTCACTCTGGTTTTGATTTTCAATAACTGTGTGAAGCCTGAAATTCTTTATGTCTCTGTCAGATTCTCTATAGTAGTGAGGGAAATTAAGGTAAGTTTGAAAGCCAGCACCAGAAAATATAGAGGCGTAATTTTAGTAGTTCCAAACAGCATTGCAAACATATGTAATTCTACACAGAATTAATCATTCTTTAGAGAAAACAGTGTCTCACAGGTGCATACCAAGAAAACAGATGAGATATGACATTGTTTATTTTTAAATTATAATTTTTAAAAATTATTGAATACATGGGCTTTTTCTTAGGCAAGAGTCTAGCACCAGGGACTGCTGTGATAAGTAAATAACAACAATCTAATGGTCTGGTGAGTATTGATGTAGTTCCCCCAAAAAAGTATAATTTGTTTTGTTAAATTTTCAGTGATGATAATTGTAAGGTTCTTTAAATGAACAATTGTGAGGTTTTTTTAAACAAACAACTGACTTGCAAAATCCTGATTTTTAATAGAACAGCAATATAGCTCCTTTTTTACAAAACAATTAAAATAATAAGTACTGTAGAATAACATATGTAGTTTCTAATTATGAGTATGAGCCAGCTGACAGTAAATTGAGCTTCACTTTTACTTTATTATCTACTTTTGAGGATATAAGTTAACTGTGACCCTACTTATACTGGTTTTACTTAGGCAAACCTCCGACTAACTTAAGTAAGATTTTTGCTAAAGTAAAGAGCTCTTAAATTTAGAAATTGGCAGAACATGTAAGCAAAGTCTGAAAGTCTTTGTGGTTTGAGGATTTTCTTTGGTTATCTTTGTGTTGTTTTCAGATTTTGTTATTTTTGGTATTTGGTTGGTTTTTGCTTATTTTGTGTTTTTTTAATATCATTAATATATAAACAGCGTGTCTTTAAATCATGTGTCAATCCAGAAAGTCAGTGCATCAATTGTGCCATGGGATTCGCGTTCAGAAAATTTCTTTTGATGTTGTAGCTTCTCATCTTGAATTGACACTGTATACCACTCTTTACCATTATTGTCAAAATCTGTATCAGTAGAAACATCATGTTTTGGGAAGCACATAGTCTATTTTTGCTCATAGGTTAAAGTGTGTAAAACTACTCAAAGGTTGAAATGCAAAATTCTGCAGAAATTACTCAAAAAAATCTGGCAAAGATTAGGAAAAAACCCACCATTTTCCCTATTAAACTGCCCCTTACAGCTTAACTGAGAAGTTTATTTCTCATATATAAGTGTGAAAATATTATAAGAAAGTTACAGTAAACTTCAGTTACATTCTGCAAGCGATTTCTGTAGGATGAAAATATCATTTGTCCCATAAAGCCCATTTTCACAAGCCTGCACCAAAACTCAACATGAACTATTCTACTAAGTGGTAGAATTCGATATTGTCAGACATGCTTTCCTCCATTATATGCATCTCTTTTTTTAAGTACAAAACAGTCTAACTATGAGCAGCCTGAAATAAATGTTTGTTGCAGGTGCATAAGCCATCTGTGATACACTCATCTCCTTCAAGAACAATAGCTATTACTAAGGTCCACAGCCTATGAAATATGTAATATAAAAGGGCCACTACTGCTGGGGAAGCTTGTAGGAATTTAGCAGTTGATATACTAAATATTCACCTGGAATAAATTTAAAACCTGCTCAGGAGAACTGTAGAAACAAAAGAAAACCAAGATTTAAAAAAGTAGAAGTTGAAGCTGATATAGTAATATCTATAACCTGCTTTTCAGCAGGTTAAAACAGCTACTGGTTTGCCTGAGATATCATTAGATTTGCACAGCTGTGCATTGCAGTCTGGCATTTTATGACAACAAAATTCATACTGTGAAAGAAGATTTCTATTCCTATAATAATTTATTGCAGTGATATACGTGTTGAAAGCACCACAGACATAGTGAATTTTGTGATTTTGTTATTTCTGCCACTAAGACAGCAGCCATCTGAAATGAGAGTACAAATTAGCAGTGAGGTAGCTCAAAATTAAAAGCTGAACATCTATTTTTGTTAATGAAATATAGCAGAGTCCTAAACAGGGCAGGCAATGTGTCGAAATCTGAAAAGGTCAGATATTGCACAATGCAAAACTGGTATAATTTAAAATAATAATTATTTCAGTCTATGCAGTCAAGTGGAAACTGCAAGTTACTCCGTGAGTAAACTCACCAGAAGAATGTATGTAGGTCAGGAAACACTCAAGCTGCTAAGGAAAACTTCCCCCCCAGAATGAAAAGGCAAATATAGCTGCTCATAACACCAGTTTATGTAAATTTATAATCCGAAGTTACTGGTTGCCCAGCATTAAATTTTATTTTGAATAGAAAGATTGCAAAGCTATTTATACATTATTGCACAAATATTTTGAATAATAGCTTTTAAAAATATAAACCAGTATCTAGATTCTTGATCATTCACCAAACAATGACTGGTGAAAAATGTTGTTAGTAACAATCTTAGTGCTCCACCTTTTCTTTAAACCACTGTTTCCAGTTAAGCAATTATGACTCAGCTAATGACCGATTTCAGGTGTACTGAAGTACAAACTGAAGCATTTGAATAAAACCTATGGGGTTTACTGGTGGTAATTTCAGTTAATTATATTTTCAAAATATACATTTTTTTCGCTTTACGAAGTGGAGATAAATGAGGTGTTTCAAACTCAAATTTTCTTTAATTTATAAATGAAATCTATACGGCTTTCTCTGAATACAATATGTTTGAAAATTCAGCATTAATTTTGCATACATAAGCCAATTGTTTTAAAACTCCTACATCAAACTCCAGCTTTGTTGATTAAAAGATGCCCAGCTTCAACAGTTGTCATTCATCATGTTCTTAATTACTGCCACAATTAACATTATTCCAAAGTTCTTATACTATATACGTATATGTATAAACTGTCTTTTCCTCAGCTGAAGAACAGAAATATTAATTGAATAATATTATTGTCTTATTTGTCCTCAATTGTTTTTCACTTTCTGAAACTGGCACAGAGTTTCCTAGAGTAAAAATCTAAGCAGACTGGCAACCTTTTCCTAAAGTATAAAACAGCTGTATATTACTGCTTGAAACTTCAGGCTTTTTGGAAATGTAGACAAGTTACAGCCACTTGGAACTAATCAACAACCAATTTTGGTTCCATGATCTGCTCCCCTCTATTTCTTGGAATGAAGTTTGAGGGAAAATTCAATTCACAAAGTATGCAGATTCTTGATTCTCCTTAGATGTAGCAGTTGTTAGATGTAAGCATTTATGTTGGAAGTTGCCCACAGGATGTTTATTCTTGGTGGAGAAAAACCTCTGAAGAAAAGCAGAAATGAAGAGAGAGAAAGCTTGAAAATGCAGCTGGACTACTAGATAACAACTCTTTACCTCAGAGACTATTTTTCATATTACAATAGTATTATGTTTATTCAGTTTATTAACAATGTTATTAGAAGAAAATCTTACTTTAATATGTATCCTGTAGTTTAAATCAGTGTTAGCTGTTTTTCTATTCGCTGAATGTAACCCTTTTGCTTATTGGCTGTGTATACTTTAGATTTATAGCTTTCCCTTACCTTGTATCTTCCCTCTCCCTAATAGGGTAAGTTTTATCACAGTTTAGCCAGTTATAGACACATCCCTGTATGAATTTCCCTTGAATCCTCCCAAATTCCAGACATTCCATGCTCTACCAGATAAAAAACTAGCCTTCCCTTTCAATAAAGCCTTTTTCCTCCATTTTGTGCTCCAGATCTATTTTGTCTTCACCTGTCGGTGATTTTTATGCAGAATAGATCTTTCACGGTCTAACCCAAGGAGGTTTCGTAGTTTTAACCCCTGATACATTTACACATTGTAAGAATAGCTTTGTACCAGTATCCCCAGGCTTTTACCACAAACTGAAGTTCCTTGTGTTTTTTGTTTGTTTGCTTTTGTGTACTTCATTGAGAGTATGTAATGAGAACACCTCTTTCCTAATGGGATTTTGTGGTCTTGGCACACACCTTCTTTAGTACAGCATGAGTTTTATCCATTAGGGTACCAATCTGTAAGTATCCAGGAATATTTGGAACGGAGTTTTCAGCGAGGTAGGGGTGTGCTATATCAGACTAGGCTACACCAGACCAGAATCACTGAGATTGGAGAAGACGTCTAAGATCATCAAGTCCAACTGTTAATAAGAAAAAACCTTCCATTTGTTTTATTTCTCATTTTGCTGATATAAGCTCTCCGAAGCAATTTTTAATTTGTGATTTTGACAGTCTAATCATGTGATTCTATCTACTACATTTCAGTGACATCAACACAATTGAATTTATACTCACAAATGAAAAATTTATGAGCTCAAATTTTCGCTGCTTAGAAGCCAGTCTCTTAGCAGACATATATAGGAAATTAAATACTGTATTATTTTCATGTATAATAGTGACATAGTGAATTTTCTTATGGACATTTTTATTCAATGCTAAGTGAGTTATTATTTTTCTCCAATAAAGCTTGTTCAAAATTATATGGCACACTATTAAGATAAAATATGAGTAATTTACCAAAGCTTTCTATCTTGATAGATGTTTGATATCAGAATCTTCACTTCCAGCAGTGAAGATTTCAGGACACTGTGCTTCCACGTGAAGAGGAAAAACACATTGGTTCATTGCAAATAAATTTTGATTTCTTCTGCTTATATCTGTATGCAAGAGAAGTCCTTAGTGCATCTTCACATGTTACTCTATAGTATTACAGAGAGTTAAAGACAGTATAAAGCTTATTTGAAGTAAAAGGGGAGAACATTTTTAGAGATTCCATATTAATCTCCAGATTTTAAATAAAAGAAATGTAAAATGAATTTATCCTCTGCTCTCTTGATCAAAATTTCTGTTTAGAGCAGTCTAGAGCAGAGTTGCCACCAAAGATGGAGATATTTATTATCTGTTCGGGAATCATTCATGTTTTACAGAAGCAATTTCAGTGATATTCATTACTTACTTTGTAGCTACCATGAGGTTTATTGTTTACACGTATAGGTTGGATATGAATCAATGTAATCACCCTAGTTATTACAGAAATCCAGGGTAATTCTCAAGACATTACTTTTCACCTTTGGATCAATATCAAGTTCTATAGGACTAAATCCCGGAAGCTGCATGACTCCCCATACTCACGTGGGGGACAGTGACTGTGAGTCTGACAAGACCTTTGTAGACCTTTTTGAGTGAGATACAGCTTTGAACAATTATCATGTTTCACTGAAAGTCTTCCATTTTAAAGGAAGAGAACAGTTGTCACTTCCTGTTCTGTTTATGCCTCATTTGTTTCTAATATCTCAAAACCGAGCAAGGTAGGGATTTGATGCTATAGCTCTATAGGCTTTTTCACACTTTTTTTTTTTCACACTTTTTTTTTTTCTCTCTCTTTCCACTCCCCTCCTCCCTGGGTTTTGGTCCCATATCTTCTGAGAAGTTAGGAAATTGAAACACTGGTTCAAGACCTCTTTGTAGGTAAAGCTCCCTTATTAACTTTGATATAAAAAGATAGAAATCATAGGTTTGACCGGTAAATGAACTCAGGCACCTTATTTCAAACAGCTATCTGAAAACTCCATTCCAGGTTCCAAGGCAGAATGTGACTAAAATATTGCAGGCATTCCTCATCTCTTTATGTTTCTGTAAGCATACAAAGTCACATCCAGTACTAACCTAATCTTGAATATTCTGAGGAGCCCTACACTCAGTTCATGACCAAGAAACACACTAAATTCTTCCTCAGTCCCCAAAAGGGACTGTTATACACAGTACACTGTACAAACACGTACACCACCTGTGTAGCTTTGTAGTACACTCCAAATGCAAACGGGAAACCATTCTAATTTAAGTTTCCATGCAAACTACAGGGAATCTAAGGAAATAAAGTAAGGGTTTGGATCATATTAAGGTGTTACATTGCCTGCATCTTCTATTAAATGTGACACTTTGAAGTCACTAGTGCTATTAAGTGTCTTTTGAAGGTCTCTTAGATTGTAAAAAATCTAAATGTACGCCAAATTGAAATACAGGGACATCAGTCTGAAGACAACTCAAATGAAAATATAATGATATTGTTCCAAAAGAGCTAGGTTTGAATGCCATTATTTTCTCTACTTGATTTCTGTTGTACCATTTAAGCTGTTTAAGACAACACATTACTTTATTTACAATGCTTCACTAAAATATTTATGTTCTAATCAAGTCTGCAGCTGGTTCTCTTAACTGGAGATTCAGTACCAGCTCCTTCATGAACAGCACTGAATCTCCTTAAATTTAAATATAGTGCTCAAGACAATATGCTCATCAAAAAAAAAAAAAAAAAAAAGGCAATCCCATCCTGTTCATTCTGTTTCCATTTTAAGGGATGTGTTTGGTGCATGCTAATTTGAGCTCTGTAATGTTTTCTCTTGAAATATCATATAGACTGTATTTTGCTAGAATATATGTCATAATGTTTTCTGATATTTTCAGATGAGCTAAAGTGTATATCTGTTCTTAATCTATTCCCTCTTCTGAGGCAATGTGCATCCTCAGCAGCATATTTAACCAAATGGATTTTTTTCCTTAACAGATCAAACTGAGTTCTGCTGCAGGCACAGAACTTCCTATTTAAATGAAAAATGTCTCTGCTTGCAGATTTGAAAACTCACTTATTGACTCTTTCATCTTGTGTAAACAAATAATCAGCCCATCACCACTATGGTGGGGAAAGTGGAAGAATGAAAGGGAAAGGGAATTTTTGGGAGTACTGCCAAATATTGCATTACTTGGAATAAAAAACTACTTGCTTGCTGTTAATGTTGCCATTATACACAGATAGTAGACAGCAATGCTGAGAAAGAACAAAGAAAAATCTACAAAGATGCTGTAATATCAAATATTTCTCCACACTTAGAAGGCAGTGAGATTTTCTTTTTTGTTTTCTATGACAGCAGAGAAGTCTTGATTTTAACAAAATACTTTAAGATGCTTTTTCAACTAAACTCTGAGAAATCTATTTATTTAAGAAGCTTTCAATTTAATCTTCAAGTGTCCAAAGAGTTTAAATGTAACATGATTTAGTTATGCTTTGAAAAGTCTTAAGTTAACCTCTTTCTAAACGGGTTTGTTTTATTTTTCTCTTCTAGCTAAAGCATATATATATCTCTGATGTATATAAAGCTTATATATGCTGTATATATAAAGCTTATATGTGATGTATATATAAAGGTAATAAATGTAAGGCATCTCATATGCTTTGTTACTCCTGTTGTTTTGTTTGCTTTCATAGTGAACCATTATGAGGAAAATAAAAAATCAATGGGTCCTAAAGAAAATTGTATGAGTGGTCTTTTTTCATATAATGATTCTTTGAAATGTGTTATTGCCAAAGAACCTTTACGGGGTAAATAGGAGCAGTGGAATTGCTCAAGGGATAAGGTGCTAACAACTGTACGTAAAAGCAATTTTGGGGTGAGGTAGATCCATAAGGAAGAAAACAAATACTGCGGGTTTTAGACCCAGTCTACGGTTGCTATCCTTACAAAAACACCTGCAAGTGCTGAAGGAAAGCATTTCTTTGTTAGATCCTTGGAATGGCATTGGTAAATATTGATTTGGGATCTGGACAAGAAGATACTCCTCAAAGCACGATTTGTTCTTTTCTTACTAATGTCTCATGGCTCCCCTAAATTGAAATAAGACAGTTCATGGAAGCAGATGGAAGTGACATGTTACACCAAAGTCTCTTATTTCTGTATTCAATGAAATTATTGTGTTCTGAATTCAGCTGTAATCAGCTATAATAAGAGTTGCTCAAAACAGTGCAGATTTGCAGTTACGGGTGAACTTTGTGCCTGCCTAATATTAAAATCTGTATTCTTTAGAATTTGAGCTTACATTTAAAAACATAGTCTTACTAATGTAAATCTGTCACAACTAGACTGTTTTGCAATAGAAGCAGGTTAAAAGAGTGGATGCTTGCCATAAATCATCAACATTTTAGTGAACGTAAATCGGTGCTAAAAAGTAGGTTATTTACAGTGCACTGGAAAACACACCTGAATAAAGTAAACAATATTTTTGCCCTATATCTTGTAGCAAATAAATTTTCAAGCTAGGAGGAGGCAATTTGTTATGTTAGATACTATTGCTTCATCTGTACTTGTGATTTTTTTTTTTAATGTTTATGAACCATTTAGGCTAAATCCCATGTGATTTTAAACACTGTAGAAACCTGCAAACTCATACTGGAAGTAAGTAATATCAAACACATTGTTAACGCACACTGCAAAAACTTCACAGCAACATGAAAAATGAACATTTTGAATCAATATGGAGCATGGAAATATACGTACATAGAAGACAACGTGATTAAATGAATGCTGTCAGAAGGCTCTGTCTTATACCTCTTTGAATAGCTTCATTTAAAAGTAGATTTTGACTTTTACTTCATCACTGGGTAAGTGTACTAGTTATATACTAGTTATACTAGGTTAAGTGTTGGAATAGTCTTCAACAGACATTTATAGGAGGGGCATTTTAGTTTTAGTTGAAAAAATCCTCTAATATTTCTCCCAGTAGCTTTTCTGTTCACTAAAGAAACTTCTTAATCCTCAATATTAATTTTATTTTTCATTTTCTTTCCTAAGACTAATAGTGATTTTGCTGCCTGTTTACAAATATATGACTATTCCTACTGTAAATGCTTGTGAAGTGATACAGGGAATAACATGAGAAGAAAATCAGGGACAAGTTATTTGTTATTTCTTATTGTAATTAAAAAAAAATGGAGCATCGTAAAAAAATGAATTTTACTGAACAAAATCATACTGTGTCTTTAAATGATCTCAAATAATTTTGTACCTGCATCTTCAAAATCAACAAGGATTTTTTCCCTCTTTCAGTAAAAGAGGAATAAGTTAATTCAAAAGAAAAGCAAATAAAATAAATTAATGATAAAATATAACCCATGGGGGAAGTTTTTCTGTCAGATGAACTGATATAAAATCGTTACCTCATTAGCTTCTTTCTTTATGCTGTATTTATCTTGGAATAGTTAGAGTAATATTTAGCCCATAAGACCTGTTATAGCAATATAGCTCAATTGATTGAAATGGGAATGATCTATCATGCTAGCATGAATTAGGTCTGGAATACAGTCTTTATTTTCATTTTACTTCTCACAAAGCTAACAAGTCTAGAAAGAAAGTTATTTTGGCTTGTTTTGTAGTTTCTGCAAAAAGCCACAGTTAAACTAACCAAAAGAGTTTTGCGAACAGTCATCCAGAGTCATTACTATCATATCAGGGAGCCACCACCTCAGTTTAAAGTTCATCCAATATTTATAGAACTGTTAGCTTACTGTCTCCTGGTTGCTGGGTGAAGAAGCTAATCAAAACCTCACAGCTTTTGCTATCACTCAAGGACTCCGGGATAGAATGTAATCTGTAGCTTTGGAACGCTAGAAGCCACAAGTTGGACAGATTACATGATGATTGACAGCTCAGGTATCATTGCACAAAGAATGGAACCTATCTCCCTCTGCTATAGCTGAATCACATGGGTGATTATATGTATCACAGGTCAAATCTTCAGTTTATTCAGCCAACCAGCGCACTAATGTGCAAGTTTAAAAAAGTAAATGCATCAGCTAACTTCAGCAAGCATTTTTCTCCAAGAGGACCCTTCAATAACGTGCCTCTAATGACTGTGAGTACATTTTAATCAGGGAAGCTCTCCTAATAAATCTCAGTTAGATGGCTAGTATGATTGAGGACTACTCATCTGAGTATCTACCAGGCTCCAGATCATGGGTTGGAATTTGAAGTGCAGAATGAATAAATGCATCTTCTTGATAAACTGTTCAGTATGCGTATTCTAACAGTTTACTCTTGATTTTGCTTTTAAATAAATAAACCTGGAGAAGGATTTTTAATTTTAAATCCTGGACTAGTCAGTTCATCAGTCACCAGGTACAATTTGCCTTGTATTATATGCCTGCTTGAATAAGCTGTGTATTAGTCATGTTAATTTTTCAATGGGCATTTTGGTCATAAGTAAGAATGGCAAGCTGCAATGAAAGCAAAGAAAGGAATAGCTGTAAGTGAAGATTTTTGTTTACCATTTCCTTCACTGCATAACTGAAAGGGTTCTGCATGAATAAAAAATGCTCTATACATTGAGGCTCTGAAAGTCTGTGGTGCTGTTTGGTGATCCATAGAATAGAATGGAAATTTTGTGAGAAATTTTAAAAACAGTTAAAAAGGACTGAAATCCAGGAAGAGTCATGTGCCTAGCTAACTCCCCTACACTATGCAAATAATTTTACTTAAGGTAAATATTTAAGAAAGAGAAGAACAACTAGTCCATCTTTCTGAGAACACCACCAAGACAGAACCTTCAAGGAAGGCTGCTCTCTAAGAATGCCAAAGATTTGCAAGCAGAAGAATCACTCTTTGGTGGTTATTGATGAATATTAAGAATATTAAACTCTTGCTAACAATTCCAAAGATGAGTTCACCCGTAACCAAAAACCAGATTACTGTTGTGTTTTTCTCTTTCGGGTCTTTTAGTATTATTTATTATTGTATGTTTTAACTGAAAAGCTTACTGCTCCTTTATTTGCTTATTTGGGTGTTTGTTTATTAAAATCCTTGAATGTGAAAAAATATATTTATTGACATGACTTTTCAATGCAGAATTGCATGTGACATGAGCATACGATTATCATCCATTGCTGTGAGCTCACCAGGTAAATTTAAGATAGTTTTTTTAAAGTACCTGATAGGTTAGACACTGACACGTGTTTTGTTAGCCTAGCTAACAAAGCCTAGCCAACAAAGCCTAGCCTGGATTTTTACTGTCGGTTCTGTCAATGGTCGAGTCATGTTAGTATGACTGGCAGCATTGTACTTAGAGATCATTGTCTCTTGAGTGCTGATACTGTGCTTCCTGAGTCTCAATGTCTTCCACACAGAAACATGCTACTTATGGTACCTGGTATCAGATTCTTTCCCTTTTCTTTCCTTTCTCTCTCTTTGACTGTCTTTCTTCAGTGCTATTTCCATAACGTGAGTCATCATGATATCCATGACCTTTACAAACATTAAGGAATGTTTGTTACTGTAAGACTTTCCTGACCATAGTGAGTCATGTAATGCCATACCAGTAGCCACACAAGGGAGGGAAGTAGTAGAAGTAGTTATGTAAATCCTGAAGATGCCCCACTGAAGCTGGACAGACAGAAATTCCTGTGTGATAAACATTCCTTCTGTTTCTATGTACTTGGAGTTCATGTCTATGTGCGGAATCACGGAGGTATGCAAAACCCTCACTTTTTTGACAGATCTTTTTTTGGGTGGGTATTTTTTGTGTTTGTTTGTCCGTTTGTTTGTCTATCTGTCTGTTTGTTTGTTTTTCAGGAGCTAATTACCAATTCCCTCTTCCTTTTATTTTAACCAGAAGTTAAAATCATCTTGCAACATAGAGAGTTTACTCTGTTGGATGTCAGTTCTCACAGTTCTGCGTAAGACTTGTGAGGTTCAGAAAAGCTGTTTTCTTTACATACCTTTCCTTTTATTTCTGTTGATTTTTCCAACAAATGTATGCATTGCTTCTAAAATAAGACTTTCATATTTTACTTTTTGTCTGAAAAAGAAAGCTTTAAAGACATATCTTGAAAGCAAACGTAGAATTTTTAGAGAAGTCAGGCTTATAGTCAGTATATTGGAAAGTTTGCTTTGTTTTGTTTTTCTGTGCTTTAAAGTCTCACAAGGAAATAAAATGACCCAAATCTTCTGGAGGAGAATTGAAGGCAACACACAGAGAAAAAAATCCAGTTTATATTGCAGAGTAATTGTTTCCTACCCTTCTGTGATTTCTTTGAGGGAGCTAGAGGCTTGAATTTTAAAGTCTTAGGTAAATCTCATATTATGTTCTCAGCATAGTGTTAACTCTCCTGTCTGTCACTAACATCCACCCAGAAGTGGTTAGCAGTACATATAGGTTGTGAGAACAGTTTGGGAATAATGAGAGTTACCACTATTCATAAATCAATGAAATATAATTTTCTTTGTGTTTAATTTTTTTAATACAGTTATGTTCTTAAATCTGAGGACATTCTCAATTGTGGCAACAGACTTGACTAAAGAAACTCAAGTAACAGAGAATGACACCCTTTAGGATACCTTGACATATTAGAATAATTTTCCTACTTGCAAAATTATATGTTCTGATATCCAGACATGGCTTTCTTTTGTTGACATACTGGAAATTAATTTTAGGGAGCAAATGTTACATAACAGGAAATTGAAATAGTATGTATCTTAAAATACTAAGATTTAATTGACTAGAGGGTTTTGATAATTCTGAGAAACAATTTAAACATCTACTCTGGGTTAGCAAGGTTGTTTTTTTTAGAAAAATGGGAGGTATAATCAAGCTACCAGTAGATTTCACATGTTATTAGTAGAGATGATTTGGTGCTTCTTCTGTAATTTCTCTCTGTGTTCATTTTAAAGGTGAGCATCCTTTTTGTGTTCTGTCAGATCAACTGATCCTCACTACAACTGATACAGCTCTCTCATCTTTTTTTAACTCACATGAAGCAATATTCACCATAAGAGCAATAGAGAAATAGAGAATAATGATAGAAAGTGTTCTATTTTGTCCTGTTCCCAGGACTCAGAAAGTATATCACACGTATAGGTACAATCCCTGCCCACCTGAAATTTAATTGGATACAGGATCCATAGGAAATTCAGGAGAAAGTTGAAGAGGAGGGACAATAAATAAGCCTAGCAAAATCCTCACTATGGGACACTGATTGGGAGAATTTTTAAGTACTTTTTGTGTGTTGTCCAGAGTGGTGCAAAATTGTTTGCATGAACCTCCATAGGAAATTGCTATTCTAAAGCTCACAGAAACAGGGAAACATAGGCCAGAAAGTTACAAAGACCTTGACAAGGTATTGGCCATTTTGCTGTTTTCAAATAAACAACAAGTACATAGTCTTCTCTTGCCAGTGTTACATTGACAATGAATAATTCATGTTCTTATTTTGTATGATATTTTTTGCTTAAACCTCCACTGCCCTGTCAGGTCATAAAAATAGGACAAAGACTTCAATGAGACTTACAAGGTTCAGGTGGGAAGGTACACTCATTCTTCCTAGGATAAGAGCTTCTCCTGGATTTGCATTAAACATATGTATCAAGATAGCTCTGTTCATTAGGGGAGCAGGGTGAAGAACATTACTTTGGCTGGAAATATTTGCATTGAACCAGAGGCAACCTGCAGCCACCTTAGTTCAGTCTTAGGGACTGGCTCATCTGGCAAGAAAGATGCATGGTTTGCTTTGACACAGGACTAAGGTCAGAAACTACTAAAGTGGAAGAGCATGTAGAGTATCTCCCGTCAGCAAGCAAATATTCAGATTTAATACCTTAAATTTCAACTCATAAAGTTTTAAGTTTTATAATGCTAGTAAATAATATAGCCATGAAACTCCTTTTAAAAATCCTTTTAAAAAAACCCCTCTTGTAATATAACAGAGAAGAAAAAAAGAAATTCAACAATCATGATAATAACTCTCAGCAGATCACAAGCTATATTTTAAAATACAATTATATTGCAAAGTATAAACTATTGTTAATATTTCAGAAAATATTTGCTTGTGTTAAACCTGGAAGTATTTAATAACCACACACTACATCTTCCACCTATATTTTCCAACTGAAACAAAATGCAGAAGACAACTGTGCAGTTGAATGTGAAAATGAAAAAGTTTTTAATTATAATTTTGTAAGCAGACCATCTACTTTATAGTAATGAACCCTGTAGTTTATAACTTCTTAATCTCCATTACTCTGATATTGAAAGGTGGTAGTAAAATTCTCCTTAAAATTCTTCTTTGTTTAGCTGAAACTTAAGTATGCAAAGAGTTTATAAGTTTATAACTGAAGCATGAGAAAGCTCAGCATTGATATGAATGGATAGATTCACTACTTCTATTTCTTTTCTTTGTATAGATTTTTTTTACCTCTTAAAAAAAAAAAAAAAAAAAAGAAGCTATGACATTATTTCATACAGAGGAAAGTATTTTCAGCTCAAGATGACAGACATGCAGAACCTGCTAGTTTACCTTTACCAGCACGTCACATGACTTTTATTACTCTTACTTGAATGGGCTCCATTTGTACCTATTTCCTCATATTTCACTTTGTATTTAGGACATAATCAAAGAAAATTATAGTGGAACCCATAGAGGTGGATCCCCCACACTGATGACTTGAATTTATTCAAGTGCAATTTTATAGACACTGTTATGGCAGGACAGGGAGTCAGGTTCACTGATTTTTATTTGGTTTCCATTAGAAACCATGAATCTTTCTGCAGTGCTAGAAAAACAGCCCAGGTATCTCCACATTCAGTTCCAATTCACTATCACATTTGCAAGTCAGAAAAGCTCTCTGAAATGAATGATAAATGAATAGTTTTCTGTCAATCACACTATAAGCTGCCTGTGAAAGCCCAGTATGTGTATATTTATATCTAAGACCTTTGCAGGTAATTTCTGTAAAATGTAAGAGAAATAAGGAACCCAAAAATTGTTGAGAATGTGTGGGACAACCAGACAACCAAAGGAGCAAAAGTATTATAAAGTGTTTTTATTTAAAAACATCAATGTAGTGAAGAGGGTAATCATAGTCTTAATTTCAATACTGAAGAAGCCTGTTGTGGTTGAGCCCCAGTGATTTCACCGCAGAATGGGGACAGATGTGGGAACAGAGCAAGGCATGTAGCCTTCATCTGAGGAGTTCATCTGTCTGTACCTCAAACCCCTTTTTGTTAAAGCATGGTCATATGTCCCTGGCTCAATTTTATTGTGAAAATTTTTTATTAGGGAAAAATATATAAGACAGTAGATAAAGTATATCATGCAGTATAAGAAAAGTAAAAACCCCAGAACTGCAATTGCTAAGTCGGGAATTGTTAGCAGGTGGATTCACAAGGTAAATACTGGCATGAGAAGATGCAAATCTCTAAGAAGAAAAACAGTGAATCAAAAAAGAGCAAGACAGCAACACAAAAGATCAAGCGCTACATGGAAAATCAACTCTTCCTATCCTGACTGACAGCTGACAGCCCAGCTCAACCTCATCACTTGTCTCATTGGGTAAACTGAGCTTATTAATTCCTCCCCCACCGGCATTCTGAAGTCCCAGCAGGCTTTAACCAAAAATGCCTATGTACTTTTGACTTATCTAGATGTTGCTTGCAGTGTCTCTTTGCAAATGTCAGAAGACCCATAACCAAAATGACCTGTAAGGGTGGGCCACAAAGAGCTAAGAGTTCCCTGAGTGTGTGTTCCCTAGGGAAAGAGTGAGTAAGGGAGAAGGATGTGGGCAAATTTATTACCCGCTTTGAAGCCTGGCCTGGGAAACTGATATAAATAAAACTACAGAAGCTGACTTTAAAAATTCCTGCTGCTCCGTATTTTTGGTTTTCATGCAGGTTCCCCTTCTGTTTTGACGGGACTACTTTAAACATGTCATGGTACCTCACTGGTTCAATTTTTATGTAAGTCTTTTTGTTATCTTTTCTTCCAGGCCTTTTTCATTTTTGTTCCTTTGTTCACAAATAGCCCTTTACTCTCTCTGAACATAGTAAGTATTCAATGCTTTCCTTCTCACTCCCCATCCCTTTTGTCATGTAATCAAATATTCTTTGTGTGTCTTTGTTCATGGCAGGGTTTCACAAAATGATTCAAAATTGATGATAGTTTTTAGGAGTCTTGAGTGAACTTTACATTTAGTTTCCTTTGTCTATGTGGTGTCTTGCACAACTATTATCACTTTTATAAATTTCATCAGAAATACACTTGGTATAATATAAAATTTTCTCCATTAAGAATAATGCATGTTTGTATCATCCAGATTCTTTCTGGTTGAACATTTCACACATTTAATTTTTAATTAGTCTCCATCCTTTTTTTTCAAGCAAAAATATTCATTTCATTAGTTTTTTTGATTTACTGTACAGTTAACCCTAACAGAACAGTTATATTTTTAGTTCAGTGGTTGTCATGCAATACTAATGTATAATCAGAAAGCCATGTGCTTTTAAAATGTCACAGTTTATAAAAACTATAGGCACAGCCAGTGAGTCACATCCAGCAGTAATTTTTATTCCTTTTTCCTGATCCCTGATCAAATGAAATTATAATGTGCCACATGTAGAGACTTGCATTTATTTTCTGTAGACATTTGAAAACTATTACATTATCGTGTATCTCTGTCAAATTGCAGTTATAATCTATTTCCTCAGATTTTATCACCTCAGATACCTTATACCTGATGGATTTGTTCTCTCTATAAGGCCGTTAACACCTATAAACTTGGATTTTATTATTTATTTTGAAATTTGAATGTGAACTTCCAACTACACTATTCTAATAGCATAAGAAAAACCTACAGAGAATATTACTAGTGATCCTGCTGCATGTCAATTGATAAAATTCAGGTTTTCTGAAGTAGAGCTTCAGATTAAGTGTGCTTTAATAGCAAAACTAAAAGCTAAGTTGTAAGCGCACGCATTTCATTTGAGCCTTTTATGTGTCAAGCACTATTAAGAGCATGCTCAATCCAGATAATTTGAAATAACTGATATCTCCTGCTTAGCAGGAGAGTTTTTTAATGTTAAATAAAATAAAAAAACCCCAAACTATAAGAACAAAGTCTAGGAGTTACCTTCATTACAAATTCTCATTTGTTTATAATCTTTCTAGGCATAGCTGTTAGAAAGAACACAACATCATTTTTCATGGTATGAGAAAGTACCTTTTTTAAAGGGTTATACACAGCCTCATGGCATTGGTTTTCCATTTTTCTAGTATGGATGTGTTTGGAGAGTTTAATGAGAATGTATCAGGTTGGGGACCATAGCCCAGCTGATGTAGAACCCAAAATCGTCTGGGTCCTGGGGGTCCTTTGTGAAGAGATAGGCTTCCTCTGCAGGGTAGAAGTGCTTTGGTAATTTATTTTTTTTTTTAGTATGTTCACTTTAAGTTCTGCTTCAAAGTTATGACCAGTCCCTAAATACAAATGATGGCATGCTTCATATAACTATGCTTATTTAAGTAAATTTTATTTTCATTGCTCATGTCTGTAAATCCATTATTAGATACAAGTTTTGGTAGTTTCCCTCCCTCCCCTCCCGCCCCAAAATGCTTTAATAGTTGGATTGTCAAATTACAGAGAGATGCTACTGCACTTGAAATCTAGCACTTAAAAATTTGGAATTTGCACAAGTTGGCATTTTAGAAAAATGTAACAATTTTATTATAGATTAAGTATTGACAGAAGTGAAATATAAATGAGGCCTAATTATGGATGAAACAATCTTTCTGAAAACAAACATAAATTGTTAATTTCATTAGGCAGTTTTTATAAAAGTTCAGAAGAACAAAAGGAACAATTTACTTAATTTTTTTTTTTCAGGTGAAGAGTAGTGAGCAGAGCAATTCAGAGGAAAACAGGATGGGACAAAGTATGACACCAGACACAATTTTTTTTCAGATTATAAATAACTCTACAAAGAAAATATGCAAGGCCATAACTAGTCAAACCTGCAAATTGTGTTCTTAATGACGCACCTGAGGACTGACTACACTGTTTTTCTATTTTGGAACAACATCTTACTTTCCATGTCTATGTTGGTACTTGCCTGTCCATGGTTTGCTTTGCTTTGTTTTGTAGAACAAATAAAAGGCAACAAAGTTGCTTACGTCTGAATAGAACTATCTGAAAGATATGCTTCACTAGTGCACCATAAGGCAACTGGCCTAAATAGCTGAAAAAAAACCCCAATTATCACTAACATATTTCAGGTCACAGTAATGAAGCGTGTTCTTTCTTATCTCCTCTATGGTTCTTCTTCTCATCCCCCTGATGGGAATTACCACCAGCAGGAAAAAAATCACAGGTGTCTTGAAGGTCTTCATCGCCTTTTGGATACATTTGCTAAGGCAAATATCATAGCCCTCCCAAAGATTTTTTTCAGCCGCCTGATAATGGTATTTGTTTCTACTTTCCCTATGGCTGCCTAAGTAAAACTGAACTTAATGATGGCTGATTCATTTCTTCTCCTTCCTTTTCTTTATTTTTTTTTTTTTCTGGTAAGAGAGAACATATTTTGAGGAGTTTAAAAATTTTGTTCTGTAAGTATTGAAAATAGCATCCCCTATGAAAAAAAAAAAAATCCAAAACACAAATCAAGCATAGAAACCCAAATGTTTTTACCAATCTTATCTTTCAGAGTTTGCCTTTTCAATGTTTACAGCTAATATGGAAAATTCTTCCTGTTGGATAATACTGATTTAATGGGTTATGCACTTCAGTAAGTGTTAACATACAAAGCAATTTGAACCCTGAAGAGCGTTCAAATGAGTTAATAATGACCTGTCAGGGTGTTCAGGAGCTGTCTTTAACCATATATATCATATTCCTCCAGCCAGTCTGTTTCTGTTGTATGATTTGATTAATCTGCCTACAATCTCTTTTACAGCCCAGTAAATATTGTTTTTTTTAGAAATAGCAAGTAATTTGCAGATAAAGGTAGATAGCAATATGTCTATTGGATGCAAGTAAGAAGCAAAATGGTGATTTTGATCTTACCTGTGATCTTAAGGAAAACTAGTGACTGTATTGATTACAAACAGTAAAACCTTATTTATCAGTTAAGACAATAACTCCCTCAAAAATCCAGTAATCAAACAGAATAAGAAATTAGGTAAATGAGAAACCAAACCAAACAACACAAAAGGCCAATTAACCAACCTACTCCTTTTAGGAAATGATGGGCAAGTCATGAGGTATATGTTAGGCTGTGAATCCTAAGTATATGTATTTTTTACTCATACAACCATTTTTTGATCTTCCAAAAGCATCATTTAAGTCCTCCTCACTCAACAAGTGATGATTGACCCTTTTAATACAGAAGTGTTTCATATTTTACTAAGCAGAAACAAAGAAATGACAGCATTATACAAAACTTTTAGAAAGTTTGGCTGTCTTTCCAATATTATTCATTAGTCTCAAAGGCATGATTTTATGCTTCAAAGTAGGAAGCATCCATGGTAAAAATTCATATATTTCAAATTCATAGGTTTTATTGGTGTGATGAGCAGTACAGATGTTACTAAAGTGTAAAAAAGAGGGAGGTCCTCTAGGTATCTGTCAGAATTTGTAAAATCCCAGTAGAGCAGGACACAGTATTTGCATGTACTGACATTGTCTTGTTCAGTGTGATGGTTAAGCAATTCATGGTCCCTCTTAAGATATATTTTGATTGCTAGATACAACTTAAAACACCCATAACTGCAGCCACGTGCAGTATAGGAAAAAAACATTCCCATCCTACGTGACTTTGCAAAATTCTGAAGTTTTTCTATTGCACAGATGAACAAAGCCACAGATTTTAAAAGTGAGATTTTTTAATTATTATTTTGGTTTTGGTTTTGTTGGTTTATATTTCAATTTTCTAAAACCACAAAAAGGTCGAGAGTACACATCACTTCGAAACTGCTAGCTGATGGTTGATTCTTCTGTTCAATTAAAATACTGCAGAGCCATAGAAAAATAAGTATTATGAATGCTTTGATGCAAGCCTTGAATATCTGGCAAAATTGTGGAGAAAAAGTGGGGACAACAAAAGCTAAGTGAGTCATCTTCGTTATTTTTATGACTTCTATGAGCATACTGGCTGTTGACCTGCTCAATCAAATATTTTCCTTCACATCTTGCTGTGGAAATTATAATGGTTTACACTTGTTATTAGGGTTTGACTATGGTGTTCTTGCATTGAATTGAAAATCTGTCCTGACCCCGAGCAATTTGTAGGAATCTTGGACAAGCAGGTTTAGAAGATCTCAATTTCAGTACTTATAGAGAATAACAAAAATTAGTTTCCCTCCAAAGTGAAAAATATCCCATCTGTAATCTCCAGAGTATTTGTTTGCTGTGGGCCGTTTTCTTATTGCAAAACTCATTTCCACAGGTTTTGCAGAGAACAAGATGAGATAAAAGAGAGACATTTTGAAAAACATTGTGAAAATTTATATCTATGAAACACGGCTGAAGAAGTTCCTAAAATCTGGGGGAGATTCAGCAAGAGCACACATATTCTTCTACTTTTTTTTTTTATTTTCTATTTCCTTAAAAATGTGGTTCAGAATGGATGTTCTTTTGTTTTCTTTACCTCAACTAGTTTCATAACCTTATATAATGCAGAACTTTTTGCTATTGCAGTTGAGCTACAATGACTCATTCCTCCTCTGTTTGGAACACAGGATCTGATATCAAATTGATCTTTTTTGAAAACAATAACTTAGAAAATTTAAAAATACATAATACTTCTGCAAGGAAATTAATATTAAAATACTCCAATATGTCATTACAGAGAGACAAGTTCATTTTCTAAGACACATAAAAGTCAGGTTTAGTAATGACTCTCTAAGGAGCTCAGTGCAATAATGGTGTTAAAGGTTGCAGGACTTGAATGGTACCACCTTTATAAAGGTAATATTCTAATGGAATACAAATACTAAGTGCTATCTCTAATAAGATTCTTCATAGTCTTTATAGATGGCTAATGTCTCCAAGTAAAAAAAGAATTTAATGAAAAAACACAGATGAATGTCCCATGTGTTTCTAAATGGAGACATATATACAAATCTGTAAATATATACACTTAAATCTGAAAATTGTTGAAGAAAAATTGACAAATTTTTATTTTAATATATTGCCTACTACAATAATACTATATAACCAGATGCCTTAAATGCCAAACTGAATTTCTAGGAATACAGAATTCACATTTCATTAACACCTGATCTGGACTGCTTTGACAATTCATTTTAATGTGTCCTTAATTTCAGTCTTAAAGAAATATTTCTTGTTCTCTTACTAGAAAAGATTGTGTGTATCTGTAGAAGAAGACATTGTTATACATTACTATACATTATTATACATTACTATACATTACCTTTCTCTCATTTGATCCAAGTGTGAGTAGATATTTGAGGTTTGTGATTTAATCCAGCTAATTGAAATATCTCTAAGTGCAACTTTCATACTCTTTTGTAGTCTTTTTATTTGTTTGGGCTTTTTTTGTTGTGGGGTTTTCTTTGCTTTTTTTCTTTGTTCTTTTCTTTGTTCTTTTCTTTTTTTAACCTTTTTTAGGGATAGAAAAGGACCAAGAATAACCATAAACTAAGTCCAGCAGCTGGTAGAAAAAAGCTCATAGCAACACTGAGACTCTAAGTAGGTGGGTGTTCACCAATGGATCATTACTTAGTGTTATTTTACATTGATTCTGTTCCATATACTGGAAACATACATAAAAGTATGAAAACATTGGTTATCCGGAATTCTCTCTTTTAAGTGTTAGTATAAGATTCAAATGCATTCTTCTAGAGCTTCATCATGAGTTACATGGAATAGCATTTGGGAAAATAGGTGTCTCTGTATAAATAGTATAAACAGTAACGTTCAGAGTGATAATCTAGGGAAACATACTTTTCATCAGGTGCTTCTAATATTTTGAGAGTATTAAATTGATGAAGTGTTATAACAGGACCAATAGTATTTATGCAATTATAATATATATTATACATGTTATGCATATAATAGACAGAAAGAGAACATACTTTAAGTCATGATGTTCATTACCAACAATCCTGGCACATGTTTAAAAGAAGCTCAAGAGAAGAATATTGATTCCCAAACACCAAGTGTGGTGAGGCCCCATTCAGGCACTGCCTTAAGGTGCATCTGTGTTCTCCTTTACTAAGCTTAATTGAGGTGAGAATGTTTTCTAATCAAAACGTCCTCAGGGTTTTATTAGAGAATAAGTTAGGATAACTAGCAAAAGGATAAAAAAGAGAAAAGGGCTTGTAAAGGTATTTTCATTTCCTTACTTTAGATGGCAAAGTTAGCTGTAATCCACTCATTTTTCACAAAATTTTCTCAATTTCATCCACCACCAAAAAAAATGTTTTTATTTACGTGTCCTGTCTTTGTTTTTTTTCTTGCACTTCTCAGTAGTCCCTTGAAAATCTCCTTCCTGTATTCTCTCTTCAGCTTCACTCTTCTGCCACATCACCTGAACTTCTCTCCCCATTACACATGCAAGTTCAGCTCCTGCCCTGGAATTGCTGCTTTCACTCACAGGTCTCCAGCTTGCTGCCATGCCACTTTTGAGAGAATGCATCATTGAGGCTATGGACAACTAAAATCAGGCATGTAGAGATGACTTTAGGAAACCCCAGACTCACTAAAGATGACACTCCTGGGGATATCAAGGGCAAAAAGAGGAGCTTCTGGTGCTACATCAGTAGTAAAAGGCTGAAAAAGGAAAATGTGGGCTCTTGGCTGAATGAGGTGGAGGACTTCATAATTTCATGACTTCATGACGAGTATTCATTCCATTGTTTGCCTCAGTCTTCTTCATCAACAATATCTCCTAGAACTCTCTTCTTACAGAGTAAGTTACAGAAGGATGAGAACTAAAAGCAGCATATAAGGGTTGAGTCTGGTATTACTTGGGTGAAATCGACCCACGTGAGTCCATGAGACACAACAGTCTGACTCTAAGGGTGCTGAGAGAACTTGATGGTGTCCTTGGTAAAGCAAAGAAGGTAAAGATGAATAAGACTGTTAAAAGAGACCTTAATCTACATGGATGTAAAGATTGTTTTCTTTTCTTTCCACTACGCTCTTATCCAGAAGCATAGGGCAGTTTCCGTATTGTTAGTGGAGTGCAGAAGAAACCTTCAGACTGAGATTCAGAACTCCTTTAAAGACAAAAGTGATGTCAAAATATTGAATTTTGAACAACCCTATTTGTTTTGTTGCCTAAAAATCAGTAGCTAAAAAACTCACCAGGATATTTTAGTAGAGATAAGATATAGAGCAGGTCTTTAATGAAGGCCGTCTGACACAAGGATTACCAAAAAGGTGTGAACCCATGTCCAGGGGTTTCACAATTTATGGTCTGATCCATAAGTCTATGGATCAGACTATCCATTCCTAGGTCTGTCCCTCGGCACACCTCTCTGGAAATTGAGTCGGAGGTCCCAAGACCCCTTTCTGCCTCAACTTCCTCTTCTTCACAGCACGTATTGTCTTTGGAGCTTCTCCAAGGTTCCAGGCTTGAAGGTTACTTTGACTATGATGGTACCTTGTTCAGGCCTGGGGTGTGTAAGTTCTTAAACAGAATGTGTTTACTATAGTCCTGCCTTAAAAGGAGCCTAAAAAAGCCTAAAGATTTAGAAAGTTTGAAATGAAATGGGGGAATAGGGTTTGATAATTGTTAACTACTATTCTGAAGTGTGAGAAACTACACAGCTACATTAAAACCTACAGAAAGCTAAAAGTCCTAAAAATTCTAAGGCATCAGTTTTCACAGAAGACTAAAATGAAATAGAGTATTTGTTTGTTGTTATTATCTTTCTATTCACCTTAGGTGCATTTACTGGTAAAGGGAATTACAAAGACAGAAAGCTAACACTGGTCTCAGGAGAGAGATGCAGTGTGGGTGTAGTGTAATAAAACATGAAGCTAATTAGGCACTCCTAGAAGCCTGAGGAACTGGGAACCCAAAGAAAACAACATCCTAGTACAGCTCCTCTCCCTTTATTGCTGAGAATTGCCTCCCAAAATTAGCTCAGGTACCTCTTTGCAGAGCACATCATTAGCCTTTCATTCCTGATTCGTCTAGATGGCATACATGTAAGCTGCCAATGCATTCACACAGTAAATATAAATACAATTTGCAAACATTTTATCAATATGTTTGCACTTCTATTCCTAATTCTCTACAAACACTGATTAGTAATAACTTATGTTATTGATTCCATCAGTGCATGTTACAGGAAAATTAGAGTCTGTTATTGGTCAATGTGGCAATTACTTGAAAGGCATTACATGTGTTGCTCATTGCAGAAGGAAAACTTATTACCAACAGAGATCCATTAGGGAAGAGATATACAGCAAAAAATGGATAGTCTGTCAAAGAAATCTTAGCATATATTTTACAGCCAGAATGGAGGGCATTTATTGCTTACAAAATCAAATCTCTTTTTGAAGAAATCATGATGCCATGGGAGTCTAAGAGGCTTTAGGGGGAAAAAAGGATATTTAATAAGTGAAATTCAATTGAAACAGAGAGCAATAATATATATTCAGTAAGCATTCCAAAATTAAACTGATAAATGTAACTTCAATCTTACATTCTCTAGATTTAATTAAAAGTTAAATCTGAACTTTAGAGTATGAATGAGTGAAAGAACCACGAAAATTGACTTTGAGAATATGATAAATGTGTGCTGTACATATACCTGTTAGTCCTGTAAATCTAATTATGGCAGAAGAGGAGATAGTCTGAATTCTTTGAGAACACATCTTCCATTGATAGAGTGGCACTCTCCTTCTCTCCTTCCTCTACTTGCTTTCTACTCTGTCACATAGCAGGGAAATAATTTCAAAACTGAAAAATTTATAGCACAGAATGATATTCATAGAACACAACATTTCTGAATGAATGTGTGGTTAACCTTTGATATGCAGTCATAAAACAGAAAGCTGATATTATACAGGATTAAGTTTGGAGCTGATTAAACTCAATGGCAAACATTCTATCGGTCTTGAAGAATCAGGGTTTTGACTGTGCATTCTATTTGGCATTTTAAGGCCAGGATAGAGATTTATAAAGTCAGAAACCTTGGCTCTGCCTTAACATAAATCCAAAATGCTGGGCGTGTAAGGTATAAACGAGTCCATTTGCAAGTCCTTTGATATATAACCATTTCAGACTCAAAAGGTCATTGCAGCTTCAAAATGACAACACCGAACCATATATATTGAATGTCTCTTTTTCTATTAAGAAATTCACTAAAGGTAAAATTACAATCCATTCTAAATGGGTGTCATGGTTTAGCCCATCCCCCCAGTATTGGGGTAAAAATGGTTAACTCCAGGTGAAATTCTGGCCAAGTAGTCAATCAGAGACTTTTGTGATGTCTCTACGAAAGACATATTTAACAAACCAGAAAAGAAGAGTGTTGGGCAGAAGAAATTCCAGCCCAGAGAGAAGCAGAGGAGAACAAGAGATAACAATGGAGCCTCCAAGGTCAGTGTAGCGGGAGGAGGGAGGAGAGGCCCACAGGAGCCCCCTCTCCCCCTCCAGCAGGGGAAAAGACTTAAAAACTAAAACCTCCTGCCACCTGTGGAAGATTATTTGGAGTGAAGAAACCTTCATGGTGGGGCCAAGGGTGAATCACCTGGAAGCCGCATGCAACAAGCTGCAGAAGAATTGAAGCCATGGAATGGTGGAGAAGCTGCTGAACTCTCCTTGGAGGGGCCGAGCCCCTCACGACCTTAGGACTTTGTCCAAAAGCTGAGCCTAACACTAAGCCCCTATACCAGGAGCCCAGTGCAATTTCGGACCGGGTGTGATGTCAGGATGACCCCTTTCACTGCAAGGTGGGGGGACGGTGGTGAATTGAAGTAGCCAGCCGTGGCTGAGAGTCAAGATTGAGTGTCTGACCAAAAGCAGAAAGTCAGAAGAATTCCAGAGAGCGAGAGAAGAGGCTACTTGGAGCAGCAGAGCATAGCACCGGAGAGCGTTCTTAGTTATGGACTGAGCCAAAAGAAACCCAGAACCCCTGTGACCCAGGGAGGGGTGGTGACTCTTAGGAAACCCCCTGAAACTCCTCGTGGAAGGAACCTCCACGGAGCCCTATACTCCGTGGTGACGACATGGTGATACGAGTGTTCCCTCAAAGCCCATGGTAAACCCTCAGTAGCCATAGACAAGCGGCTGGAAGTGGGAGGCAGACTCCCCTGCATTCCGATGGAGAGAGAGAGATTTTTTGAGCTGCGGCGATTTGGAACTGTTACTTTAAAGAGTTTTTCTTCTCCTTCTTCCTCTGGACTGTTTTTGAAGAAAAGATGGAGGGGTGGTATTTGTAAATATACGTTTGTTATTATAAGGAAAACTAGTTAGAGTTGTTGTGTATATAAGTATTCCCTTAGTTCTTATCGTGTAGCAATAAATTTTAATATTAATCCCCATGTCAAGGAGATCTGTTTTGTCTATGAGAACTCTTCTAACTTATTAGCAAAATTTATCGGTTGATAAAAACAATGCAGAAATCACAGGGCTAAACCTTTGTCAGTGGGTTACAATCCAAACATTATGTGGCATATACCAACAAGCCAAGGCAAATTGTAAATTCTATTCTCTGAAAAGCCAAGGTTAGATAAAACTTACTTTAGTAATCAGGAGCTGGTGTGGAGAAAGACTGTTTAAACTTACATTTTGAATCTTCTTGAAATAGAAAGGAACTGTTTGAAAAACTATTTCATGATTCCATTCCAGGCAGTGCAGCCACATATGTCCTCTTAGGTCTTCAGTCTTTCACTATCAACACCAGCACCATGTGCTAGCAGCAAACACGTTATCTATTTAACGTTTCAGAGTAGAAAGGTTAAAAAAAAGCAGTTTGCAAATGGCTAACTTCTTCCCCCCATCAACTGCAACACTCTTCTGGAAGAGATATAGTGGAACAACAACTTGCCTGCTCTTTTTCCCATCCATCAGTTGATGGCCTTTTTGATTTCAAACCTTCTCATTTGTTTGTGTGTTCCTGCAAAAACTTAAAAAAGTTACATTTTCTGAATGCAGTTGGGAAGAAGAATAGAAGGTACAGTACATTTATAAGGAAGAGATTGGGGATCAGCAATCTCAACCCTTTTATCACACTACAGTGACTGATTGAGACCAGACATGACTGCAATAAAGTGCAGTTTGCATATGATTAATGTGTTTCAGTGTTGGTGTGTGGTTTTAATGCTGGGGCTGTAAAGAAAAGGAGGCCCAATGAAAGATGGCTTCCATCAGCCAGTAATGTCAAACAGCCACCAAAGAAAGGGAAGAGCTTAACACTGAAAATAAACAGCCATTTATTAGCCACTGCAGTGCATGTGTTGACTTATGGTACAACAAATTCATCCATGTAAAAGAAAAGCCTCAGTCTTATGCAAAAGAAAACCTCACCTTGTCCAAAAAGTGGGGCTTGGGATTTTTGGTTTTTATTAGGGGAAAATCAGACCATGTCTGAGAGCCTGAGAGAGGCAAAGCTGCTGCAGCTCCATGTCCCTGGGTTCAACAGATAGCGAGGCTGAACACTCATTCCCAGTATGCCCATGCAGAGGTTTGTAGAGCACAGGTATGAACCACAGGCATTACTGGTCTGGCCAAACATATCTACACAACAAACTGACAGAGCACTCACTCAAGCAAGATAGCACTAATGGCTGCATCCTGCTCCCCTCTCTGACTGAGTAGAATGAAGCTCTGATAGTGGGAGTGTGTATTGTGCACATGTCCAGAATGGGTGGCCCCACAGCTGAGCTCAGATGCCCAGTCCACCCAGCTGTTGACACCTGAACATATAAGCTTCCAAGGCTACAGCCCTGCTCTAGCTGCTGGCACAAATACTCTCTTACACATGCAACAAGCTTGGACTCTCCTGGTTCCAATAACCACCCCACATCTCATCTCTGTGGTCTCACTCTTAGAGACCCATTCACCCTCAGGCTCCCAGACCACCACACCTACTTGGTGGCTCACCTGGTTTGATCTTTGCTGGCACTCACACACTCATTTACACACCCACAGTCACTCCAGTGGCTGGCACCATGGACACGTGTCCCTGAGACCTGAAGTCCCTCTCCAGTTGCTGGCATTGTGGTCTCTGAAGCTGCTGCCACCACAGACACACAGGCCATCCAACTTTTACCCTGGTTGCAATCACACCCCCATACAGCAAACACATGAGAGACCCTCAGGGAAAGAATAAAAAGGAATGTTAAAGGAATAAAAGTAATTTTCAAAGCAACACTTTTAAATAAGCAGTTTTCATGCTTTCAGGTTTACCAACCTGTATTTCCCAGTACTCAACTTTTCAAATGAACACTCATATATTGAAAAATGCCAAAATGGACTGAGCAGAAATATAATGAGTCTAAGTTTAAGTAGCATTTCACTTGAAACATAGAAAATGCCAACCTTTAGTATTCTGTATTTTTCCCAACTGTTTAAAATTCTGAGAAAAAAAAATAGCTCTGAGGAAGTTAGTTACCATTTACAAAAATTTAAACAGAGTTTTGAACCAAATTTATTCCTGAAAGTCCATACTTACTTTTCCCCCTACCAGTCTTCTGTAGAAGAAATGTCTACTTTGTGCCTATTCTCAAGTAGAGCCTATTTGTGAGTTTGAGATCCAAGTCTGACAAAACAAATTCCATGAATAAACGACCAAAATTTAGAAAATAATTTTTAAAACATTTTTAGAATTTTTTACTTGGTGTCAATTATTATGAGATGCCAATTTCCTTCTAGACCAACTGGAAGCCAAGTAAGATACCTCAGAACCTCTGCATTTGTCCCAAGCCTTTAGCTTGTCTGCAGAAATCTCATTTTAGGTGATCTCAATTTTTTCCTAGAGAGAGTATCTTTGCAGAGATACTTTTGAAATAATTGAGTACTGGTGTACTCAGTATTTGTCTGACTTCTCATGTGAGGTTTAAATCAGTGCTATATTGCTCCCACTGCTCTGTGATAGGTATTTGACTTTGAAGCTGGGTTACATGTCCACATGGATTTTTGGGAAGGAAGGGACTTTAGAGCTGCCATACCCAAACCCAAGTGAAAAAGAATACAGATATTTTGAAATCACCAGTTTGGAAATAGAACAGGTGCTGGGAGCAGATGTTTCCTTTCTTCTTTTTGAAAATTTTAAAAGAGAATGCAGGATTTGGGAGAGAAGAAACGAGTAAAGAGAAGTCTTCTTTGAAACCCTGCCTCATCCATAAATTTCCTTATCAGTTCTCTTCATTCACCCTGTGATAGTTCATCTCTCGTGTACAAAATTAAATGGTACCTCCTATACTCATTGGGTTGCTGTGAGCTTAAAATCCATTGAAGTGGTAAAGGTGGCAGTCAGCTGAAAAGTACAGTTGAATATTGTGATGTGTTTGCCATTAAAATAAGGATGATTATTAATGTTGGTTGTGACTAAAGAAAAATCTATTAAAATTAGTTGATTAGTCATGAAAATATTTTTAGATTTTTATGCTCAGCTCTGAGAACCTCATTAAGACAAATATTTAAACTCGAAGGAAAATGCCAGACTGATTGGATAAAATCCACTTTTGGTAAATCAGGATTTATTTTAATAGCTACAGTTAAATAGGTGATTTCCTTAATGCACCCTTCTAAATTCTTACATTTTATCAAATCTCATGTGTTTATACTTACTTTCTTATATTTAATTTCCTACATTTTATTCCTGTCCTGATTGCAGCTACTAATTTTGCTTTTCTTCAGCCATTAAGTATGGAAACTGTTGATATGTTTAATAAGAATCCATGCTACTGAACTGTTTCATCTGTCAATTATTCAGTATCTCTGATAAAGATTACTCAATCTTCCTGACTCTAAGTCATCTAAACTTTATTCCACCCTATTATAATTTGCATTTCTATATATCATTCTCATTAGCCATCCTGCCTTTGTCACTGTGTTATAGATTTCTCTTTATTGAAAACTGAGATGAAGCATTCACTTAATTTTGGAGCCAGACTCATATTATCTTTTAGACAATACCCACTTTTAACACATTGCTGCTCCACTTTTTTCTCTATTTTCTAGAGAACCTTTCTCACTTGTTATAATTGCCTTTGCAAGGTCTATCTCTGCCTGGCTTTCAACAATTCTGGTTTTATGAATAAGAATTAAGTGAGATCTGCCATTTCAATAGACTTATACACCGACTGAGATACAGTCCTGCCATTTATTTATCAACAGTACCTTTTCTTTTACAAATCCAGTTGACAATGACTCTTTTTACTCAGTAACCTTAATCTTCCACTGAATATTGTTTTTTATCCTCTCAACACCACATGATCTCCATTACATCACAAACAGCAGAAACTTACAAATCATATTTAACAGGGGCCAACTGAAAATAGCGCAGGAGTCATATGTACCTGGATGTTGTGAACTCTGAACTTCTTTGGACAATCAGGACTATTTTCCACACAGACATGTCGTGCTGCAGCCTTTCTCTCCTATCTGATTTTGGCTGCATCTTGGATGTGCCCATTCACTACTTACTTTTCTTTAGCAGAATAAGACCTAAGTAGAATAGAATCATTAGGGCTGGAGAAGACCTATAAGATCATTGAGTTCAACCGTCAACCTAGCACCACTATCACAATCACCACTAAATTGTGTCCTCGAGTGCTATATCCACATGTTTTTAAAAACTTACAGGGACTGGGAGTCTACCACTTTCCCTGGACAGTCTGTTCCAATTCTTTGCAACCATTTCTATGAAGAATTTTTTCTTAATATCTAATCTAAACCTCCTCTGGCACAACTTGAGGCCATTTCCTCTTGTCCTATCATATGTATATATAAATAAAAATA
Source organism: Oxyruncus cristatus (assembly GCA_013399855.1). Taxonomy (NCBI): domain Eukaryota; kingdom Metazoa; phylum Chordata; class Aves; order Passeriformes; family Cotingidae; genus Oxyruncus; species Oxyruncus cristatus. Next base: position 255,165 of record VXAY01002202.1, read on the forward strand.
TAAATACATCTAATAGACAGCTCTGTCCTGAAAACAATTCATGTAGAATTTCTAAAATGGAGTCAAAGAAGAAATCAACATGATGTACCACTGGCGATAGAAAAGAGTAATCACTGGAGTTATATCTAGCACAGATTTAGGAAAAAAAGGCAGACCAAGATGATCCCAATTCTGTGCAGAGCTTGGGCCTGATCAGAGAGTGATGGGGACGAACTTTCATCCCTTGCTTTTGTAAGATCAGAACAAGAACAGTGCCCAGTGACTGAGGTCTACAAGTATCTCATACTGTTGTACAGCAGAAGCAATTTTAATACAGTTAGATCAGGCAGAGAAGCACAAAGCTTTGCAATGGCTCCCGGCTGGCTAAAATCAAGGATGCAATAGTGAGGGGCAGACACATGGTGAAGCCTCCTTGGAGGGAAGCTCTAAGCATGGAAGCATGAAAATAGAGCTCTCCAAAGTATAGTTCTTCCTTTAGACCATTCTCTTCAGTATCATAACACTCTAAGACATTCCCCAAAACTGGGCATACTTAATATTTAAAAAACGTCCTAATCCTAGCCAATGGCTAGAACTTACTCTTATGCAGAGGCATGCTCTTATTTTCTTTACAAAAGCATATAGATGCACGTCTCAATGCTGTTAATATTCTTTCAATCAATATAAATGATATGTTCTTTGAAATGAAGTTATCATAAGTAGATTATACGTAGTTTCTATACTCACATCCTATACATTGAAGAAAAGGTATAAAGTCTTTGATGTTTTGCTGCTAAGACGGACAAAAATGTCTCAATATAACTGCCATTTCCCTAGTGGAAATGTCAGACAAATCCCCCTCTGTTTCTTTTCCTCCTTCACTTTCTAATAATACACCGAGGAATTTTTTACAAGAGCTGCATATTCATCATCACAAGTGCAACTTCACTTTTTTTTCTGTCTATGGAGACGGTAATTATAAGTTTGCACTTCTAATTGAAACATTGATGAACAAGCCCCACACTGAAGCAAATATAAAATAGTTGTTAGGGTGACTATGTGGTTTTCTGGTTGGGTGGGGGCGGGGGAACCTAACAAAAAATTGAAAGCATCAGCATGAATCCTGATAATGACTACCCCAACAGCTTATTTCCTAGTATCATTTACTGTCAGAAGAGATTCAACCAGTGGGAGCATGATATTTTTTCATAAAATGACAAGCTTCTGGTTCTTCCTCAAATAACAGTCACCTGATGCCCAGAGGTCAGATACAACCACTTTATTTGTAGGGCAGCATCACCTCTTCTAAAAGCAAATCAAAGGAGGCAGAAGCAAATTTTTTTTCGTCTCTGCACAAAAGGTTCCAAGAGAACCAAACCAAAAAAAAAAAACCCGACAGGAAGCCCAAATAGAACAGATTGATAACTTCCTACATCTCTTAAATGGACAAATATAAGTCTTCCAATTATGGCACAGAATGGAAAAGAAATACTTTGGTTCATGGTTACTTGTTCCCTTCCCCCCCTTCTTGTTCACTAATACATAGCTGCCTTATACTTGAGCCTCAGTCTGAGGCATTTTTGAGCAGCACATTGGAAGGTGACAACAACAAAGATGGCAAAACAAAGCAACTTCCCTGTGTTTCTCTCAAAAGCAGCACTAGATGCACAACTCAACCAAACAACTCCTTTGCACACGGTGGAATAAGGGCAGTAGAGTCAATTGGTCTCTGAAGTTACTAATGTCAAGGGTCTGTCTACCTGTATGACTTAATGAGAGGATTCATAGCTGATGCAAAATATGGCAGTTCATATCACTGAAATAAAACCTCTAGATTTGAATTTTATTTAATATGTAGAAAAAGCTAGAAAGTTAGGAACAGTATACTGCTTTTTTTGCACTTCATCCAAGTAGTTTGAGTTGTGGATTGCCATCCATGTTGTCACAATGACCTTTCAACCACTTAAAAATTGACTTAGTTCAGGATAGGAATAGAAAATATTCATAGTTCTGACTGTTGCTCTGTTTCACTGTTTGTTGAAAACAAACACAAAACTGAAAGAGTAACAGCCACAGGGAGTTCTGCTGTAAGCTAATGAGAGTTAGATCAGAGGAAGTTCTTTTTCCAGATATTCAGCTCATGATTATTGATAGGGAAAACCAAAAAAAGGTAATTACAGAGAAAAAAAAAGCAACCACAACAAACTTTATGTGATAAGATTAATTGAAAGTATTTGGAATTATGAGAGGAAAAGGGAGGTACTGTCTTCTTAATTTCTTCTGTGTTCAAAAATAGAAGTTTATTTTTTATTACTCTTTGTATAAAATTTATTACAAGAAGAAGCCAGGTTCTTAAGTATCATGAATCTGACAGAGAATTAAGTGAAAAACAAACCAATCAATCCAAAAAATCATGCAGCTGGAAATTCCTGTCTTAGTAAAGAGATGGGACTGAGAGACATTCATAACATTAAGCGTGCTTTAGAGTGTTCCTATTAAAGGCTCCTGTCGTACTAAAGGAAAACATCATAAACCTCCAGGTAGCACTTTAAACCACTTAGACTGAACCTCCTGTGCTCAGCTGCTTGGCATTTCAGAACTAGCTAATTAATGCCAATATTTAGCACAGGAACAGGTGGGAAAACTAATGACTAATTTCTTCTCTCTTCCAACTCAACAACCACCACTGTCTTTTAAAAATACAATTCTTATCACTGCCTGCTGTTTCCATTTCTTGTCAACCTTGTTGCTCCGACACGGGGCTGCAATAAATGAACAGCTGGATGCATCGTTCTACTGCAAGTGGAAAAGCTTAATTTCTGCAGCAAGCGCTGTGTCTTAATGTGCTCATGTTGCCTCCCTTGGATGGGTCAAAAAATTGAACTCTTCAACAGGAGGATCAACAGCATGTGTGCTGCAAGTGACACTGGTTCAGTTTGACTGCTAAACTAAGTAAGCTCCATTAGAAGAGGAAGAGAAAAGAAAGGTACATTTTTATTATTATTATTTTTCAGGCATATATGATAAAAGAAAAGAAAGGCAGGACAGATCATAAAAATTCAGGCTTTCTGTTTAGCATCTTGGCTAAGCTTCGCGAACGAAGATTTGGGAAGAGCTCTACCCACGTTTGTTGCAAGCGCGTTCGTGGCTAAAGAGGCCAATACGAGATAGGCAAGTCCAGTTGCAAATCTGTTTAGCAGCTCAGTAATAATGGTATTCATGCAAGTTGTTAGTAAGTGAATAAAAATGTCTGCTCTGAATCAGCTGCAAGAGAATTTGAGTTAAATGTGCTTGAGTTAAAGAACAACGTGTTCAACTTTTCTCACCCCAGCTTCTTCAATCTGTCTCTGCTAAGTACATTGCTAATACTAGTGATACACAGCAATATTAATTTCCTTTTTCTGGCTGAATGACCTTGCCAGTGACCACAGAAGTTTTTATGAGGCAGATTTAGGCCTATAGCAACTTCTTCATCTTTAGTCCTGACATGCCCCAAGGTTTACATAAACAACCGAGCTAAGGAAAATTATTAAAATGCTTAGAAGAAGAATATGATCCTAGATCTTTTCCCAGTGACAGACATAAGAAGCACTGATAGGATTTCAGCTATCAATGCTGGCTAAGAAAAGGAGTGAGTGAACTACCCTTCACCATAGTTTAAGGGAGTGCAATTCATGCTGGGAAACTGTGTAGGGGCATTACTTCTGCTTTGGCCTTGGTCTGATCAAGGGCTGGGAATTTTTGCTGCAACTTTTTTTCCCTTGAAAGAGAAATGTCAAGGAATTTTTGATTCTTTTTTTTTTTTGTCAAAACCAAAAGAAGCCATTGAAAATTTTAAAAAGTCTTTGAATTGCAGAAGAAAATGTTCAGCAAAATTTGCATACATCTGCAAGCATTTTTAGCTGCTATAGAACAGTGTCTTTAGTAGCCTAACACAACCACAGTAAAATCCTGTTTATCAAGGTTTTGAACTACATACATGGCAAAGTTTGACAGAATGTAAATGTTTAGTACTAACTAAAGCTATATAGAACAGAAATGAGTGAAATCATAAGTGAAGTATAACAAAAATAGTATTTGATTGATAAAGGATAAGTTTGCTGCTTTCACACGAGTTCAATTGTGTGTTCACTTCATACTGTCTTTGAAAGGGGTCTTTCCTTATATAGGTCCTATTGGAAAGCCAAGCTTATTGACTTTACAACAAGAAGTAAGAATCTAGAGGGAATTATTCAGTAATAATTAGAAAAAAGTTACAAAGATTTCTCTTCTTCGGATACTAAGAATTTCTGTGTATTTCGGTTCTAAACACCATGTAAAAAGTATGAATTTCAAAGTCCATCATATGTTGGCTGGGTTGGGGAATTAAGCTGGGTGGGGGAAATAAATTGAAGAGATTGTTCTGAAATAAGCCTTTGTTTAAAAGTATCAGTTTATTAAAAGGAGGCTCTTTAAAAGAAACAAAAAAGATGAATTTACAGGATCTCAGATTTATGAAGAACAGTCTATTTGGTCAAAAGACATAGGGAACATATTTCTGCACAAGGCAACATCAAGTTTATCCTCTCCCCTCAGTGATCATTGTGTCCACATGCATAAATCATTTTCAGGGCAAAGTTTACTAGTGTGTGTATGAACTTGTCATTGTTCTAACATCCGCTAGTGACGCAACAGAATTTGTCACTAAAATCTAGTACAGTTTTGGTCTTTTGAGGTTTAATACAAAGCACCATATTGCTACTGCATAGGGTCCCAGTTCTGAAAGCTAAGTATATATTGCCACTATCTTTTATTTGTCAAAATCCGGTGAAAAATGTCAAGGCTCAGTTGATTCCTCTGCTGACATTAACCAATGGAAATGAGATGTCTCACAGAGCAGAAAGATAACTATTGCCTGCATATTTAGGATGGAAAAATACATATTTTTAATTTTTTTTTACCAGTCCTTTAAAAATAGAAAATTTTTTTGGAAAAAGAAAAAACCTTGCAGTACTCTATGAATATGATATCTATCCATTGAACTGTATATATCGATAATATGGAATAAGAATGAAAAATTTGAACCCATTAAGTGCAAGTATGCTGGACTTCTGCATTGTCCAAATAGTATCAGTTTTCCTCTGACTGTGAAGCTGTCTTTTTAGGGATAGATAACTCATTCCACTGCATTATAGTTTAGTGTCTAGTCATAATATTTCAGTATCAAAATCTGAAAAGTGACACTGAAAGTGGATAATTTATATTAAGTCTTCAGATGCTGAACTTTTGAATTACAAGTCACTCAAAACCCCTCTAATTCATTTGTAGGCAAATACTGAAAGATCCTGTAATAGGAGACCTTTTCCAGAATTTTTTGGTATTATTTTTCTATAGTATTACTGCTACTTCTTGCTCTGTTCTGCTCCACAGCCATAATTAAACCATTTAAAAATGAATGGCAACGGTAGAAAAGTTGCTGTATCTTACAAAAAACCCCCAAATAAACAAACAAAAAACCAACAAAAAAACCCCCAGAAAGCTAAAGCTGTAAAAATTTGTAAAAAATTTTGTAAAAAAAAATCTGATGAGTAGATTTCAGTAGGATTTTTAAACATACAGTCATGAATGACTGCTTCCAGAACAGTAATTTTCCTTATTTGGAGGTAGTCACCTAACAGCAGTTAAAACAATTTAACAGAAAAATGACTAACTGCTTCAGAAATATAATGGTAGTGTAAATCATGAAACTTATTATATAGTGATTTTAGTAACCGCCCAATGCACGAACATAATAAGTGATTAGAAGGAAAGATAACAATGTTTTATTCTTTCCTGTTCCTTAGATAGTCAGGTATTAATCTACAACAAAGGACAGTCTCATCTACAAAATTGGAATGTGAATCTGGGCTCCAGCATACGAACAAAAGGCAGAAGTATTTATGATGGAACAGAACTTCAGGCAGAGTCTTTAGATTACATTAGATTTCATCAGAACATAAGCTAACATGTTTAACTTTGTAAAAGAACAGGAAATCCATGGAGATAAAATAGAAATAAAACAGATTTATAAATTAGCACACCTTGCAGAACAACCTTCTCCAAGGTCGCACTCAGGTGATGAATAGCTCCAGAGTTACCTCTAGGAATTCCAGAAGTGTGTTTCTTTGGAAGTCTGAATCCTTATTACTTTCAGAACTCTACTCCATCCCAGAAGCTCGCTCTACTACTTTGCCAGATGGTGCACCCTCTGTACAGAGGTCTGGTTACCAAAAAAATGTTTAGGATGCATTTACCCTGAGCATGAATACTATTTATTTATTTATTTATTTATTTATTATCCCATTTATATACATGTTTATCTTGTTTCTATATTATATCCTATTAACCTTATTTATAAGATTCAACTAAGACATTAAACCCAACAAATTAAATACTATAGTTGAATGGATTATAATACTTTTTCAACTTGTAAAGCCTTCTCACATCCGACTGAATGCAGCTAGAAGCTGTAAGATGTCCCAACATGTCACTGAATCTATCAGTCAACAGAGTAATAACGGATATTCTCAAATACAAAGCTAAACTGTGTTTATACTTTTATCACTATGCGTAGTTGGAAATAATATTATTTTTTTAGTTCAGTTGCATTCTCTATAATAGCTGTATGCATAATTTTATATTATGAATATGATCTGGTTTATAAATTCTGGACTGCCACTTCTCAGATGGCCGATATACAGGTATGGCTTTAAACTTAAGGTGGCTTATTATTGAGAGAACCAGCTTGTAAATATCTGCAGACAAAGATGTTTGTTCTATAGCAATTCTGTGATTATTATCTGACAAACCTATCCATCCTCTGCAAACAATTGTAACAGAACATGCCAGATCAGAGCTTTGCAGAAGCTGCCAGTTCTTTCTTGTAGTAACATTAAAGACTTTGGCATTTGTTCAATTACAGATTGAACTAAAAGCAAGTTTAAAAAGTGTTTAAGTAGAAACTAAATCTCAATGTATAGATTTCCTCTTGAGATTTTCCACTCAGTAAAACATATGTATACCATTATACCCTTATGCTTAGAGCACAGGCTTCAGACAGACTCATGACATTTGGGTGCTGATTCAGATGCAATTTTTCACATTTAAATTTGTGCTGACAAGAGCGGTAATGCGAGTCGAGATCTCCCACACTGCACAACACAACCCTTCCCATGTGTTTATTCATCTGTGTGCTGGACATTTTGTCCAGAAGGATACTGTGAGACAGTATTGGAAGCTTTACTGAAATCTGAAAAGATTACATCAAATGGCTTCCCTTGATCAAGTAGGTGAATTTCCTTGTCATTAACGGTGACATCTTAACCAGAAGTGCCTAACAGTTCTCTCATACTATTTCAGCTGGAAGGAGATACACTTATGATTTACTTCAAAATTATCCCAAACCATTGTAATTTCAGTAAAACTTTACAAATAATGTTAAATTTTTCTGTTCTTCCAACTATCTTAGGAAGAATAACAGCATGGCCCTTCAGTTGATGACTCCTGATATGTAGGCCATGTCTTCAGAGAAACAGAAATCAATTAGAGCACCATTCCTGTTCATCCAACCTGTAGTGGAAATTTGAGATGACACACATCAATGCCACAATTCTTCAAGTAACATTACTTCTAATTTCTTGCAAAGTTGGAGTAGGTAAGTCAAAGGCATTGTAAGCGCAGGTGACTGCATACTGAGCTGAAAACATAGTTCAAATTTGCCTTCATCAGTCATTTTCCCCCATTTTCTTTTATTAAACTTTTGGTAGTCAAAACTTAGGGTTATGGAACAGCAATGCACACTTTCATAAAACCTTTCCTTAAGAGACAGCTTCTTTTATATTAGAGTAGTCAAATGCTTAAGATAAGAAAACAGAGAGATGGGGCAGAAGGAATTGGTAAGTTTACATGAGTTTGGGTTGTGCAGAAGTCTGCCATCAGTGGGGAAACAGGCAAGTGAATTACTTTTTAGTAATCTATAAAGAAACAATAGAAAAAGCCTTCGTTAACAATTAAAGAAAGATTAAAAAAGTTTCAGCTGAGCATTCAATCACAGGGTAGAGAGAACATCTTTGATTATGATATTAGTAGAAACAAATTCACGAGCAAGACCTATCAATGTAGCTGTTAAAAGCTACTGTATGCTTCACCACATAAAAAGAAAGTACAAGGTTTTTTGGTGAATATCCTATTGCCATTAATTCTTTTGAAATTCCTGAATAATTTATCTTTCCTTTTCCAAGCCATAAATGAAACACAGATTTATGAAGTTCCCAGGAAAGATTTCTTTTTATTAGGTTATTTCAGAACTGAATATTATGAAGTTTCTTGTAATTTCTCCTACTATAAAACAGCCACTGACAGAAACAATTGAGCATATATCAAATAGCAGTTACAATATTACTAAATAGTAATAGGTTTTTCTTGGAAGTGGAAGAATGTGAAAGAAAGGTAGGATTTGCTGTCTCTTATAGATAGCAGAGCTCTCGAAGTAGTTATTTTGCTTTTCAAGTCACATGATTTAATAAACATTACAGGAAAAGCCCCTTTAATATGCACAGAGTTATGTGCTAGTATTTATGTTGGTAGGTGGAGGAATTCTGACCCATGCAATAATCAGATGGGAATTTAGAGCAGAGATAATTCTGCCACTGGAAAGTCTTCCTATTGATTAAAAGATGATCTATTCTAAAAAGTACAAGAAAGAGATAAAACCATTTTAAATATACATTGGTGTGAATCATGTTTTCAGAATAGTTGTTTCTTTACATGTCCTAAGTCATTTATTAGTTTTCTAAGCATTTTTCATTCATCATTCTCAGCATGCTATTAGACAACATCTAGTTTACAAACTTAAACTATCTTCAAATGTAAGAAAGTAATGTTTCTGAGACTGTTTGAGCTTAAAGGTTTTGCCAGGCTGAGCCAGAACTAAAATCTGCTGTGCCAATGTTTCTAACTACCACACTACTATCAGTTAAGTAGAATATAGGCTGACTGCTGTCCTGGATCATTAGATGAACTCAGGATGTGATGATTTTACAGTATGAAATATAAGGAAAAATACACAAAAGGACACAAAACATTTACTTTGAATAAGAGGGTTTTTTCAGTCTTGGGATCCTTCTGCTATTGTGGTGACAGTCTGAAACAAGTTGGACAAATTCTGATTTCCAGAAACTTTATATATATATATATATATATAAACATTTAACCAGATAGGACCTTCAGAGACCCCTTTTGTATTGAGTTCTCATCTCAGTAGTACTTGGGTTGATGAGGATTCCCTTACCCACTACATTTCCTATGAACCAATTTACAACTAAATTAATTAAATAAATTAATATTACAATTAAAGTAATGTTATGGTTGCTGCCAAAAACCTGCTTTACAATTGTGCACAGGCTACTACATGCAAATAAGAGTCAGGGAAAAGGGAGTGTGACTGGAATATAGACAGGGCAGGATTAATAAAAATGCAGGCTTGCACCCTGCGTACTGTAACCAAATGTTTTAAAGTAACTGTGCTGTACTTTTTCAACATGTACAGTTTTCATAAGTGTAGAAGAGACTAATTTTACATCCCAGTGACCTAGTTTTCCAGGAGGAAGGATCTCACATCATTATGCCTAACCCAGCAGTTTTGAAACCAACTGTAGAAGAGAAACATAGAGTAATGAGAGGAGGAAGGACCACAGGGATTCAAGAGTTAGTACACTGGTGAAAATGAAGCTAAACATGCCTGCAGGCAGCAGTAGGTCTAATTCTTTTGCAAGAGTGAATTAAAACTCAGAGGCAAAGGATATAAAGTTCTAGTGGGGGCTAAGACCATTATTCCCAAGTAAAATCTACCCTTGAGTGCCATGCATGAGCAGACAAAAACAAGTGGCCAAACCCTTGTGAAAAGTATGTTTTCATCTCTTAGCTAATTTTTCATAGCAGAAGGAAGAGAGCAAGCTAACTAAAAAGCAATATCAAAAGGCAAAAAGATAAAAGCCAGGTCTCAGATTCATGAATGTGATTTCCCAAATGCCTTTTGACTTCTGAATGCTCCAGCTCCCCTTAAAATGTGTTCAGTTTTCTCCCTTTGAAAAAGAAAACTGTAACAGTGGTCTGGCTGTTTCTATTTACTATCTCCTTGTAGTTAGAAGATGCAAGTCTTTTCCCTGACGTGCTTGCTTTCTGCTGTCTCACTTTGAGCCTCACCTACTGCTCCTAAATGAGGATTATGCATGTGACTGGGTCATATAAAGCAGCTTTTCTTGGTAAGAATTTATGTTTCCAAAAAGAGCTGAGTCACCAAAGCAAAGACAAACATCAAACCAAGAATGTTTTTAAACTCGAGTCAAGTTGATAACTGCTGGAAAAAGCCTTAGGCAAAGCCAAGTTTTCTGTAATGTAGTAATTAATTAATGTTTTGAATCTAAACCCTTGTTATGAAACAATCAGTTTTGTATATTAAGAAAAAGGATGGAGTGAAATTGTAGATCCAGGATGAATCCAATGAGTGTTCTTAATACAGTCAAGAACTCTTTAGAAGAAATTTGGTTAAGATTCTATTCCATATTTCTGCTCCAGAAAAAAAAAATAAAATCACAGGCAGTCTTGCTGTAGCTCCTGTTTCCAACCTGGCAGCTCACAGCAGAAAAGCAGCTGATGCATTCTGCCCGATGGCTGAGTCCAAATGAACTCCACGCTGATATCATGTCAGAGAGAGAAAGGCTAAATGCAGTAGTTTCAGCTCATGCCTTCTGGATTGCTTAAAGGCCTCTATACTTAACCGGGAGAAACTGTAAAGTATTTTTGCATTAGGTGAACTTTGGAGAATTACAGTGTCAAAATTATTTAATGACTTTGGGTTAACAACATCCTATTCTATGTAAGCCTTACTGTTTATTTCTAATGTTAATGGCTGGGTGTGGGAACAGTACTTCTATGAGAGGCCCCATAGTAAACCTCTTTTAAATCTCTGCATATAACAAATATCATTTTTGCAGCCTTTTTATATGTTAGCAGTAATTTGAATGGGAATGCTAATGCTAGGACAAGAACCAGTCCTTAAATATTTATTAAACCTCATTCAGATGCCTTAAACACATACCGTATGTTTTATTTAAATATCTTATAGCATTGTAAGCTCTCTCTGCAGCCTGAACATTTCAATTTTTCACCCATTTTCTTTCTGATTTTGATTCAATATCCACTGGAGGCTCACCTTCTTAGCAGATTGCCACAGGCTGCCAGGTTTGTAGGTAACATCTCAGACTATTCCAGAGGAATAAATGCAGGTAGGGTAAGAAATGTCTTTTTCTTCCTTTTCCCAAAATAAAAGGGTGTTCTGATGTAAGTAGGCACCTCAGAACCAAGCAATGGGTTCAGCAGAAAAGCAGATAGACAAAAAACAAAAGATTAAGAGAAACTCAATTAAAAATGAATAATACCTGTTCTTCTGTTAAGATCACTGTCACTGATATGACAATCAAAAAACACCAACACATTGTCAGCAGTAGATAAGAGCTGGAAAAAAATCATGCAATCTGTTATTCATGGCACAATGTCGGCTTTTTCTCCCACTTCATCTTTTAAACAAGTATAGCCAGACCCAAACTCTAGATACAATGAAGGACGTTTTTTTAGGCCATGAAAGTAAGGGATTTCCAGAAAACTGCAAGTTTAGGGAGGTGTTTGGGGTTTTTTTCCTAAACAATTTCATTATCTATCAGGAAAGTCATAGTTTCTATTTTTAATTTATTTATTTTAATTTTTTTGGGTGTTTCTTAGAAAGACCCCTTAACGGTCCTGATGTGTTAAGTAACCTCGAAAGTCCATTCCAGAAGCATCTATGATTATGATTCTTTGATGATCAGATGCATGCATCATGCAGCCCGGCATCATTTCATTTTCTGTGACATGAATAAGTTGCCTCAGTGAAAGATGTTAGAGGAGAATTGGCAAATGAACTTTCTATAATAGGGATAGGAGGGGGCCAGGGACAGATTGCCAAATATCTAGATTGTGGCAACATTTAGTCTATAAGTATGGAAGTTTTGCCTGTAATTCTTTCTTATTCTTTTTCTTTTCTCTGTAATTATGGATATTCTGGCCATCTGTAGAAACATTCAGTTTTGGCTTTGTCATTCTTGTGAACTTTGTTTTTCTGCCTAATTCTGAACTTTATGAAGACAGATATGCTATTGTAAGTTCCTGTAAAGATCACTTTTTTCAGCCACTCCTGTTTGTCATGCCATGCACACGGCTCAGAGGAAGTGCTCAAGGCCAGGCTAGACAAATTTGCATTTCACTTATCCATGGGTGTATCTTCATGGCTACTTTTGGCTGCTAACAGCTCCTGTTTGCATGAAGTCTTTAATGAACCTTTGTCATCAGTCTGCTTTGGAAAGCAATAAACAACCTCTAATTCCCTCTTGGGAATGCCTTGATGACTTTCCTGCAGTGGCTTGGAAGTGGGCTGCTGCAAGGTCAGACAGGAGGTATAGGCAGACTCAGATGAAGGCTATATTTATTCTGGAAAGTCTGAATGTGGGTATAAAATACTGTGTGTGTGTTGGCAGCTTGGGCTCTAAAAGAGGCCCAAAACTAAACTACCTGCTTTCCCTGTCTAGATTCTTCAATAGATCAATGGAAGGTATATTTTTGCCATTTTTCATCTATTTCAGATTACTCATTGCCAGTCTAAGAAAACCAATGGAAATTGTAATCTCTTTCATTTTTGTATGTGTATGCTCAAAGAGAAAAAATGAAAAGTTTGTAATTTTCTCTATAGATAATATTAGTGTTTTTCATAAAATCTTTATCTCATTGCTCCACTAATCTACATCAAAAGTTGCTGAGATTTATGGAAAGGAAGAATATTAAAGAATAGGTTTTGACACAATCACTTACTTATGTAAGTTGAAGCTTTGAAAAATGAGGTTTAGTAAATCATAAAGCTTTTTTCTCAACTTTGTGTTAAACCAATAGATATCTCCTTTTTAATAATAAATCATATAAAATAATTTTCACTAGCTATTTATTACAAAAAGAGCCATGCATGAAAAATGTAGTTACTCATGTTAAAAAAAAATATTTTAAAAAACTCATTCAATAAAAATATTATTTTTTACTTTCCAAACTACTTATTTACTATCAGTTTTACTGAGCCAGTAATAATAAGAACAAAATATTATGACTCCGTTTGGACAGAAAATCTCATTATGCTGCTTGCTGGAATGTTGGACTTGGATTCTACATCCAGTTTGCTACATATGCTAAGAAATTAAATGAAATGGTAAAGGGTAATTTTTTTTTTTTCCTTTTCCATCTCCCTTCAACTTCAAAGTATTTTAAATTAAAGCTGACTCAAAACTTATTCACATTATAGCAATAACAATACAAAATAAAGATTTTATAGCTATGGAAAAAAAGTCAAATGCTAAATGTTTTCTATATCTCTGTAAAAAAACGCCAAAAAATAAAAAAAAAAAATTCAGTTATCTTTGAAACTGGAAAGAGAAAAAATTTTGTAAAACTGAAATATACCAGCACCATGTAAGGAGGAGATATGACATAACATAACCTGTGATTAACACCTTGAAAAGTAAGTAGATTAGTCTGTATATTTACAAATATTTCCATATGAAAAACTGACTTCTGTCAATTAATATTAATGCGTTGCAAATTACAGAAGGTAATTGGCCTACCAATCGCTCATATTGCTCTTAAAGGATGGTCATTGAAAGACCAAACCCACCAAGCCCCAAATCAAAACCTCCAAACCCCAGAATTCCTTTTCTTACCATAAGCAAAGCTACACAGGTATGCATGGTCTTAGTAGATGTGTCTGGTCTGCGTGGCTAACAAAGATATTCTCACAGCTGTCTGCCACTTATGAGGGGTCAGAAGGGCTACACTTTTCAGGTAATTGTTAACACTGGCAAAGAATTTATTTGCATGGGGAGAACTCTGGATGCCAACCAATGCAGGAGGTGATTATGCCCCTCTACTCATCCCTAGTGAGGCCACGTCTGGAGTACTGTGTTGGTTCTGGGCTCCTTAATACAAGAGAGACACGGAGCTTCTAGAGTGGGTGCACCTGAGGGCAGCAAAGATGATTAAGGGACTGGGACATCTTTCTTTAGAGGAAATAAAGTGAGTTTTGCCTGTTCAGTCTCGAAAAATGAAAACCAAGAGGGGACCTCATCAATGTCTATGTTTGAAGGGTGGGTATCAAGAGGATGGAGCCAGGCCCTGCTTGATGGTGTCAAAAAATAAGACAACAAACAATGGGCAGAAACTGATACACAGGAAGTTCCACCTGAATATGAGGAAGAGCTCCTTTAGTGTTAGGATAACTGTACGCTTAACAGGTTGCCCAGAGAGGTTTGGAATCTCCCTCACTGATGATTTTCAAGAACTGCCTGCTTGCCACTCTGTGCCATGTGCTCTGGAATGACCCTGCTTGAGCAGGGAGTTTGGACTAGATGATTCCACCAATGATACCTTCCAACCTTAACCAATTTTGTGATTCTGTGGTTAGTCCAAAGCAAACCAGAGCAAGGTTCTAGTGACTATGGAGTGAAGCCCTGCAGAAGGTGTTGAGAACACCCCTAGAAAGAATCTGTAACATGCACTACATGTCTATAAAATGTGCCCCCCTACAGATTTGTTTACTTTGCTCTGCATTTACCTTTTTTTTTTTTCCCACTTGTTGTGAAAAGGCAGCTATATGAGATTAGAGAAATGGTTTATGGAGCTGAAGAGATGGTCAGTAACTTTTCCATTTCTTTATTTCTTACCAGAAAGGGAATTTTTGGAAAAGCATTCCAGAAACATTGAGGAAAACATGAATATGTTGAGACCGTATCTCATGTCCAAGTGGAAACAAAGAGATTGTTTCTGTTTTGGACTGAAGACCATCAAGCAGGAAATGGAACAGAGTCAGCTCGTAATTTATCAGATCTGTCACTTTTTCTTCCCATATCAGAAGTTCAAAACACAGTGCTTGGGGCAATATTTTCTAAACGATATTTTATTTTTGAAAGCAAATTGAAACAGGTCTGATCATTTGTGTTAATCAGAAATCTCATAATTTTCCATAAAACCAAGAATTCTACTATCTTGTAGCACAGTTAAATGCTGTACATTTTCCTATACTTTCCATTGGATAGGGTGTTCTTCTGAGCTTCTCATGTCAAAAGTTATTAAGAATGCGTGCCTCCTAAACCTTTCCCCACTTTCAAAAAGTGGCTATGTTCATTTGATTAGATTTTTTGTATGCAAGATGTGCACAACACTTTGGCATGGTTACTGAGAAAAGGTACTATGTTAATGTGATATTTAATATTGTTCTAAGCACTAGAAGTAGGCTCCAGGGGGAAAAAACCAAACAAGACCTGACTTCATTTAAATAATGATTGATGGCAGCACATAATGATACAATAACTAATTTTCTGACTGGTAAAAACAAATCAATGTGTAATTTTAGATACCATTCTTCAGGAGAAGGAGACATTAAGACTTGATCTTAGTTATGAAGTGCAGACAAAGTTCCTGCTGACTTTACATACAGTTTCTGTGAAAGGGTCATAGAACTGGCCCTAAGGAGAAAGAAGGTATTGGAGAAATTTATATTAAAAGGATTCTCACCTGCAGTGTTCAGAAAGTACTTTTATCTGGATAATTAATATAGTTTCTGTAGATGACAAATAAATGTGGTTGATTCAAGGATTGCCCAAGAACTTCTGTCACATTTATGAAAACACTGATGCTTTCCTCTTTTAAAGAATATCCACTGCATCTGGCTGTTTGTGGGGGTAGGATAAGTGTGTTTTCCCTCTTGTAGTATTAACTATTCCTACTTCTGATGGTGCATGTTTGAATTTCTTTGCAAATACCTAGGAATTTGCCCAATTGTGCAGTCATGTAATTAATATATGGGGCAAGAGGCTGGGTGGCGCAATTTACTTGGGATGAATCATGTAAGGCTGACCCATGGATGGAACTAGAAGTGACTTCAGGGTTGTGGTTTAATTCCTTACTCTACTCTGCCATCTCTCAGTCTTGGCTAGAAGACCAATCTAAAAAAGTAACTTTGTGGTTTCATTTGTGATGTTTTAAGATTACTTATAGATCTATTTTTTTTAGGATGATTAATAACATGCCTCAGGGCAACAGAAACACTTGATTCCAGGCTCTAAGGGAATTATACCCATTTTATTTCTCTTCCAAACGAAATTACTATTAAGTGAGTGATTCTTTCAGCTGGACAACTGGAATTTGGCCTCACTTTCACCAGAAGGCTGCTTTGCTGCAGAGCTGTTTTTGTCTCAGACTTGATGAAATGAATCATAAAACAATATTCTCAATTAGGTGTAGGGTAAATCTCCAAGAAAAATCCAGGATCTGTTAATAGAAACATCTCTGAGCAAACAACTTGCATTAACTAAAGTTGAAAGTACTGTCTGTTGTTTAAAAACTAATACAAAATGACTGGCTGATTAACTGGCAAAGCAAATGTCTCAAGTGAGTAATGGAATAAACCATCTACCAGCTGACAAACAAGATGACTGTACTTTGTGTATAGATTGACACATATATACACAGCACTAATCCATGTCTCCTGGTTGAATTGACTAATGATAAAATGTAACTCCAAATTTAAACAGAGCACAATTAAATCCAATTTGAGAAACCAGCACTCAGGAAACCAGTGCTTCAGCTGCTCTAAGAGTTTGTGCCAGGCAAAGGGCAACTCATAGAGTGAAAGCGCAGATTAGGAAAGACTTGGAAGGCAATCAGCTCACTGGTGGTAACAAGTTAAATATCATCACCCCTACTAACTTTCAGCACAGGTTGCCCCGGCAAACAAAAGGGAGAGATGTGTCCAAGAGTAAAAAACCACAGGTTTTTTGACTAGGCTTCAGCAGAGTACTATTTCCATAGCTTAATATTTACCTTGATAATGCAGTCACACTTACTTTTCTTCAACATAAATGTTTTGTAGGTATATGAGAGATCTTTACCAGTAACAATTGAAAATTTCATATGCAACTTCAGAATAGAATCTCTGTTTAAATGGGAAGTTAGTCTTTCCATTCAGTTATTGATATCTGGCTGTTTGTCATTTACATAAACAGGTGGAATAGATGAACATGCAATGAGAGACTGAAGCTGCCCATTTCTCCTCAATGTGGCCTCCTGCTGCCCCGTCCACCTGCTTTGAATTTATTTCCAGAATGCAGCATTTTTCACCATTTGCTCAAGTGCTTTCTGAGGGGAGACTCCATCCTGACCACAATTTGTTTTCCAGAGAATGCAGAATATGTATCCCCAAGCACACTACACCATTCTGTATTACTATAATTGTTATTAATATTAAGTATTCCCCAACTGTTCAGAGTAGCATAAAGTCAAAGCACGCTAATAAATACCATCAGTTAAAGTGTCACAAAACAAACATATTTTTTTCAATATAGAAAAATATAAACTGAAACAGCTTTGCCTAAGAACTGGAGAGTGTAATCCTTTTGCTGTCAAATTCTTTACTAGTTGAAAAGGTCCTTTCAAAATAAGGAAGCTTCATGGATGAGTAAAATGGAACTATGCTCTGAATTAGTATTGAATCAACCTGAATGAAGGTTGTACAATGTAGTCAAAAAATTGCATGGCAGAGAAGGAGTTAAATTAGATAGCAGCGTAATGCATAGCTAAAATGACCCAATTTTAATTTATATCTTTAGACCAAATAGTATTTGGATTTCCTCAGTTACTGACTTCTTAAAAGAGGACATTTAACTTGCAATCTTGTAAATCATTAGGATTTGTTATGGCAACTGCTGCATGGCAACAGAGATGAAATTAAATGTCTGTATGTTGCAAAGAGGTGATATGGAGTGACAGTACCTGTTCTGCAGTTCAGTCTGACATAAAGTCAGAAATGCCAGAAGAGTTTGAATTTATAGAATCATACACTAATTTAGGTTCAAAGGGTCCCTGAGAGATCATGTTGTGCAACTCATGAGTCACAACAGGTCTACATAGATCAGGTTATTCAAAGACAGCTCTAACTGATCCTTGAAAAACCTCCAGCAGCAGGCATTCTTGGACATCCCAAGAGATGGATGTTATAAAACAACGTCAGCATCTTAATAGAAATCCAGACTATAAAAAAGAGTTAGATTGAGGAGGTAGAAATTAAAATACAAGGAATAATATGAGATCAAATCAAAGATTTCTACATAAGAGAGTGCCTCATGGAATTGCTTTGAATATTTTTCCTATCATATGATAGGAGACTTCCCACCTGGAATCTGTCCATAGCCTCACTCCTTGTCTTTGTGTATCAGTTCCTCATACCACTGTCCAGTGTTAGTATTACTAGGGACTTCATCTCAGCAGAGATGAAAACCCTTAGAAAACATCTCACCACATTCAAAACACCAGCACAACTAATGCATATATACCAATGCTGTCGCTATGTCTGTAACCAGTTTCCAGAAGACCATGACAATTTTGAGGGATGCCGACCAGAGGAAGAGTGGAGTCAGAATGCTGAATTTTAAAAGAAAAAACTTTCAGGTTTTAAGTAATTAGTGAATGGGAACCCCCAGAAAACTGCCATTGGGGACAAAGTTACTGAACGGAGATGGCAGGTCTTTAAGGACTTTTTTCTTAGGGGGCACAGCTCTTGATTCTCAGAGGTAAGAAATCAGGCAAGGAAAGAAGAAGAACAGCATGGCTGAGTAAGGACCTCCTGGTCCAACTAAAGTGTAAGAGGGCAAATCATGCCTGACTAACCTAGTGGTCTTCTACAATGTGGTGACTGCATGAGTGGACAAGAGAAGAGCTATGTTTGTCATCTACCTGGCCTTCTATAAGGCCTTCGATATGGTCTCCCCCCACATTCTTACCTTTAAATTGGAGAGATATGGATCTCGTGGATAGACTGTTAGATTGATAAGGATTTGGCTGGATGGTCGTGTCGAAAAAGTTACAGTCACTGGTTCAGTGTCCAGGTGGAAAGCAGTAGTGAAGCCCTTCTAAGGCCCATGCTGGGACCAGCACTATTTAATATCTTCATTAACAACATAGAGAGTGGGATTGAGTGCATGCTCAGCAAGTTTGCAGATGGCACTAAGATGGGTGGTGCAGTTGATTATCTAGAGGGAAGAAATCCCAGTCCTGAAGGATTGACAAGTGGGCCCATGTCATTCAACAAGGCCAAGTACAAGGTCCTGAACCTGGGACAGACATCTTAGTTTACAGAATGGAACAAGAAATCCATTAGACTTGAAAGTAAGAAAGCAAGGCTTGGAGGTTACAAAGAAGTCTTCTCCATTGTGGTATCCTTATAAAAATAATTGTAGTGAATCATGGGAAATGAGATTTAACCACTTGAAATGAGATTTAATCACTCTATAAGGTGTATTTTTGAGACCCTGTAGAAACCTGGGACAATGCAAGTAAACATTTTATCCAACTTGTAGTGGTATTCTGAGTTCATTCAAGAAATATAAATGAAATATTCCAAAGTTTATTAATTTTCTTGAGTATACCATTCTCTTAGAGGAGTCGGTAGCTTGACAATCTGTTTCAAATCAGGATAAAAATGAATTTGAAAAGAGTAAAATATTTCCCAAAGGTTCTTTTTCTTTAAGTCCAGATCTTTAATTATGGTCCTTTTTGTAGACATGGAAAGGTTAGAAGGCTGATGACAAGCAAAAGAGGGTAGTTTCTAGAGGATGGATTGATCAAGTTACTGGTAAGGGGAAGGTGGCAGGTTACTTTGAATTCGTTATTAACTGCATAGGTCCTGCAACAGGGAAACAAACCTTACTGAACTACTGAAATAGTAATGGACCATAGCTGGCTTTGGTGTGATATATGGACACACTGTGTCTACGGACTGGATGAGGAATTTCACATCTGCACAAGCACTGAGAATATTTAGGTTTGTACTCAAACTTTGCCACTGCTATCAGTCGCTATTTAGAGCCATATGTAGTTTTGTTACCTGCAGTTGTGACATTCCAACTTGCATAACAGTCTTCAGAGCAAAAGCTACACAAGGGAGAAAAAAGTAGCAGATGGAGTCATGTCACTTACACTGAATCCTGCAGGAAAGGCAGCCAGATCACAGCAGATCTGGGGTAAAAATCCACTTTTGTCACTAAGCAGAAAAAGAAAAAATAAATCACAAACAGAAAGAGAGTAATTTCTAAGGGACCAGCTATTAAATGTAGTATGGAAATAGGACTCTCTCAGAAGTCTCCAGAACCTAACTTGACAAAATGTGTGCAACAGTGAATTATTACTTTAAACTTATAACCTAAGGCTGCGATGCAGGGATCTAGGAGGTAGAAACTAATTAATCAGCAATCTAAGCTGAGAGCAATATTCACTTTCAGATGCCTGGTGAACGCAAGTAAGGACACAAAAAGGACTTACATAAATTGTAGGTCACTGCAGATAGCA
This sequence comes from Oxyruncus cristatus, assembly GCA_013399855.1. Classification (NCBI taxonomy): domain Eukaryota; kingdom Metazoa; phylum Chordata; class Aves; order Passeriformes; family Cotingidae; genus Oxyruncus; species Oxyruncus cristatus. The sequence continues at coordinate 275,631 of VXAY01002202.1, forward strand.
GCACTCAAATCTGTGAAGGTCTCAATGTTAAATGGAGAAGTGGTGAAACAAGATAAATAACAAGAGTTTAATTATAGCAGAAAAACAATAATAACCTACAATCAGATGGATAATAAATTATGGACAGATGGTGGTTGGAATCTGCAAATATTTCACTGGCCCATCTGCCTTCCTCTGTTGGTTTCATTTTAAATTGGAATCAAAAAAAGATGCTTTTATTACTTCCTTATTCTTTTTCCAAATACATTATTAGTATCATGTTGTGTGACTCTGTTTTGTAGTTTGTTATGATACATCACCAACAGCCCTTTGTATTGTGAATTTACAGCACTGGGAAAAAGACAGAGTAATTTCGTTTTTTTACATTTTTGTCTTATAACTTCCTCCTTAAAAAGTATTTTTATTGCAGAAAATATATTGGAAGTTTCACTTCAGTCAAGCAGTAGTATGACTTTGAAAGTTAAGTAGATTTTCCTGTCCAAATAAATATATTGTACAAACACAGTAGGTACCTTGACAAACAAATAGCATTCAAGGACGAATTTTATATGCACGTTCATTTAGTGATGTTATTAAAATTACCAACAGGTATTTAATTTCATGGGTCAATACTAGAGAATCAGATTTTTTCTGATTTGTGGTTGAAGTAAAATTTCTTCCTCAAATAAACAACACGAAGCTTGGTCTTGTGGACATAATGCTTTCTATGCTTTCATATACATTGTTCTCAGCTCAAGGAAACTGGTTCTTAATCTGAATTTACTTAAAAATAAGAGGAAAAAATAAACAAATCCACCTTCTAAGAGTTTGTACAAGGGGATAGAACAGTAGGAGAGGGGACTTTCTCCCTATCAGGCAGGAGGGTAAGGAAAGAAAGAAAGGACTTTTACTCACCTGAAGCAGGCTGTCCATCAAAGGCACTTGCAGTTCCTCAGACACAGTCATTCATCTCCACCATCCTACTCGAGGAGAAAAGGGCTTTTATAAGCAACTTAATGAGCTTAATTCCCAAATCTGACAGAGCTCAGCCTCAGGTAGCTGAGCTCTGAATGGTCTTAAATTTAACAGCTTTACAAAATCCTATCTCTTTGTAAATTGTGTGTGGGAATTGGGAAAGAGAATTGAGGGGGCATCTGTTTTGTTTCTATGGTATTCGAGGATAATAGATAAAACCAAGGGTCAGTTTTCTTTGATTTATACACTCATGCCAAACTAATACGCTAATATCTTAAATCAAGGCATATGAATTTGCATACCGTGGTGTGCTATATCCCATTGAGATCTTCACTGCCTCAGTGTTCTGTGTTTTCCCTGTACTTCAGTTTCAAGGGCTTTTTAACCTCTGGAAGAATTTATTATGTGCTTTCCAGATGGAAAGGAAAAAAAATAAGCAAGTTTATTATAACACATCTAAAAGAATTATTAACCTTTCACATGTGAAACACAAGACAAAATCTATGGTATTGGCATGCCAAAGAAATTTGGGTGATGAACTAAAATTTGTAATTGAGAGATTTACCTATATGTTAATGGATTTCTAATAAATTTGCACAAAGGCATTAAACAGTAAAAAATATCTGCAAGGTTTTTTTTCCCCAGTGATTTGCTTTTTTTTGAGATGATAATGTGTTTCAGACTTCAAACAATGAATGATAGGTAGGATCGAAAGGTAGTAAACCATGTTCTGAAGTGGTTCCATTTGTAAGATTTTTCCAGAACTTATCTATCTGGTGAAAGTAGCATTGTACCTGTGTCCCAGATCACTCAGACTAGTGACACTTTTTGCTTGTCAGCTCTGAGAATCAATCAGCCCATGAAATAAGGAGACAGATGATTAAGGAAAGTCATCAAGAAAGTCTAAAAAAACCCCTCAAACCAAACAACCCCCTCCCCCCATGTATTAAGTTAGGGGTACTTTGAAAGAAATACAATTATCTTTCCATATATTTTTATATCCAGTCACAGGATGCAACTAAAGAAAATTAAACCTTCTGGAGAAAAAGTAGCCTACCTGCAAAGATAGAGTTGCCAGAAACTTAAAAGGAACTAGATTCCAGAAGGTAAGATGACTTGGGGAAAATTACAAACCATTGAAATCTCAGAGAACTAAGGATGTTGAAACTGTGATAAATTAAAAAGACTTATGAAACACAGTGGAGAGAGGGCAGAGACACTTGTTTTGGAGGACTTTTAATGAATCTTATAATGATAAAGGTGAGTTTATTTTGAAGGCAGCAGCTGAATTTTTATATGCTGTTCTTAATAATGAAAGATAGAAAGTTAATTTGGGATTGATTCGGAAGTGGACTGAAAGAGACCATTAGAATGAGTCTGGAGTGAGATGGGAAATCAGTATCTTTCCTGAAATAAACATGTGATTTTCTACAGCTCCCGAATTTCAAAATCCGTTTAACTGAACTGTTTAATCTTGTTGAATATTTATTTATTTTGTGAATACTTTTAAGATGTAATTACAAATATGGAGAGATTAATTTTTCAGATGTTTCAAATATCTGTAGCTTCCTCTGAGACCATAAAACATGCTTCACAGCCTTCAAAATATGCATGCAAGAGATTATTTTCTAAATGCTTAAGTTAACCTTTTTGCATTACTTATATATAATTAGATATAACAATAAGTAGAGGTGATGACTGTATACTGTAGTTTCTATTCTCTCTTCCTGCCAGCAATTTATTCTAGTAAAATTACAGTATCTTCTAAGATCCACCCTATCTTTTCTCAGAGCTCATCCTCCTAGGAACAAATACGGTCATATCCTGAGGCTGTAATACTGAAACAGGTCACAGAGCTTGACACATGCTAGAGATAAGATTGTGCAGCCTGAGTTACTTTCAATTTTACATGTTTTAAATGTGAGAGCTGACAATGCTTTGGATGTTTTGGTTCACATCTCTCCATTTTAATTTCGTTTACCTGTTTCCTTGACACATAAGGAATCTGACTTGTGTGAATGTTAGTTAATCATAATCACTTAATTACACTTTTATAAGTGCAGTTTATTTCACCATAAGCTATGCTATTCTGGTACAGTGCTCCTTTTCACAATCTGCTTTCTCTGCAGTACAAGTCTGCTTTCTGTCTCATTGTCTTTCAGTATATGAAAGATAGGATTTAACAGAAGATGTCAGTCTCTCTCCTTACCACCCTATTTAATATCCAGATATTAAATATTAATAATGTTATTCTTACCTATATGAAGAACATTTCCCTGAAACATTTTCCCCATTCTTACCATAGTTCTAATTTTTTGATGATGTCAAAACTCCAGTGACTACTTCATGACTGGCAGTTCCCTTTTGTCACTGTCTCTTCTGCCATGGGAAGACTATTGCCCATCATTTTCAATTGGGAGAAATACTTTGAATTATATTTTGAAATATCTTCTTTAAGTTGTAAGCTATACTCTTTCTGTGTTTACATGAGCTTCACATAAATCTTGCTCAGAGTTCATGTTTTATGTCAGGAGGGCAAAATTAAAAAAAAAATTGACATGTATTTCTACGATTTTTTTATTTTTTTAAACAAGTTTGCAAATTACAACCTTCGGGTTTTGTTGGTGTTGGACTTATTTTTCATATAAAAATCTTACCCTCAATGGTTTAGATTAACTTCTATTCTTCTGATTTAAGGCTGCCAGACTGTCATAATGGTTGCATACCTTATATTCTGATATTTTTGTAACACTACTTCTTAGTTAAACTGATGATCCTGTTGTTTGAAGTCTGTGGAATGATACATTGTAAATACAACAATTCATCTTTTCTCATTTCACCCTCTGCAACATTAAAATAAAAAAATGATGCTTTTGAGACTGTGGGAACAGGCAGACACAATGGAATTCTAGTAGTATTTATACACTTTTTGCTCCCATCATTGGGGAAGCCAAACACATATGAGGAATCAGTTCATTGACTAATACTATGCATTATATTTTCAGTCTCTTTTAGGTTTAAAAAAGAATCTGATACATAATATTTTTATTCTAGTCAAAAATTAGTTGATTTTTTTCACATTAGTCTTTTGGGCTTTATTTAGGTGCAAAATAGTAATTGATCCCCATTTATGTAAAAATAGATAAATTTCCTCTTTTAACATACTAAAGTATTAAATTATATTCTACTGATATTTTACAGAATATTTTCCCTGTTTCCTACAGACTTTGGTGGATAATGAGTGGGCGACTTTTTTAGGAGACAAATGTGGGCTGCAGTGCATTGCTCCATGCATGATGCATCTGAACTAACCCAAGGCATCTCTTTCTCATTGAAAAAAAAGCTTTCAAAAGAAATCAAATTTGAACAGAAGAAAAGATTTCCATATGTGATCCTCATCAAGTAAAAATCAGTTTTTCCTTCCAATTTATTAAAGAAGAGGTAGTCAAGATAATCAATTTGTGCAAGTCAAGATAATTTTTTGCAATGCACACCTAAGCTTCCAGGTTCTTGGTCATACAATATGATGGCCAGTGAAAAAATAAATGGGTTTACTAAGAGGTGAAATGCAGATATAATCTTCAGGTAAGATTCGAAATGGAAGAGGGTGTCCTACTGGATGAGATAGCATTCTACCTTGACCTGTTCTTAAACTTTTCCTCTGTTTGGTGTCAGTGGTAACAGTCAGATAAGACACTGTGCTAAATGAATATCTGAGCAGACAACAAGGACTGTTCTTCTCTCCATTCATTTTTACTTTGCAATGCAGCCAAGGTAATAACGAAAAAATGAGTAGTCACTGATGCCATGAGACAGTGGCAGCTGGACATTCCACTGTCTGTCATGGTGTTTCCTCTGTGATCAGGGTAACCCTTCAGCCTACTCCCAGCTGCATCCTTTGGATATCACACCACTTGTGTGATGTGGTGAAAACAGCAGGTTTGGTTTCTTGTCCTGCTCCAACTGCGGTGATCAAGCACAAGGTGTAATGCCCCAGTCTGCTTGGTGGGTTTAGGGGAAGGTAGTTGGATTTACTCTGGGCTGTGTGTGGGAGGAACAACAAAATTCTCAGGAGGTTCAAAACAACTTTTACTTGTAAACTTTCGAATGTTCTGATGGAATAAGGCACTTGGCAAATCTTGACTTGAGCCAGGGGCAAGTAAGTGCCCTAGTGCCCTTGTCATTCCGCTCCAATTTTAACACAGCCCATTGACACTTTTTTTCCCTAATCATGAAAATGCTATTTAAGAGATTAAGTAGTAGATATTATTCTCTATATAACTGTTATTTGAATTGATCCTACCACCTTTCCGATTTGATAATTATTAAAGTGGTAAGTGCAGTATTTTATGAATGGTGTCCTAGTGAAGGCCAGATTAAAAATTTCTCTTACATACTCCAATGACCATGTTTAATTCCAGTCAGTGAAGTTATATGCTCACCTGTAGAAGCAGCTCAGGATTGAATATCCATGCAAATCTACTTTCTGCTTTAGTTAACCCATGATGACTTATTAGATGTCAATGCAGAACTGGTTAATGGCAAACAAATATGAAAAAAAGTAAATTAATGAAAGTATTTTTTTATATTTGCATATGTGAATATTCATGGTGTAACCATTTTTCTCTTAGTTTCTCCCTTCAAACTGAGTAAGAACTGGCATATAGCAATGGGATAGGAGATAAATGTTTAAAATATTCTACTATATACTTCATTCTAACTCTTTTGCCAGAAAATCTTAAATGTGCTAAAGGTTTACTTTGGTTCAAATGGAAGCAGTAGAAGAAAGTTACTAGTTATGTGGGAAAAAGGGTCTGGCTCAAGAGCAGCAAAGGGTTGAAGACTGGAAGAACAGCTGAGAGTGAATGTGTCACATGGGCCTACTCTGTTCCCTTCTCCAAAGGATCTCCTACTGCCCACAGTTAAAAGCTGGGTACTGGCCTAGTCAGATCTTTGGACTAAACAGTATACTAATTCTAATATTCTTGTGGTTTAGAGAGCATTCCTCCTTCAATATGATATTCTTTTTGTTGTTGTTTAACTATATTTTGAAATTCCCATTTAGGATGGTGTCAAGAGAAAAGATGTTCAGCCAGATAAACTTTTAAGTGGTTGGATTTATTTCCCCATCTTCATAGTAATTGTGATCTTTCAAATATGGGACAGGAAATGCAGCATGCAATTTACCTGGAATTGAAATTTACCCTGATTTCTGAAAAAGTTACATTTCACACAAAACCCCCAAACAAATAAGAAAAAAAGCAAACAAACACACACCCCCAAACAGAGAAAGAACCAATAAAAAAGATTTATGAAGACACTGGGAAAAAATTTGAAAAACAAACAAGCAGAGAAAATTATGATCTGACTTTTGGTGGAGGAAAAAAAAGGGAAAAATTATCAGATAGCTTTTCTGGAAAATACTCATCAATCAAGAATTGAAATTAAATGACACAGAAGAAATGAAACATGCAACAATCTGAACTCTATTGTTGAAAGCCTTAAAATATCTTATTCATCAGTGTACCTTCTCTTGCTCAGGTTTCTACTAATTTTTACTCATACTGTATTTGAAACACAAGAGCTACTGCAGGTTTTTTTGCTTTGGCTTAAGAGTATAACTTGTATCACAATTTAATTCTACCATATTGCCATTTCCTTTCAATATAATGTCATTAACATTCTCAATATGCTTTTGCTCACAGGATAAACTCTTAGTTTGCTCAGGCCTCCTGCCAAAACAATTCAATGGGTCAACTTCAGAAGAATTTTGGCATCAAAATAAGCATGCTGAAATCTGTCCATGTTAGTATCTATGCAGATGGCATCTGCATGATAAGGATTTTTTTGTGAGCAAATGGATAGTTAGCCCTATTTAAACCTTGCTCTCATGGCAGTGTTTCAAGACTAGCAAATTTAGCCATGTCCTCAGAGAATAAAATACCAAGTGAGAGCTGAATTCTATGTAGAAGGTCTCCTGAATTGGCTTGTAATTGCTTCAAGAAGCATCCAGCTCTTGAAATCTCTTGTCCATATTGAATGTTTTTAGATGCTCCTTTTTAATTAAGTTGTGGGATGGACACTGATATAGTGTAGATCTGTCTTATGTCCTGCAATACTTCAGATTAGATGCTTTCAATGCTCACCAAGTGCCTTAAAACCTAGTACAGATCTTCCATCCCTATTAACATTTCATGTCCTGTGTAGTACATAGAGTAAACCAAGACAGAGCAATTTAGACTTGCAGAAAATAAATATTTGCACTTTGAAAGTAGCCAAAAATAAATGTCTAGAAAGACATGGATCTATTAGAGAAGGTTCAGAGGAGGGCTGAAAAAATAACCAGAGGGATGGAGCACCTGTCCAATGAGGACAGGCTGGGAGAGTTTTGGTTGTTCACCCTGGAGAGGAGAAGGTTCTGGGTAGAACTTATTGAGACCTTTCAGTACTTAAGGGAGCTTATAAAAAAGATGGGGACAGACTTTTTAGTACAGCCTGTTTTCATTAGGACAAGGGATAATGGTTTCAAACCATATATGTATTTATGGAAGAAATATACAAAAGAAGTTTTTTTATTGTTCGGGTGGTGAAGCACAGGAAGAGGTTGCCCAAAAGGTAATATATCCCCCAACCCCGGTAACCTTGAAGGCCAGGTTGAATGGGGCTCTAGACACTCTGATCCAGTTGAAGATGGCCCAGCTTACTGCAGGGGGTTGAACTAGGTGACCTTTAAAGGTCCTTTCCAACTCAAATCATTCTATGAATATAGGAACATGTCGTGGGTTTGCTCTGGACCGATTTTTTTTCCAACCTTTTACACAATTGCTATGAGATGAGAGAAGTTTTATACAGACAAAAGAGACTTGACGTGGCGGAATAATATTAAATGTACTACTGGCAGGATGCTAGAAAAATAATATATACAACTAGAAACTAAACAATAATACATACAACAATCCTAACTAGGTAAAAGTATCCCTCACCTCCACTGTATCAGTCCAGGAGGAGAAAAATCTTTTCTCTACTTTCAAAGTTTCAGTTCCTCTAAATCAAATTTGCAGCACTTGAAAGTTTTCTTCTATTATCTCTGGGGCAACAGCTCCGATCGGCTGCAGCTGGAAATCTCTCTCTCTCTCTCTCTGCTGCACATTGACCTCAGGACTGTCCCTGCTCCTCCCTGCTGGGCCAGGACCGGAGGCTGGGGGGTACTCGGGCCCTGTGAGGTCCTCCATGGACTGCAAGGGGACAACTTGCTGCACCAGGGTCTTCACCACTGTTACAGGGAATAATGGCATCGAGTCCATCCCCTGTTTCTTGTGGGGTCCCTTCTCACTGGAGACAACCTTGGATGAGCTTCTCCAATGTGAGTCTACCCT
>VXAY01002202.1:292977-306708 GCA_013399855.1 Oxyruncus cristatus
TTTTTTTTTTTTTTTTTTTTTTCTGTGAATTGTAATTGAAGTTCCTTCACTGTTTTCTAGTTAGGCTGTTTTCAGCAGGAGCACTAAGCATGAGCATGCTATTCTTGGGGTCAGCACTGACTTTCCCCTTTCAGCTTTTTTTACATATTTTATCTGCTCTTTTCCTAAGTGTAGATAAAAAAAGGACCTGATCTTGATCAAACCCAATACTTTTCTTGGACTTCAGCAGTTCCTAAGTATTATGATTTCATTCTAAGTGGAATATTTTTAGTTTCTTTCTGATAAAATAAGTTAATATTTCCAGGAATTTCTTGCCCACTGTGTACAATAAGAGAGATACTTGTAGGTCCTCTTCACTTCTATCTTTCCCAAAGGCATTTGAATGGATTTGTAAACCTTGTTTCTATTATTTCCAATCTTCAGACAGTTCTCTGAAATGAAAAGAAGAATATTTTCCAGGTACTCTTCATTTATCTCTTGACTTTCATATACTGACAGGTTTTCAAGTAAAACACCAAATTCTTGTTTTGTGTGGGCTATGGTTGCTTGTGACAACATGTTGTGCTGTCCTCTTTATATATCAGGAAGCCAGATTGTGACCAAGGATATAAAATTTAAAGTAGATCTCACTTTATCAGACTTAAAACACAATAGCTTCATCAGACACACCTATTCCAAGATACCTTTGGTAATTACATATAATTAATTTTAAAAAAATTTGAAGAGATGTGACTTCAGTAATTCTGAGTTTTCCCTTAAATCATTCCCTTAAATTCAAACCTAGGAGGCCTATGTAGAAAATTACCTTTGGTGAATATGAATTTTGTGACATTTTAAAGAAAATATAATTAGAATACTCTTGTTCTTTTAGGATAATATTCTAAATATCTTTGTGTTTGTCTTAAAAACCTTATGTGATAAATCCTAGAGTATGTGAGTATCCTAGAGGCTTCATGGCTTTGATAAGTACATCATTTTGTTAAAGAACCTATTTCGTCAATGGGAAGGTATTTTACAAAAATCTATGAACTAGATAGGTTTAGTTCTTTTAGCTCATGTTTATGTAGGTTTAAATTATCTAAAATTTAAAAATCAGCAGGCAAATGAAAGCTGATCTCTGAAATCTGGAAAATCAAACAGCATGTGAATCTGCTTTTAAGGATGGTATTTAGGATATCATTATATTCATTTTATGTTTCTCTTCTCTTTTTCACCAGTCGCAAAGAAGAGCAATGTCAAGAGAAAATAATTCAGCAAAAGCAATGCCTCTATATTTGTTTTGATATTGGTCTATACCTTCTAATATTTCTTTCTGACAATAGCCTTTGGTCTCCAATGCATTTTACAGTGTGAAATGTTGACAATATATTTCTCTATACATATCAGACAAAGTATTAACTACTTTAGCTTTTACTTAGTCTTCTGCACAGTGGCCTCTGAAAATCTTACTGTTTATTTCCTGTAAATCATTGTTCTTATTGGCACAATGTAATTTTTACTGGAAGGGCTGTTTTGGGAGAGATTTCTTTAAGGCACAATTTTTTTAAAGATGGTTTGTGATCATTTAAAACAAAGGATCATTTACTCAAGACTTTTTTAGCCTGCTGCAGTCTCTGCTGAGCATGCTTTTATTTCTCATTTGAGTTTTGAGTTGGGTGTGTATTAAAGAAAGGAGGTTTTGCCCTCTGTCACTTGAGCCTCTTTAAAAAGTCCCATCCATCCCACCTTCTCAGATCTGCTGTTGCAAATGTTTTCTTGATAAAAGTTAATGCTTCAGAGATTTCCAAAATTATTTTGCAAGCTACACCTAAAACAGAAGCAGGTCTTTTGAGCATAAGGTGTCACTAGCAGAGGAAAGGGTTGTTTTACTGAGTGGGCTATAGATAGAACGCCACACAATTTTGTTGTACAGTGTTGCTATTCTAATTCTAAAATGAAGGTAACATATGAATATTGCATTCTAGGTCACAGCAAAGATCTAGTCTCTGGGAAGAGGACACCCAAGGAGGAGGAAAACAGACATATAGGGTAATGGTCCCTAACACGCTTACATTCTCAGCTGCAGAGGATTCCCAAGATTCTTGCATTTTCTCTTGGTGGTCTCCCATGAATGTCACTTCTAAGAAGCTGTCTGGTCAACCTTTTAACTCAGAGAAATCATTTACATTCACAAAATCTTTTGCCAAAATCTTTTTCCTGCTGGGTGAGGAGCTGTCTCCTTTCCTAACAGAATATTTGAAAGAACAAGAACATTGCATATTTTATTTATTTATCTATCTATTTATGTGGGTAATGTTATCTGACACTTAGCTTGATAGCTTTCATAGAATGGCCTATAATAAGACTAGATTTTTGCTTCTGAGTGACATTGGTCAGCTGAGAGCCTCTCATTTTGTATATGAATCTAATATTGTTTTTCCGTGTGTATCAATTTACACCTACCTGCGCTATATTTCGTCTGCTATTAGAATATCTGGTTACTCAGTTTGTAAAACCCTTCACAATCTGCCATCATCCTTAGAGTGCAGAAATACTTTGCATCATCAGCACAGGCACTTCTTCGATGTCCTTACTGGGCTATTTATGAAGGTGTTGAATAGAACAGAACTCCACCACTGAGCTCCCCACACCACAGGAATGCTCCACACACTCCTGCTTTCCATTTCTGTTCTCAAGCATTCATTCATGATCTTTTGTCCATGAAAGGATTCCCTGGATGTATGCAATAGCTGCTTTTTTCCCTTAAGAGTCTCCAGTGAAGATGACTGTGAAGACTTTTGGAAATCCATACAGGCTAGATGAACTTAATCATTTCTGTCTCTGTGATTGTTGACTTCGGGGGTAGAACTTCACAAAAGTCTTTGAATTTCATTTACACGAGGTATTTACAAACAGATTCAGTAAATTTATTCTTTCCTATGCTCTTTACTGATCTGCCTCATATGAAAATGGTTGGCGTTTCAATAATTTTTTTTGATTTAGGTTGTTAAATAAAAATGTTGTCATCTAGCTTTCATGTATAGAGCTTTAACTGAGAGGCTGCCTTCTAGATTTAGTAGTTTATATATTTCATAATTGAGTTTATTTGAACTCTTAGGTGAATACCACTTAGTTCTGGTGTGTGGGTGACATTGGTTTTGCCTCTTTGTGTGCAACCACAGTAGTTCAACTTCAGGTATACCCTCCCCATGAATCCTTCCAATCCCAAATGTTAAGGGATTCCAGATGCGAACTTTCACCACAGAATGGTGAACATCAGTTAAAATAATATGTTCAGCTTCTGCAAAGTTATTTTTTTCTGAGTGCTCCTTTATATCTTCATGTGCTGTGTACATCAATACAGAATCCTTATTTCACCCTTTGTTCCAAAGGATTACAAGCAAGTTATGAAAGGAGCTTGATTTGTTTTGTTAACTGACTTCAGAACTTTTTTTTTTTTTTGTGGTCTGTCTATTACAATAATATGAGTTTATCTCTTATTGTGTATTTGGTTGATTTCTTTGGTCTTGGCTGTTCTCCATAATCATGTGGCATTTACTTATTTTTAGTAAATCCTAAGGTTCCAAGTCATCAGATGATTCCAGGATATTTTAAATGTAAAAAATATTATGAAACTTACAATGAATTTGCACAAAAAAACCAAAACCAGTAAAAAAATCTTGCATACAGTTGTTATTTATTTTTCAGTGTACCTCAAAAGCTTTTCAATGTCTACTTCTCAGGTTATACTATACTGTTTTCAGCTTAATCAATCATAAGCATTTCTAACTTAAGATATTTCTAAGAATTTCTGAGAAAGATAGGATAACATATTCATTATTTACTTTGATCCCCAAATGCACATACTATGGTTTTTGTCTGTGAAGATCTGTAAGAATATCCGTTTTGCAAACCATTATGCTGAGTATCCCACCTCTTAAATCTTTCTCCTTGGCTACTCATCATTAGCTTTCTTCTGGACATGACTGCCCACGGCAGGGCTTATGAAAGATATCATGTGTGTATCCCTCATTAGTTTTAGTGCAAAATCTGCTACATTAGTTGACACTGTCACTGCAGACAGTATGAGCTAGCAGGAGTGACTTTGCCTTGAAAGGGAATAGGAGCTCTGCATATTCTTCCTCACAGTCTGCACAGAAGCATCTGCAATAATGGTGTTTTCAAAAATATTCTCTACAGACATCTATCTGCAACATAATAAAGTTATTGAACAGTTGCTGTGTGACCCATACTTAGTGTATCATTCATTTTTAGACCTTTAATCTTACCTACTGATAAAACATCAAGGATTTTTGACTATTGCACGTTTACCATCCTACTCCTACTTGTCAATTCAGATGCAATGTTTTTATGGACTGTCTCTCATCATCTCGGAGAAACCAGCCTACTTAAATATGCTGTCTTAGCTTAGGGTTTTGTTGCCTTTGATTTTGTTCACAGTGCTAGGGTAGTAATATTCAACAACATAAAGTTAACTTTCATTCTGAGTATAATAATATAACATTTCATATTTCAATTAAATCAGTTTTTCTAAATCACTGCAATGATATCCACATATTCACAGCTCTAAAGAAAGGTAAAGTCTAACTTCTAACTTCTCCTCCAAATCATGTTTATAAAACTGCCTGTGTAAATGGAAGGTTCAAAGTCAGTTGCTAATCGTTGCTGATCTCTCAAAGTTTGGATGGAAATCCCTTCTATTTCTAGACCATATCCCTTTCAGAGATTGAAAGGAGAAGACTGCTTTTGGTTAAGTGGAAAGGCAGAGCACATTATTCTGATTTTGGCCATTTGTCACTGGCTTGCAGCTTCTAATACAAGTGCCATTACTACATTTCAAATTTCCTTTCCTTCCAAGCTGTCTCATGTATCATTTGCATTCAATTGATTGGTGTAATTTTATTATTCTGTGTCTTAAGTTGGGATACTGGGCTTTTTGTTGTTGGTTGGTTGGTTTGGGTTGTGTGGGTTTTTTTTGTTGTTTGTTTTGTTCTTTTTTCTCTGTGTGTGTAGCTACAGTGGGCACCATCTTAAGTACAGGGATGGTGAATCCACCACCTCTCTGGACTGCCTGTTCTAATGTCTGATTACTCTCTCTGTAAAAAATTTTTTGCATATATCCAACCTAAACTTCCCCTGGCAGAGCTTAAGATCATACCCTCTTGTCCTACTGCTGGTTGCCTGAGAGAAGAGACTGATGCCCAGCTGGCTACAACCTCCTTTCAGGGAGTTGTGGAGAGTAGTGGGGTCTCTCCCCTGAGCCTTCTCTTCTCCAGGTTAAACAACCCCAGCTCTCTCAGCCTCTCCTCATAGGATTTGTGCTCAAGTCCCTTCACCAGACTGGTTGCTCTTCTCTGGACCTGCTCCAGCACCTCAATATCCCTCCTGAACTGAGGGACCCAGAACTGGACACAATACTCCAGGTGTGGCCTCACCAGCTCTAAATACAGGGGCAGAATCTCTTCCCTGGTCCTGCTGAGACTACATGTGGCACTTAGTGCCATGGTCTAGTAACCACAGCTGTGTTGAATCAAGGATTGGACTTGATGATCTCGGAGGTCTTTTTTCTAACTGGGTTGATTCTATGATTCTATAAAGCATAATATCTCTCTACCAGTCATCTAGCAAGGTCTTTCCCCCTGCACTTGTGTTCTCTCCTTTATATCACTATGTTACACATCAAATGTTCATGTATAATTTTTTTCTTTATGGCACAATTCTTATTCTATCCTGGCATTTATTTTGTGATTGAATGATTAGGGTTTGAATTGGTGAAAGAGACAATCACAAGTAAACTGACATTGCTCTGTGTCATCCATGATCCTCCCCCTCATGTCAGTGAAGTAATTTGTCACACTACTGATTTCTGGATATCTAGGCTAATATGAATTATCTGGAAGAAAACTATGTTAGTTCGAAAATGTGATTTGAACTGATGGTCTCAAATCATTGTTAAGGAATAAAGTTCACAAAAAGGGGTATTTAAAGTAACGAAAATAGAAATCATGGAGTCAGTTCCTATATTCACACTTAAATGGCTCATATATCCACACTTAAGCGGTATCAAGTTGACCCTAAGGTGGGGCATGATGGTATAATTTTAAAGAAGGCAGTGACACAATATATACAGCTCAAGATCTGTCTACTGTTTTATTTCCTAAAACTTCCGAAGAGCAAAGGGGATGAAATACAGCACAAATATCTACAGAATAGTCATACCTAAAGCAGAAAAAATATCTTGCAGATTTCTTCTGAGTTGGTTCACACTGTATCAAGTTACTATGTCAGGGTACGATGTAGACATAGTTCTTAGTGGAAACAACTTATCAGATTTCCATGAAAGCTGTATATAATAAAAATCCTGGAAAATGGTTTTGAAAACCAGATATATTTATTTTGAGCATTTCTTTTTTACATCGAGCCGTGGATCAGAAATAAAATCTCAGATCTAGCCAAGAATCTAGCTCGTAACATTTCTTCATGTTTACTTGAATGGTGCATAAATAAAAAGTCCATCTTTTGAAATGATTCAGATATTGTCAAAGATCTTTACTTTCTACCTGTTAGAGTGTATGTAGAATTATCTTCAGACTGACAACATACTAGTTACTGAAATGCAATTTGTGCACATGCATACATTAAAGAAAATTAAATACCATATGGTGCTGAGCCAGTCACAATTTGTACTGTTTGAAAATAGCACACTTTTGAAGCCTGATGACAAATTTTATGGGTTTTCTCTTGCTAATTTATGGAAAAAGAGCTCTTAACCATTTATCCACAGAAGCAGTGCCTAAACTGTGGCTGTAAAAATTCACTGCAAGAACTATTTTTAAGTAAATCACTGTCCATAAAACATAAAGACCTATGAAAAAAGGATTTTTCCTCTTAAAATGCCTGCAACATTTTTTTAACTTCCTGCCTTCTTTAGGTGATGATGTGTTTTTACTCATCACAAGTGAAAACATCCCAAGCAAAGGAGGTAAATTGAGCTGTTTCTGCTACTCCTTAGACACATTTGTTAGTCTGAGTTAGATTTGCAGTGAAAGAGTGAGTATTTTCTGGCACAGTTTCAGGATGGTGCTTGTGCCTTCTACTGGTCAGCCGATGAAGTTGTGTGGTGCTAGCCATAAGTTTTCTTTAAATTGTTGATAAGATATCAGGATATAGTGAAGAACTCTTATGAATGTCTGGGTGAAAAAAAAAGTGTCCTTGGCTGTTTGTATAAACTTTTAGAGTAACCTTTAATTCTTAGCATGAGCAATGACTTTTTGTTTACTGTGTGTGAAAGCTGTAAACTACTGAAGCAGCAAAAAGAGTATTTAATCTTTGTATTTTGTAGCAAATCCACTTGCTATCTGAGACTGGAGGCCCTTCAAATGAGATACTGGTACATGTGATAAGAAAATCTGGAGAGATATTCTGTATCTCCCGAGAGAAGCACAAGGCTCTTACAGCTTAGTGGCGTTTTCCCCTGATCTGAGTCAGCTGTTCCAGGTCCTTGTGTAGGTAAGGGAGGAAGAAAGAAAGTGTTATGATCCTTAATTAATACACAGGGGAAAGAGTGCACTGATTAATTGTTGCCTTGTCCATGAGCACACAGGAGCCCTCTCAAGGGTGGTGACTGAATCTCAGGTTTCCTGAGCCACAACTTGTTACTAGCAAGACCATCTGTTTTGCAACACAAAGATTCAACATCTGCTTCAGAAGGCAGAGAAAATGGATTTTGATACTCTTTTAAAGATGGTGGGGCTTTATTCCCTCTCCTTGTCTCTAGTGTTGATTGGAACTTCTCTTGTTTCCAAGTCTTATGGCACTGTTCATCAATGTTCATCTGTGCTTTGTGTTATAAATGCTCTTTGCTGTTTCCCTTCTTATCTTTATAGAAGAAGAATATGGACTATAATGGAAAGCCTGTTCTGAAAAAAAGAGTTGCAAATGTTTTGATATTTCTCAGATCTAAAAGTGTATATGTAAACGTCTGTCTAATTAGAAAATTTACTTTTGCTCTGTCATGGAATCTGTTTGGCTTTGCCTCATTTTTATAGAAAAAAAAAAGGGATAATTTGGTAATGTCAAAAGTACTGTATTTTGTAGCCCTAAATAAGAAGTATTTGTAGTTCCTTTTTGGACCATCCCAATTAAAATCATTGTAAAAATTAACTAAAAATAAAAGCTGTGGTCAACAAATATAGGGATGTCTACTGTAAGCAAAAACATACACTTATTTCACTAAGACTTTTTATTAAAAAACCCACAAACTTCTTTTTTTTTATTTTTGCTTACAAAAATTTTTTCCATCAATTTTATTGGTCACAAAGACCAATATTTAAGAGAAACTCAGGGAGGCTACATTGAATTGAATCCATGTTTTCTGAGTAAAAAGAAAAGATATTAAAATACAGTCCTTGAACCTAGTTATTTGTGCTGTTGGACTTTATTGCTCTAATATGTCTCTATTTCATTCTCATGAAACCCCACCTGGAGTACTGCATTCAGCTCTGGAACCCCTAGCACAAGAAAGACATGGAGTTGTTGGAGCAAGTCCAGAAGAGGGCCATGGAACTGATAAAAAGGCTGAAACACCTTTCCTGTGAGGAAAGTCTGAGAGAGTTGGGGTTGTTCAACCTGGAGAAGGGATGGCTCCAGGCAGACCAGCCCAGCCCAGCCCAGCTCTGGCCAAGGCAAGCCCAGGTCAGTGCAGATCCTGGGCCACTTTACTAGGAAAGACAAAAATATTATTTATCCAGCAACAATGAGCTTCAGCTCCAGTAACTGTTTTTTAGATTTTTTTACTCTGTTGTGTTCTCTTCTGCTTTTACCTATTTTCATTCTCTTGAAGTGATAAAGGGCTTGACAAAAATGGATAATGTTGTGTGTAAAAGGATGTGGAAATATTTTATTCATTGTTTTAATTTATACATTTTGTTAGCCTACATATCAATCTCCTGCAAAAGAAAAAAGTGAACTAAGCTTTGCCTATTTATGCTGTAAGTTCTGTCTAGTTTCTTTTTCAAATCAGTTGGTGTCCTGAATATTTTTATGACAATACTTCATCCAGTTCTGTTGCAGCTCTGTGTCCTGATTCTGTAAAAAAATGTTCTAACACTGCTTGTAGACCTGAATTGTCTCTGCTGTGTTCTCTTCCCCCTCTGACAAAGCCTTGCAAAGTGGCATAGCCCACTCTGGTTTTTTATATCTTCTTCCAAATTGTTTTGGCCTATGTTTGTGGCCAGTGTCTGTGGCTTTCTTTGTACTTGGCTGAGCCCATGTTTTGACAGACTTTGGCTTATGAGTGGTCTTCCTGACTTTTTGGTCTCATAAGGAAAATACTTCCTTAGTATTTTACTGCATTTGCACAACAAATTTCTACCTACAAAATTTTTCTTCATGTAACAAACCTGAATGACTTTATCTTCTTGTTAGTCACAGATGTTTTTGTTGCTTTAACCATTCTGTACATTCCGTTCAAAACAAGCATACCTAGTTTTATTGGTATAATTGCTTCTCCAGACGCTTAGTCTCAAATAATATCTATAATTACTTTTGTCTGCCCTCCTTTGGCTTGTGTATTTAATTTCAGAGTGAGCAATGTCCTTTTTCCTGAGGCCCTGTGTCTGTCTGGAAGGGTTGGTAAGATGGTAACTATGAGATGCCACCTGAACAGTGGCATTATGCCCAGGAGTGGAAGGCAGTGGCACAGTTCTTCAGTCTCAATAGTTTTTATACTGGTGTAACTCCATTTACCACAGGCACCTATAGTTGCAGTAGTGAGCTGCAGAGCTCGGTAGTGTGCATCAGACAAAAGTCCTGCTCTCAGAAGGGGAAATGGAAGATGACAACTAGGCTACAGGAAAAAGCTCCAGCCAAACTGAAAAGCAGGGTATCCTTTTGCAGTATAAAGTAGTTACTAAAGTGCCAGTGAAATAATGTGCCACAATTATCAAATTACCAAATCAACCACACATTCAGCATAAGTGTCAGTAGCTGTGAACACTGTTGGCAGTGTGCACTGACAGAAGTCAAAGCTTTCCATTGAAGTAAAGAGATAGAGAAAACAAAGTGATTTCTAATCCCCATACAGCTTTTATGATTTGAATGAACTTGATTATTTTTTCCCTCCACTAAGCTATTTCTTTTCTGAATAAGAGTGTAAGGTTGCTTACTCAACCTTCTTTTCAAAGAGTCTGGTGCCTGAGTCTCCTGTGGTGTATTGTCACAGAGGTGCACTTGCAGCAGATTAAGCCACACGGATCTGAATTTCATGATCTTTTACTGTTTGTCATCTGTAACATTCTTCATTCAGAAACTGTAATGTTTCCCATGCCTTCATTCCTTGGTCTCAACATTGTCCCCTTGGTAGCACTGTTGCTGGCAGTAGATGTGTTGTCAGCACAGTTTATATCTCCATTAAGAAATACAGTTCTCTGTTGCTGCTCAAGGTCAGCATAGTCCTTCTGAAAGATTTTGCAGAGGGAACAAGTGTCACCTGACAGAGAATATGAAGGCAGGTCATTTGCTGGAGTAAACATTTTTAGAAGCTTGGGTATGAAAGTTTTAACCTTGTTCCATGCATTACAATGCAGAATGTCCTCTGTGTTCTAAAACTACATCTTTTTATCTGAGGTCAATGTTTATACAAGGTTTTATAGTGAAACAAGTCTTCGAAGCACAACTTTATTTTCATTTATTTTTTATTTTATTTTTTTTTTAAATAATAAAGGCATTCTTTGGTTAGCCTGATATTGCCGAATACTTTAGAACTTCAGAATGGGGCAGTAGATATAGTAGATATTTTAGAATTCTTGTAAAGTAATAGTGTGAACTGCACTTGGAACGATAAAAATCACAAAAAAGTAGCAATTACAATAATGCCTATGGAAAGGCAATCTTTTCAGCCTTAAACAAAAAAGAATCTCTTCACTGTCATTATGAAGCTATTCACTGGAGTCATGGAGGTTGAGGTGTTACAAAAAGGAATTATAGAAATTGTGTTAGTAGTAGTCATAGTACAGTCATGTCTGAAATCAGTTCTGACAGAGAAGGTTAAGAAGTGATGAAAGTAGATTTATTTAAAAGGCAATAATTTATTGAAGCTCCTCTACCTTTTGTGAAAGAATATATTTTGGTCGCATGAAAATGAAAGATGTAGGTGTTGCTACAGTTAGAGAAAAGTTGAAACAGTATAATTTTACAGATCTTCCATTTTTTCACATTTTCCAGCTGTGATTACTTTTTGATATGTTATTTTGTGAACAAATAGTTTTAAATAACTCTTGCAGTTCTTAGTGAGTTCGAGTACGAAAGCTTAAAGATCCTGGATTTGAGATGAATGAACACCAAATATTATGAGATTACATTTAGTAAAATACATAAGAAACTGCGGAAGACACAGAATGAGGTTCTTCCGCAGGAAAAACTCTTCCATCCTATTGTGACACTATTTTCAGTCTTATCATGAGCAGTCTAAAAGAAGGGACTAATTTTGCTTCTTTGCACACAACACTAGTCTGAAATCACGACAACTGGCAGCTATAGAAGAAACTCTTACAAATTAATCAAGCTCGATGATAAATTAGCAAAACCATACACCAGCTAACCTGTAGGCACACAAAGCTCAGGACAAACAGCTGTTTTGACATTTCTAGCTGGGAATCCTGCCCTCCACAATCATATTTGATGCTCAGACATGGTCTCTTGGCTGCTTGCAGTCGTCCCCATCTGTCAGGATGGCGCTGTGCCCACACACAAGGTGGTATGTCAGCTTTGCTAGGGCATAGGTGCCAAGTAAATTCTGCTGTTTGCAGAGCTTTGCATGTGCTGATTCTTCAGTAGGAAGTCTCTGCTCTGCCACAGCAAGGCTGTCTCTCAATATGACTCCTTACACTTGATTACACCTGTTGACACTTCTGTGTCTAAGGAACAACACTTAACTAGTACAAGCAAAAAAATTTGGTATGTAGGGATGGATTTAGGAATCTATATTGCACGTACACCCCCAGGTTCATCAATCTAGACTGGAGAGAAGAATCTTGGCATAATATATGTCACCATCATTAACACCTTCAATTCAGTCTTCCCCTGCCCCTAACTGCAAAAAGAAATTGTAATTTTCATCATGAACTCAGTCAAAAAAAGAAAATAAAACACAGTGGAAAATGGTTGCTGAAGCAAGGAAAGAAAAGCCTGACTCTTCTGTCTTATCAATTTTGCAGTGGTGAAGCTGTATTTACCACAGTGGAATAATCCTTGCTTTATCCCAGTGCATGAACTATGAGGGCAGAGAAAAACCAGCCACTGGGTATTGTGCTTGAGCAACTCTGTGAGCAGTCTATGTATCTGAGAAAGTATAGGGAGAGCTTCCTTAGCAATAAAAGACATAATCACCTAAAAGATGAGAAAATTCTGAGGCTGCAGAAACATTACTGTGTCTTCTTGTAACAGTTCACATGGCTGCTCTAGAGAAGAAAGCTGCACTGCCTAGGGAAAACTGAGATATTCTGGATTCTATTTATTCTTGAAACTATTGTCTTTGATGAAAAGCTGAATGAACTGAATGAACTGAATGAACTGAACTGTCCTTTCAAAGGACAGCTTGGTCTTTCAAAACCACTTCCTCTCATTTGCACATAAGTGGTTATTCATAGCAATCAGTAACAGAAGTCTTTATCATTCCTTTTATATCTTGCAGATTTTAAATTTCACAGGGATGTTTCCTGTAACAACAAGAAGACTTTTAGCAACCTTACTGGCTGCTCAAAATTCCTACTTGTGTTTTCTTTTCCTCTCATTACCATATAACCACTCTGTTTTATGTATGACTCATCCCTCTGTCTTTCATTCAATTTTGACATGTTGCATTTAAAAATTCACAGAACATGAGTTTTTAGCTGCATTTACTCTTTTTTTTAGTAAAAAGCTAATTTCAAAATACCTCTTATATTTTGAAAACCTCCAATGTCTTGATTAGTCATTAGGGTCTTTAAAAAGGTCTTTTAAAACTAGAAATAGGCCCAAATAGATTGAAACCTTCCAGAAACACACTTTTCTGTTTCTATCTATTTTTATTTTGTCTACTCACAGAATTTAGTGAAACATGTAAATTGAGCAACTCAGAAAGATTTAATCCAGGAGAATGAGACATAAAATCACTTCTTGTTGTATTTTTTCCCTCCCTTGACATTAAGAATATCCCTTACTCTGCTTTTCTCACATGTATCTTTCTAAAGGGTGTATTTTACATTTCCCCTCTATTTGCATAATTCCCACTGTATTTATTCTTAGCCTTTATTTTTACTGTAGCAAAAGTATTCCAAGCATTCATATTTTCCTAAATATCTCTCAGTCCTCTAGTACAAAATAGCGTTTGCCCATTTCTTTGTCCTTTTTTTTTCCTGTCCTACTAAGTTACTCTCCAACCCTCCAGCACTATATCATATTATTCTAACTACATAGTGTATCATTCTACCTCACCTGCCCTACCACTCTATCTCTGAGCGTCTTTGACAAATTATCACCATTATTTCCCTTCTAACTCTTCTTGTGCCATTCATCACCCATGACATTAAATAACTGTTCTTCTATCAAAATAATATACCTACATCATCTAGCCAAGTGAATATTCAACCATTTTCTATTAGAAATGGCCTGAGACTGACATATCTATCCCACCTGGCTATTCACAGATAAATGGATGAACTGAGCTGTTACCAAAAAAAAAAAAAAAAAAAA
>VXAY01002202.1:306741-355676 GCA_013399855.1 Oxyruncus cristatus
AAAAAAAAAAAAAAAGTTGAAAAGAAAGGTGTGATGGTTTTGCTTTCCAGTTAAAAACATACCTAAAGTGATTTAGTTTTCTAGGAAATTAAAATCCATAGGTGCTTTAAAAGAGAAAGCTTCATCATGTAAAATGTTGTCACTGACATAAAGTATTAAAGATGTTTTGGTTCAATGCTTTGTAATGTGAAAGAATTAAGTTTTACTTTTTTTTTTTTTGTCTGTGTGTATTGCAGTAGTTTAATATTAGAAATCTATTTTAATCATACCAGTTTACAAAACTGATTTAAGGAAAATCCATTCCATGTATGTAAAAGAGAACTAGCTGAAATGGAGTATTTCACTACCACTCACACTTATAATTCCCATTATATTCTAATGCAACTGGAAAAAATCTCTTCAAATTTCCCCAAACTAGGAACACTGGCTGAAGCCATATAGGCTTTTTGAGCTGTGAAAATCATGATAGCTTATTCTTTTTATTATTTTATGAATTTAGAGTTTCATGATTACATTCAGTGTGTGTAATAAATATATATATCACATTTTATTCAATACTATCTGAAAATAATTTTATAAATTAAAATATGTGGCTATTGCATTGAAATGATGACATCAGACATTTAGAACTTTTAATAGGATAAAAAAGGCTGTGAGTACCCAAAGAAGAAACAGCTTTCTATATGAAGGAAAAATGTTTTAGGCTAACATTCCTAAAAGCAAGAGGTCAGGTATAAAAGGCTTTGTGACTTTCAGCACTGAAGGTCCTGAACATTAAGCACACTTTATGTTTTCTATTACTGACATGGCATTTACCAGGTTTGCATAAAGGAGGGAAGTGGTGGTAGAACAATCGCAAATCTCCCTCATCTCAGATTAGCAGACCCAACCTTTAGCCATTTGAATAAATTCATAAATCTTTACTTCTACTGGCTGAGGAGCCATTCTCAAATTTTCCTTCTCAAAACTAATGTACAGTGGTGGGATTTGAACATTCTTGAGAATTCAGCTCCATTCAGGCTGAGCTGAGTGTACTTCTTTTACCTTTATTGAGTGGTAGAAAAGCTTTCTCAGTTCGTGAAAGCTCTCTCCAGAAGAATATTACAGATGTGAAACCTAAATTCATAAATTTTTTTCTGCATCCCTGATTACTGGCTTACGCTGTCAGCATGGTACTTCTATAGGTTTGTCAAGGAACAGATGTCTGTCCAAATTCATTTAAGGTAGAAAATTATGTATATTGGTTACAACAGACTTGCAATATTTGTCTTATTTGGGCTTTTAATTTCAGGATATCATTGAAAGGAAGTACCATAACATTGATTTTTGGTTAGCTAAAGTTTTTTACTTCAAAAGTAAACATTTAACCTGCGCTAAGGCGTAATGATCATTGTCAAAAATCAATAATACCTTCCCTTTTCTTTGTTCTGATTTCAGGTGGGCCAGTCTAATAAATTTACAACATTTTAATGAAATTCATGAAATTCAAATACAATCTCTAAGCACTCCTTTTTTGTGTCATTTTCCAGGTACCCTCTTGTAAACATTCATTATTAATTACTTTATCTACCTCAATTAAAAAGGACAAAATGTCTCAGTTGTTCAAAATGCAAAAAGAATACATTTCAGTACTCTTTTTTTTGTTTGTTTGGTTGGTTTTGTTTTGGTTTTGGGTTTGGGTTTTTTTTTTTTTTTTGGTTGGTTTGGTTTGGTTGGGATTTTTTTTTGGTTGTTTTTTGTTTTTCTTTTTTTAATTTAGTGATAAGGGAGAGGTCTCCTGGAAAAGAAAATCTGAACAATGTTTTTGTTTCTGCTAGGCATTGCTATTGAAGGCAATCATGGTACCACACTGGGTTTTCATGTTCCTCTCTACATGATGACATGGAGTTATGCAGCTATTATCAAAGCATGTTTTTTTTTGCCACTTTTTTTTTGTTTTTTTTGCCACTGTTAATAGAGACATGCCAGTCTCTGGAAGCAGTATGGGTTATCTATGATTACAGTAATTTTTCTTCTAACTGATGTAAATGGAACGGCATTACTCAAAAAGCAGAGCTGATTGCCTCTTGCTGTTTGCCATAATTGATCTCTAGAAGCAAAAAATGAGTTTTTTTCCTGTCTTCACATGTGTGAAATGAGATTCCAATTAGTGGTGCATCACTGGGTGTGTGATGAGGAAGCTCTGTTTTCAGATGCACGTGTGTTGTGTGAAATAGAGTGGGGAAAGGCAGAGGTATAGTTCCAGGCCACAGCCAGGCCTTCTGCAGCTAACCTGTTGTGTCATCTGGCAGGAGAGAGCCTGCAGCCCCTTGCTTTTCTTGACATCCTGGTGGACCCCACCAACCTAAATGGGCAATCAAATGGTCACCTGCTCTTACCTAACCAACTAACTCTCCTACAGTTAACCGTGCATCTAACTTTAGATACAAAAGAGCAACATATCTGCTCACTTCCCTATGAATTTGACATCTTGCCACCTCTTTTCTCTGCTGAAAAACACGTATAGTGCAGGTAACTCGGTTTGCAAACTGCAGATGGAACTCTGGGTGGTGAGAGACACAGGCAAAAGGCCATGAACTGCTGTCTATTTGCATAGCAAAGGGCTGAGGAACCTGTGGCCAAGCCAGGTGACTGGACACTCAGAGACACAACAGGAGTTGATGACACCAGACTTTCACACGCTTAGACTGTGAAGGTATAAAACCACAGGATTTCCTTTGTTTGAGGTCCCTCCTTGGAGGCACCCAGCTTGAGCTGTTATTTTGTTATTGCACCAGGATTCAATTATTTTAAGGATCAAGACAACTGAGGCTCTGATATGGAAAACCTGGGATTGAACCAGTAAGGAAACCTGGTCTGACAGTGTGTGGTGCATAGGTGGTGAAGGGGCCTTGGCCTCAGCTCCGGTGGTGTGGATGTGACTGCAAGAGAGGGTCCTGGGTGGTCAGACAGGGAAGTTTCCTTAACACCTCCTCTGCTATCAGGTCTGTCAGAGCTATGCCCTACACTAGAGCTGCTCTATTTCTTCTTGCTTTCCCAAAAGAGTATTTTGCCTCTCATGCTAAACCTATTCTGCATCATTCAGAATCTGTGACATTAAAAAAAAAAAGAAAAAGTCAATTTTCTCTTATTGGTAGAATTTTGAAATATACCTCAAATATTGGAAACTTGGCTGTGAAGAAAGGAAGGTTTACAGTTGCATATTCTATGGGTCTTTTGTTTTTAAGGGAGGTATTCCTTTTGAGTCTGTGTTGTGCCTCAACCAAGAAACGAGACTTGGGAAAAAGAAACAAAAAAAAAAAAAAAAACCAACAGGAAAATGAAATCCAAACCAAAAACAAACAACTCAAATTTTCCTCATGCTGTTCCTGTTCCAGCATGCAGAACCCACCCTTTTCAAACACCTGGCACATCTATACAGACAGATGCAGATAACCCAAATTCATTCTGCCCACCCTGCAAGCTGTCTGGCTTCACTCCAGTTGCCATACAAAAAAACCATGTGGCTGTGGTGGAGCATCACTGAACCTGGACTAATAAACCTGACCTCTCAGGAGCCAAACACAACACTGCAGCTCTGTGACTCCTGGCCAGGATGAGGTTGGCTTTTGCTTGCTCAGAGCATGAACAGGATAGATTCAAGTCTGTGTGTACTTGTGCTTAGAGACTTTCATGTATCTCTGTTAGGTTCCTTTACCAAAACCCCATCCAAATAAAAAAAAATCCCTATTTAATGCTTGGCATACTTTCATTCACATAATCTAGTGAATATTTGTACTTGTACATTTTTGTTTACAGTCCAAGCAAGAAAACATCTGAGGCCAATTTTTATTCCAATTGAATCTCTAAATCATTTTTACAGAAATAACATATGTGACAACAAATTTGTCTAAGCATGCAAATAAAGCAGTAAAATAAAGAATGACAAAGGAGAAAATAGGTGATTTTTTAATTTAATTATAATCTTCTTAAGAATTTAATTGTTGGATTCCAATCTGTTAGTCTCACACATCTTCCCAAAATTTCCCCATGCTCCCTGTTTCCATACTGTGGGGCTAGAAAAACCTCAAAATTATGGCGAGGGCAAGGATTGATGGATATTCTCTATAAGTTAATAAAGCTGAAAGCCCATAGTTGGGGCAGGACATGAGAAGTTCTTAAGAGTTACTATTCTGCTTTAGTTTTGGACAGGTGAGCTTTCATAGATGTTACTACTCATAACAAATATGTGTTGAGGCTCTCATAATAAGTAACAATCATTTCCAGACTGAATCTTTGCATATTTTAGCATCTTCACCAATCTGGGGAATCACATCAATAATGTAGGTAAATTTTGTTGTTCACTTCAAGTATGACAATGATTTAAAGAGTTCTGTGTGTTCTTAAGACGCAGCCCTTGCCTGATGGCATGCCTTCCAAAATAATTCTTTCTTATATTAATGGTGCTTAAAATACTATCTTTAGTTAGCACTTAGGCTTAACCAGAGTTTATTTCCACAGCATTTCAGGATTTATTTTCTCTTCATCTATTACCTAATTATGGAATGCTGCGGGAAAAAAAATTAGTTTGATCTTACTTCTTAATTTTCTTCCTGAACAGAACAAATATAAAATCCTAACATCAGAGAAGAAAAAAAAAAAAAAAAAGAAAAGAGGGTTGAGACAATGTGTTTGAAGGTAGGAATCTTCACATATCTAGTAAGTATTTAGGCTTTATATGGTTTGCTGTTTTGTGTAGATTGTGTAACTGTGAGTAGTAAGGTTAAATATGTAAAATACATAAAAGGCCTTTCACTAGTACCAAGGCCTTCTGTCAAATCTCTTTAAGGTGACAGAACTAGAAAAGTCTTTATTGTCCTGCTTGGAAGTCATGGAATTAGAACCAAATTCTTTTGTCTTCCCAGCATGTGCTTGGCAAAGGTCAAGCACACACCCACTCCTCTCTGGGTACCAGGTCAGTGTTGGTGTACTTCAGACAGAGGGAAAGCAGCTCTAACTTCAACCTGCATGCTGAGACACAGTTGGACTGTGGAAGTGTGCTGGACTTTCTGTCCTTCCACTGTATAATATTTAAGAAGGTGAACATGTTTTACAGCAGCCCCACTTCCTACGTAGCCATTTGATTTTGGTCTCTGAAAGAATACATATAGCAAAGACAGAAAACTTGGGTTTGATACAAAACTCTACAAGCCTTGTGAGCTACTTTATATATTTAGTACAGATAATACAATTTTAACTCTTCCATTTTTCAACCAAGTGTTGTGGAAACCCAGTGATTTCTCAGTACAGTCTTTCACAGAAACCTCTTCACTTTCTTTGAGTGCCTTGCTTTTGTTCACAATCCTGTATCTGTTACCAGGGTTGTTATGTTTCTCCCACACCTGAGGGGAACCTGTAGACAACACTGTCATTCTGTATGACTTTTATTATAGAGTTAGAGAAACAAGAAGACAAGAAATAAATCAAGCAAAGACTCCCTGAAGGAGAGAGTGTATGTTTCTTCACTCGTGTACCACAGCACACTTGTGAATGCAGCTGATTGATAGAAATACAGTATGTGGAAAACAAATTTGCTTGTATTTACCTAAAGCTGTTTTCATCACAGATATTTGAATTGTCTATGTAATGCAAGAGACACGCTATACAATTGGCAGAATTTGTTATTTGTTTCAATTAATGCAAATCCATGCCTAGCAGTAATGACAGAGCAACAGAAGGAAATCTTTGACATCAGTTGTATCTTCCTATATAAAGAGTAGTTCTACACATAAAGAAATTAAATGAATTCACGTTAGATTGTAATCATTTGGGTAAACATAAATACCTTGATGAATATTTAGAAAAATATACATGAAATCTGAGTGCTTGGTGCCTGATACATAATCACTGCAAGCCCTGAAAAATTTTCATAGATCAATAACAGGGCTAAAGAAACAAAGTGGAAGCCTAGACATTAATGAAGTTGTGGGTTTGCCTTAAGAAAAAAAAAATTAGTTTGTTTTTACAGGGTCTAAGCTCTGTAAGTAAAAGGCATCCTAAGGCTTGCAGGTTCACATTTCTACAATTTATTCATTAAACAAGTTCTTTAATGCTAAATGAAACTATCTCAAACATCCATATTTTTTCAAGATCTGTTTCATGCAAATAATTTCAAAGATTTTTCATTGCATGGAGTTAGGTAAATGTTTAGGAAGAGCTATGTATTCAAGAGGAACATATGTTGACCTTTAGCAATTGTGATTTATAGACAAAGCTGTTTGATATGTGGAAAGAAATTTCAATATCAAAATACACAACTAAGTAAAATATTAAATATTTACCATTCAGAAGATGAAAAAATACAGAAGTACTAACCATACACATTTATATTGTAATGGAATAAACGAGATTCTAAAAGGTTGCATTGTTATCGCTAAAGCCTTTATAAATTGAAACATAGAAAAATAGGGGAGTAAGACAAACTGTGAGGATATTTGCAAGGGTACCTTGGAAAGAAAACAATTTCAATTACCTTCTGAGCACATATTTCTCTTGTCAGCAGTAACATTTGTGCTTAAATCTAATAAAATGAAGAAATTCAAAAACCCCACAACTATTCAGAGAACAAGAATAAAGAAAATACTTGAGAATTGTAAAAATATTCACCCTGTTAAAAGAAATAATCCTTTAAATTATATGAAGGGTTATAAACCTTTACTGACTTTCCTCAGACCCTACACAGAGAAACCCAGATATGACTGTTCAGTACCCATCAAGGTCAGCTAAAGACCCTGATGAGATGTCAAAAGTTCACTGAAGAAGAGGTTGAAGGAATGAACTCGACTTTTACTTTCAATGGTTGTAAAAGTCATAAAGAATACTGTTTTTTTTGGAGTTGGAAGCAATCATGGGCTTGGTTGATAGATTTTTAGTGAGGATTCTTGTGGACGAGATATCAGTTGATTTCATGTAGTGGTGAAGAAAACGCTCCCATAGATATTAGCAATGTACTCATGATGAAACATAGTAGTTTTCTTCTACCAGAAAGTTCCTTCCAGAGTTTAGAATGGGATGTGCTCAGCAATCTCATGTCTAGATACTGAAGTTTGGTGGTGTATAGTGATGTAACCTGGACTGTAAAATGCAAAAAGACTAAAAGCCAAGGTAGAGCAAAAAATGAAAACCAGAAAAAGAACAGAGACGTGCTATGAGGAGGATCTGAATGAAGACGGGCAAGCTGCTCAGATGCAATCAAGAAGGAGTTATCAAGGAATCCTTCTGATTGGTAACAATAAGGATTTGTGATGGAGAAGCAGCTGGAAGCCAGGCACACTATCTTAGGGCAGCTAAAATAAATCCAGACACTTATATAGAGACACCTGAATCACTGTCCCTTAGGTCTTTTCTGAAAATCCCAGAGTA
This sequence comes from Oxyruncus cristatus, assembly GCA_013399855.1. Lineage (NCBI taxonomy): Eukaryota > Metazoa > Chordata > Aves > Passeriformes > Cotingidae > Oxyruncus > Oxyruncus cristatus. The sequence continues at coordinate 314,143 of VXAY01002202.1, forward strand.
TATCAAATATCATTCACTATTTTAAATTAAATGTAAGGCTCCAAATAAAATATTGTGGCAGACTCTGAGTAAAATGAAGAGAAATGAATAAATGTTAGGACTACTTTTTAAGAATATCCGCGGCCTACTCACAAGTCAGAACATAGAAATTGGACCCATTTTTAAAGTCTTAAATGTATTAATTATTAAAACCTCATATATCCATCCTTTAGTCTCCATTATAATAATTAAAGTGTACTAAATGACATGGCATTGTGTGAAATTACATAAAAGAAAATTCTCAACAAAAGAGAACCTTTTAAAGGCTGTTACTGTTAAATGTGATTAAAGTCTGATTTCTTCCATCAGGACAGATGATGAGCAGCAAATTGCCTGCAGTACTTGCAAATTGAACAGAAAAACCTGCTTATTGACCACCTAAATTGTTTTAGAGCAGATTGATATATCTCAGTTATTTGTGTGAATAAATATCAAGAGAATAAGCCTCTCATTTACAAGAACTCTGAAGTGGTAACTGCCTGGAACACAGAAAATAACCACAACATCAGTAGTCTACTCAACAGCACATAGATTACATACAAGCATCTCTCTGAACATCACAACCAACAACATGCAGCTTAGAAAGTGTAACATAAAAGCAATTTCAAAAGTTAGGGTCAGACTCTTCCACAGGAGGGTGACTGAACATGAAAAACAAGCAACACTTTTGGGAGGCATGTTAGGTAAAACTGCAAATTTATTTTTAAAAGTCAAGAAGCAGTTTGAGTTATAATCTTGTAAAACCACAGGAAAGAAAGTGCAATCTTGGTCTTCTTTTAAAATAAGAAAAAGGTTAAGCTTGCCATATTTCTGATTAGCACACTAGGAACTTATCCTGCCTGTGTCATGACATAGTGCTAGGCATTCATAGCACATAAAAAAATCCCTCATTCTACCATCTGCTACAAAGCTTCTCAAGTTCAGAACAGTATTGCATTATTAGCCAATCTCGTAAAGGAATCACCATCATCCAGCAAAGAGAAAATTCCTTAGTTTTTAAAGCTGTATTTTGTCATTTAAACCAAAGAAGCAGCTGGGATTTGTTTGAAATTCCAACAGGGAATTTTTTTCATAAAATAAAGTACCACCACAAAGTACATAAGGAATGAACATCCAAAATATATTCCAAATATTTTATTATTTTACTGCTGAAAGATTTACATTAATTAATCCTCAAATACTAAATACATCTTCAACTAGTATGTAAATGGATAGGTAGATGTTATAGTTGAAGATTTTCCTGCTTATTGCAGTGGATGTTGGACTAGATGGAAGAGGCTGCTTCCAAGTGAAACTATTCTGTGATTCTACAGGTGGATGGATGGAGGGAGGGATGGATGGATGGATGGATGGATGGATGGATGGATGGATGGATGGATGGATGGATGGATAAAATCTGTAGTCCTTCTCTGTGGCCTGATTGCAGTCACCCAACCTACTTTTGTGTGACTGAGTATCTATACAGCCGTACCAGGGCACATTAAGAATTACGGAAGACAACTAATGGGAAAGCAATCCTTTCAAATGCCCATGTAAGGAGTACCTTATGCATAATACAGCTGCCTGTGACCAGACAAAAATGTTGTTCGGTATCTTAAAGAATTTTAAGGGGAATGAATATGGACCCAGGAAGAAGGGAGGTGTGGAAGACGGTGTTTTAAAATTTAGGGGTTTTTTCTCATTACCATACTCTGCTTTAATTAGCAATAAGTTAAATTAATTTTCCCCAAGTTGAATCTGGTTTTGCCTGTGATGGTGATTGCTGTGTGATCTCTCCCTGTCCTTACCTCAACACAGGAGCCTTTCTCTATATTTTCTCCCTCTGTCCAGCTAAGAAGGGGAGTAACAGAAAAGCTTTGGTGGTCCAACCAATTAAAATTTTTAGAGTGTGTGTTGCTTTTATTATCACAGTCAGCCAAAGAGTGGCCCAATAGGCCTTTACAAGGAACTTTCCTAAATAGTGGGTAACTTACTGTAAACAGCTATTTAAACTCTGGGGTTTTTTTCTACTGAGCCTGAGGAAGTTATTCTGGCAGTTACAAACTATAGGAGGGAAAGACTTTTGTGAAGTAGTTGTTTCAGGTACATGGCAATATATATGGACACAAAAACTCTTCAGATAGAAATTTTTTGTCTTTTGTCTTAATATCAAAAGAATTGCATTCTCTCTGCTTCCCTGAAGTGTTAGAGAAACAACTTTATAAAAACTTTTTAGAAATGTTTCTGTTAAAAATGTTTGCTATTGTACCTTTGCTGCAGGAAGAAAATTCTAGTTTGTTCTGTTCCTCCCTGGACACCCCTGGGGATGTGAACAATCATTTTGACAGAAGATGAGCAGGAATGGGATTCATCTTACATAACTTCAGTCATACAAAAGTAGGTAAACTAGTCTAAGCTAATCACCTAAGTTCCCTGTGCAAAACAGGAACAGAGAGAATAGGGGCACAGTGTCCCTCACCCTCTCTCTCAGATACTGTTTTGGAACGGGGTAAACCACACACCAGCAATGCACAGTTTCTTCAGGTACATTGTTGAGGGATCACAGGTTATTAAGTTAAAGTTAGCTATCGTCTCTCTCCAAAAGTATCAAGTGATGTAGAGAAGACAGGTCTAACATGTTTCATAGTCCCCACCTAAATACTAACATTCATTAGCTGTTTAGTTGAATGGTTGAATAACTCAGTAGGTTTCAGTGACTACGACTCTTATCTGGTGCTTGCTTCTCCTCTGACTCCAAAAGTTATCACAAACACTGTTATAATGGATTACCATATATACGATAGCTGCTGTGTTCTGTTTCCTGACCATTCACAAATTTGTTTTAGAAAACTGTATTTCAAAGGGAAAAGGTGCTCTGAAGAGAAAAACAACTGTCAAGTGAGGCAACCATATTTTATTGTACACAATACCTCAAGCTACAGCCAATTGTAACTGAAGATAAAATTAAAAGGCAGGAAAGGAAGTTGGGAAAAAAAAAAAAACAACTCCAAAATTGTAATCGTGACATTAGATTTTATTTGGGAACATATGTTTATATATATTAAGAGAAACCACTATTTCAAATATCAGAGGAAGGTGTAGGGTCCCTTCTGTAATACCCTTCTGTCAATGTAACTATTTTCAACAAAGCTTATTTAGGAGAGGAGAGGAGAAACAACCATCTCTATCACTGAATGTCAGCAAAATAGTATAGATGGAAACAATTGTTTCATCATCTAATAGTGGCTCAAGCTGCCCTTGATGTTCCTATTTTGTTTTTCTGAGCACATAAGATGTACATGACTGAAAATTACCTCTTGTGGTTGCTGATACTTTACAAGTTTAGTGTATCATAGGTTACTAAGATACACCTTGGGAAGCAGAACGTTTACTAATTACAACTACTGGCAACGACATTGTGTCCTTCCCTGCATAGCTGAAATAGTTTGGAAGGAGAAGAAAAATTGCATATATCTTTATGTTAAATTGATTAAGAACAATGCTTTGACAAAGCCATTATTTATATTATTTTGAGGAATAAGTCCACAATTACGAAATGAAAGTCAAGGCAAGATCACAAGAAACCCTTTATTTAACAGTACAGTAATGTTTATGCTGAGTATTCTTGCCAAAAATCAATTTTACAATATTTAGATGAAAATTGTAATAGATATTAAGACATGTCAGCAGAATTCTTTGTTAAAATATTGCCAACTGCTCTTTTTTGCATTTCAGTTACAAAACAATTTTTTTTATGTATATTGAGAACAGCACCATTACATCTCTGATTTTCTACTTTAAAAGGGCTGATGTATGTACCGTTTTGAAATGATAATAAATTAACATCCATATTTACTCTCACTCCTTATGTTTTCAGCTGTAGTGATGTTACAGATCATAAGTTTTTTCTGCCACTAATACCTAATTGTCCAGGTAATAATTTATCCTGGAATATTGAGATGAACACACCCTACTCAATACATCATTGCTGCAGACCTGTCACATATTTCATACACTTGTTGAAGGTTCAGTTCTCTGCCTGTGTTTTCAAGCTCAGTGAGGCATTAGGATACTCTTTTATCTTTTTCTGTCCTCTGGAACTGAAACTCTTGAATAAAACAGATACGGAGTAAGCTGCCTTTATTGAGAATTTCTTTCAATATCTCACTTTGAGTCATAGAAGGCAGACACAAGTGACTGAGATAAAAGTACATTTTTGTGAATATCAAAAGTTATCCTGGATTTCTGTACAGTAAATTGTTTGCCACTTTTGTTAATGATTAGTGGATTTCTTTCTTGGTCCTTTGCATGCGGCAGTAGGGTTTTTTATTTATGTGTAAAAACCTATGTTTGGGGATCCCTTGCGTGCAGACATGCCTACCAACACTCTGGAAAAAGACAGATTTTGGGTCGGGATGGCTATAGGGTTTTCCTTAATTGAATCCACAAGCAAGTAATATCTATGGTAAAAGTTCTGCAAAAGTTCCATTATATATTTCTGGGATATATCAAGTTGCTGTATAGACAGGGTTCTGAATATGTGATTGTCAAATGAGTTTAAAAAAATTATTTTTTATCTACTTGCTTCTGAGTATGTCCATGATCACCTGACACCACCTAAAGGCTGTATCGTACCAAAAATACCAAAACTTTTATTTTGATAAACAAGGGTTTTTTGTCTTTAGCTAAGATCTGTGACAACATTTAGAATAAATCTGGAGAATGAATAGCACATTGCTGGAACTTTCTATCAATTCTAAATTATAAGTGTAACCATTAATTTTAAAACCAAGCATTGTTGCTTGGATTTCAAAAGTCCAATGTATAAGCCAGTTTTAGGCACCTTTTGATACCAACACATTCCTAAATCATTATAACCAGTAGACTCAATTGTATATTCAAAAAAAAAAAAAACAAACTGATAAGTATATAATTTTCTTCCTTTTTTTTTTTTTTTTAATCTAAATCACTTGTGTAATCATGACTTCAGTTATGGTGTGTTTTTACGGAGACATGTCTGTGGGTTTCTATCAAAGGCTTCAACTGTAGAACAGGTAGATTAATTCCCCAAATTTTTGTGCTACTATAGAGTTGTGATCAATTCGTGTCTGTGGTAATGTCTTTTTCCAGGATTTTTGTTATATATCTGTAACAACACCATAACAAAATTTGTTTATTAATCAGTACATGGTGGCACCCCAGATGTCAGTTTTTTTTTTTTTTCTCTTTAAAAAGATTTGTGTTGAGTAGCTGAAGAGTGTGAACTTCCCATCAGTGTAATTGGAATGAAAATCTTGTAACAGCAGGTGCTTTAATCATGTTACAGACAAAAAACGAATTTTGGAAGAAATGATACAATTACACTGATCAAATGTATGAGAGGGATCCAATGCCTTCACAATTTTAATCTATTAAAATTATAGTATTAAAGTGAGCAAGAAAACCAGCTCTTCTCAGGCAAGTGAAGTCAAATAAATAAAGAAATGGGGTTTTAATGTGAGGTGGTATTCTAGCACTTTTCTGCATATTTTACTTAAAGTGAGTTTCAGAATTTTATTAGCTTTGACTCAAATCAAATATATATCTTTCACAGTGCAATCTTGAAACTCAAGTCTGTCACAGAACTTTTTTCATTTCACCGTGTTTTCTAGTTCAGAAATGTTTATGTATATTTACAGAATCACAGAATATGCCTAGTTGAAGGGGACCCGCAAGGATGATCGAGTCCAACTCTCAGACCTGCACAGGACCATCCCCAGGAGTTGCACCATGTGTCTGAGAGTATCACCCAAACACTTGAACTCTGTCAGGCTTGGTGCTGTGACCACTTCTCTGGGGAGCCTGTTCAACTGTCCAACCACCCTCTGAAGTGAAGAACCTTTTCCTAATATCCAACCTAAACCTCCCCTGACACAACTTCAGGCCATTCCTTCGAGTTCTATAATTCTCTCTGCTTACACTAAGAACCTTTTTGTCTCTTTAGGAAGATCATTTAGATAGTCTGGATTTATCCTCTATGTCAAATACTGTGTCACAGTCAGAAGTTGTGAATTTTTGTTTTGAATTAACTGATGACCAGGACTAAGACCAGGAAGTTTTATCTCAAAAGTTGAGTACCTTCAATCTGGTTCCATGTTCTGGGAAGAATATGTGTTTCAGGGAAGTTTTAGTTCCTCATCTTCTATACCATTTGAGGTATAAGAGAATAACAGTGAACATCTTAATTGAATAGAAAATTATGCAATATGTAACTTACTGGTTTATTTTCTGGTGGTGGCTACGGGTTATTGATCTCAGGTACCAATTTTGCTTGCCTCTTTATTACAATACAGAAAATGTATATTCATATCAAATGAAAATGCACCAACAATATGGAGAAGTCAGAGCTTTGGTGATACTAACCTTCTAAACCATCATAGATGCAGCATGCAAATTTATTTTCTCAGAAACAGCTTGAACACCAAATTCACATAAAACTTTCATGTCACTAGATTAAAAGAGGAGATGGTTGTGGAATGAAGTTACCTGATTTTCCATTTGGAAAGTACTCTTATTAAAAATAAACTGTGGAGTTAAGCAGAGGAGAATCTAGAAGAACAATTCTTCTGTATTCTAAAGCAGTCAAATCAAGATAGTCCATGCCACATCACTTTCGGTGTGTAACAGATGCTCTCAATAAAAACACTTAAAATGACATTTTCCAATGGGAAGGACAGAAGATTTCAATAACTGTTAGGAAATTTATCATCCATCCAAAGAGGGTAACTTCTTTAAAAATATAAATGTTCTTGGTTCCTTAATTTATTCAATATTGGAAGAATTTAAAAGATATCTCAACTATAAATTTCTTATTGAAATAATATGAATGAAGTATTCAACAATTTCAAATAAATTGATATATTTTTAGTGTCTTTGGATAACAGAGAGTGAATAAAAAATAAAATTACATTCCTATCATTATATTTGGTTCAAAAACTCTATTTCCACATCCCACAAGAAATTATGACATTGCAAAATGTGTTTTTATAATTTGGATTGAAAAATGAAAGTATAGGTGTTTCTTACTGTGGAGAAATTTGAAAAAAAAAATAGTTGCTTAAACATTACTGTGTTTCATTTTCATGTCTTTACATTCCCATGTGATAAAAACCCTATAACACAAAATATCAGCTTCTGGTATTGAAGAGAAATTAAATATAAAGTTCAAAGGCAATATCTCTGTCTTACTGGAGTAAGTGTGCATTATGAACCTAAAACTAAGAAAGTAATGCTGATTTATTTGATTCTTTTCCTTTGAAAATTTTACTAATATATTGATATTTATCTATTAAAATAAAAAGATCCCTGGTTTATTTATCACAACCTTAATGGAGTGAATGTTTTTAGGTGTGATTTAGTCCCCCCCCATTTTTACATTAAATTTTATTGAAATGGAGCTGAACGCTGATACAAGATATATTATTTTCTCAAGGTTTTTTCTTCTTTTTTTTCTTTGAATTTTGAAATATTTTTAAGTAATTTCATATATTATAGGATCACAAGGAGAATTTTTTGTTTGTTATTTCTTCCAATCAGTCAGTGGAACCTCTTGATATTAATTGAATTTTTTCTTTGTGAATCTAACTCTTTTTCAGCAGAACTAGAATTATTTTTTAAATTTTCTTTCAGTCCTAAAAAATTGCACTGAGTAGCTTAAACAATTTTTTTACACAATTTTTACTGGAAAATAATTTCCACAAAAGTTCACCTTAACAAAAATAATGACTTTGTACTTAAAGGAAATTTCAACACTAAAATTCAAAAAGGTTTTTTTTTTTCGAAAAGAAAAATTTTACTTTTATCTACCCACTCAACCAGAAATAACTTCAGAACACACACAGCTTTGCTCAGTTTGCATTTTCAGGCGCTTGTATATTTTAGGTGAAAATATTTGTCCTGTTCTACTCCTTAGCTATCTCGAAACACTCTCACAGAAGCTTAGCTTACCTTCTTCTCATCTCAGTTCGCTCCACATCCTGCTCGAACTGTTGATTGATCTAAGGCTTTGCGTGGCAACTGTGTCTCCAGTGTCTGAAGCCATAGATGCAAATGCAGGCTGGAGGGCTGATAGTTTCCATAGACATGAAAGTAGTTGATAAGCACATCTTATTTAGGCAGGAATTGATTGCAGAGTCCTTTGAGGCTACTTTTCCTCGTTCTTTACTCCATGTGATTAACACTGTCACAAAGCAATTGGAGGCTACTGAAGTGTAAAATGAGACTGATTCAACCCACAATTCTGTTGCAGACCATACTTGGTTTTCCTGTCTGTCAAGTTATTGGGGAAGAATTAATTTCCCCTCAAGAATTCTTCATGGTTACCAGCGGGCTGAGTTAACTGTGTTGCTAGTTTTAGGTGGTTTGGCTTCTAGGAACAACTGATATTTGGAACATGACTTATGAAAACCTTTTCTTTTAGAAGTTTGCTTTCTCTTTTATTATTAACTGTATTAGGATAGGTATATTATTCTATTCCAGTTCTCTGTTTTTCAGTATTTACTTTGGTAGTGCAATTCTGAGGTTATGATCTAGACTCAGATTCAGCATGAGTTCTTCTGGGCTTCATTCTCTGGTTCAGCTCACTAAGAGGTCTGGTATGGATGCTTTTTTCCCTACTTGTGGAGAAAAGAGCAGTTTCCACAATGTGAACACAATAATTATTTACAAAAAATCTGCTGGGAATGATCTTGAAAGGAGATATTTAAACCCTTTTAATAGAAACTATATAAACACTCTTCTTATAAACTAGTGTAGCAAGGTGGGGAAAAAAACCTGAACTGTTTCTTCTACAAGACTTTGATTTTCATCCTTTACATCCTTTGCTATCCAGCTTAAAGGCTGACATAAAGAAACTCCAAGAGAAATAGTCCAGGGAAGTATTTCTTACATATATATATATATATATATATATATATATATTCATACATATACACTATTCTTCTCTATACTGAAGTGCCAGAAAACAGGTTTTGGTTGTTCTTTTTGCATGACTATGAATCTTTCAATCACTGTTGAGAAATTGTCAGGCCTCTAAGAAATTTTACTTTTCCATCTAAATTAGTGTGTCCTTATATTTGAGGTCTCAGAATGTCTGTCCTGAACACTTATGTGATTACAATTGGGATTCTAATAAAAATTACTGGAATAAACAGTCTAACAGAATAATCTTGCTTTTAAGAAAGAAGTGCAAATGAGATCATTGAAGGAAATGCAGTCTGTATGCCTACCTGTGCTCCACTGGTTCATCTCTGAGTCAGCTGCTGAGTTACATGTGTCCTTGCAGAAATTTGAAAAGTTAAATGACTTCAGGCTGGAAATTGCCATCACCTGATTTTGCAGTATTTGCTTTTGGACACTGGTCTCGTTCTTGAGGTACTCAGCCAGGAAATAGCATTCAGCATTACAGCCTCTGCTTAAAGTATAGGATAACAGCCTTTTCTATCTGAACCTCAAAATCATTGCTTTAACCAAGACCATAACACATCCTAAGTCAGACCTTACCATCAGACCTTACTACGGGGGATGTGAACAGTGAAGAAAAGAAATGGAATGGGAAAGAAAGGAATAAGAGGTAACCTGACTGTACTTGACTTTTTGAGGCACTCAGAAGGGAAATGATTCTTTTCTTTCTTTTTTTCTTCTTCCTTTTTTTTCTTTTCTGTCATATCTAAAATGCATATTCATGTCAAATCTTGACTTTAAAAATCTTTCTGCCTGTTTCCCGAGTGCTTTAACCCATGTTAGTTAGATCGAAAGGTCTTCAGTGTCTTCAAAAAGAATATTTCACTTGAAGCAGTAATACAGCCTACTGATCTACCATATCTACCTATATACTAGATATAGGTTCAATTCCTTTTAGGGTTACAGAATCTGGAATGTAAGTATTTCTCTTGGGAGACACTTTGAGGGGGAATCAGATTGCAGGTAATGATATCTGAATGTAAGACTTGTCTATAGATTAAAATCTTAAGTTCCTGTTGTCCTCGATGGTACCCTTAACAGTCAGTGTAACCTAGAGCTGAACATGGCTATCTGCTTTCCTTAGGATGAGTTGTATTGTTCTCCACGATTCCTTGGCTCTTCTGACTGCCTTGTATCTGCCTATAAGGAGCTCAGACACTTAGCTCATGTGCACCTCTATTGTGACTGCTTACAAGCAGGCGTTTGAATCTGAGCTGAATCCTATCCCGTGTTTCTCTTTCTCCTCTTCCTTTACATCTTTTAAAGATCCTAGAATATCTCTGTCGGTTCACTGGTCTGTCGACACACAAAATGAGCAAACTGTTTTAAGTTTTGCAGGTTTTCAGGTGTACCTACTCCTGAAGTTAAGAGTAGTTTCTCTACTTATTGGAATGTGAAGTTAGACCTAGATTGTGCTCTTTTTCTAAACCAGTTTGTGAGACAATGCATAAATTGGGTAGGTTGGCTTCCACCCTAATTGCACTACATTCACAAAATTATTCTAGTAGTTTTAAAATCAGTTTTGCTGATGCTTTGTTTTGGGGGTGGGGGTGTGTGTGTGCATATGCTGATTATTATTGTTCTTTCTTCCTTAGGAATATATATTTAAATTTCCCTGCTGCCTCACAGTTCCCACACAATGTTTACTTGATTGCATATTCTTTGTGGTTTCATTTGGTTTGTCTCTCTGGTGGGAGGTCCTGCAAGCAATGTTAATAGACCATGTTCCCAAGAGGAATTTATGGGTAATTTTCTTTGTCATCTGAAAGATTTATGATCAAAATATTAAACATGAGCAGGAAACTGAACTAAAATCACAGTTTAATTCTAAAGATGTATACTGATTTATTTATTTGTGGGTACAGCACTAAGAGACCCCATTTTTACTTCAGATTTCTGCTGACAGATGTAGGCAAGCAGCAATTTCAGCTAGAGGCTAGGTGCAAGGGACTCTCACAATCAGCTCACTATCAACCCTAAGTTCTTCCACAGTTTTTTATGAGACTTTGGGGGGCAGAACCAGAAAAGTTTGTGAGCTGTGCCTGTCTGCAGTATTCAGACTACATTAGGAACTTCATTTCACCGCAGCAACACTTAAAGTGTCGTTAGTGGGCCTCAGCAGGATAATCCAAACCACCTAAATCAGCAGTCTAGACTCTGTAAGTAGACAGCGGAGAGAGGTAAACCTCTCTCAGGGTCTTTGAGTGCCTACTTCAGTTAGCAAACTATTTCTCTCCCTCGACTCCTTGGAGAGTACATACATACTCCAGTGTTACCGTGTCCTGAGCAAGGGGCAGCTTAGAAATAGCAGCCCCAGTCTCAGCCGAATGCTTGTAGAGTAACCCTTGCCTGGAATACATATAACCTGAGGGTTTGTGTGTGGCTTTTTTTTCCCCATGAAAAATTACAGTTAAGTGTAGTAAAACCATGTATTTTTTTTTTTTTAACTGTTTTTTTCATGCAAGGTGAAAAATTAACAGTACATTGAACTATGAAAATAAGAGGTGTTATATCACTTAGTAAGGCAATTTAAATCTTATTTTTCTCTTCAGGAACAACAGCAAATACCACTGTTTCCTGGAGCTTATCTCCATATTCCAGCATTCTAACATATATATAAAGGATTTTCTTATATCTGTCAGTCCTCTCTGTCAGATTTTAGGCTTTCTCGTGCTCTGCACGCAGAAGACTTTGCAGTTTCATTCAATACTTAACAGTCCTCTTATGATGCTTCTTTTTCACTCATATTGAATGATGCACACAATGATTCTGACAAACTATTAACAGACATTTAAATGCTGCTAACCTTGCTTGCTGTTCCTCCTTGCACATCTCTGTTTTAGTTGACTCTTTTCCTGGTATGTGTAAACTTTACTTCAAACTATTTTCACAGCTAGTCTTTGTTGGGATCTCAGATGTCAGAAAGCTCAATTCTGTTTAGAAATTTTGAGCCCAGTCTGTTAATTTCCAGGCATGTTCCTGTAAATAACAAACTAACATCATGCTCCAAAAAGCTCACTGCTTGTCAACTTCTTTTTTAAAAATATCTTCTAAATGTACTCCGAGGTTTATTTTAACTCTGTACAAATAACGCCAAGAACCATTACTATGATTTTTACAAAATAAATATTTGATGCTACTATCTAAACCTAAAAAGGTATTTAAGAAGATATTATTTTGGACTAGGTATTCTGAAAAGGAAAGCAAACACTTGATGTATATATTTCACAACAAAGATACTAAAATATTTTTCATTCAACCAGTGAATGAACTCCCAAATTTTTGATGCTCGGTATTTTGCTTTTTTACCACTAACATTTTATCCAAAGTAGGATTCAGGTTTCTGGTTTCTCTGTTTAGACACTTCTGTGTTAATGTGGATTTAGTTCATCTTAAAATGATGATCATGAGTCTCAGTGGTGTTTGAGAGCTGGCAGTGGTGATTAACAAAGGCCTGTTTCTATTCTGAAGTGCACTGAAGTATGTAATTAAACGTTATTCTTTTTCTCCAGGTTAGAGCTGAGTTTTGAAATAAGAGTGGTTTGATTGAAAACTCAGCTTTGTGAAATGGTTGAGTTCTCTCCAAGCTAGAGCAAAGTTCAAAAAGCTGATGATATAGTTAAAAGAGCTTGAGCTTAAACTATTAATAGGAAGACTTCTGCTGATGCTGCCTTTAAACTCATCCAAAGTCCTACAGTTCGTGATAGCTGCAGATTCTTTTCAACTGGATATAAAAATATACAAATACCTTTGTTATGTTTATTCTCTCAATGGACAAAAGTTGAACATGAGCCAGTGATGCACCCTTGCAGCAAAGCAAAGCCTCCTGAGCTGCAGTAGGCAAAGCACTGCCAGCAGGTTGAGATAGGTAGCCCTTTTACTGAGCATTGGTGACACATTTGGAGCGTTGTGTCTGGTCCTGAGCTTCCAGTAGAAGAAGGACACAAAAATTCTGGATTGAATTCAGCAAAGGACTGAAAAGATAATTAGGAATGTGAAGCATCTCTCATAGGAGAGGTTGGGAGAGCTGGGGCTTTTTTAGTCTGCAGAAGAGAAGCCTTTTTTTTAATTTTTTTTTTTTCTTGGTGGATATAGTCAGAGTGGTTAATATATGCGGAGTGGTTGAGGAACCTGCACCCTTGGAGAAACTCAAAACTCAAAACCTTGACTAAACACTGCCCTTAGAAACTCTCTCTAGCTAATCCTCCTCTGAGTAGGGGTGTTGGCGTAGTCCAGAGGTCACTGTTGACCTGTGATTCTGTCAGTTTGTGGGTCATTCCCAGACTAAAAGGAATAAAATAACTTTCAGTGACTACAGTATTTTAATGACTTCAGCAGTCCTGCTGTGTCACGTGATGTCATGATGACATTACACATTAAAAATTCCTTCAATTCTCCACAATTTTTTGCCATTTATATCAATATCAATTCAAACATGGGTTTTATCTCATTTTTTTAAATCTTTTTATCATAGAGAGCTTTGCTGGGAAATTACAGGATTCAGTTTTAAGAAGAGAATAAAAGCAGGAAAAATTATACTTTTCTACCTTAAAAACATCTTTGCAAAAAAGGTCTTTCCTAAGAAAAACTCTATGTTACAGCAAGTCATCCACAGTGATAACATAATCTTTTTACTTATAAGAGAACAATAGCTTTTTTAGTCCATAGTTTTCTTCATGCATGATGTGAGCATCTTTGTTAGATTTCGTACACGCTTTGGGTCAAGTTACTAACATATGTATAGTTTAAATTATTCATCTCAGAGAACCACATGGGTTTAGGAAGCAGACTTACACAAATGCTCTTCAGAACAAGAAAAATATTGCAGAAGACATAGATGCTGCTGTACTATCTCAGTAAATACTAAAAGTATTATAAAGGAAGAAAGAAAAGAGGATCAAATAATTTCTTTTGGCTGCACGTATTCTCTTGTTGAAGAAGCTGATATTAAGTCTCAGTGGTGTAGCAATCTTTCTTTAAAATATTAAATATTCAGAAGCAATAAAAAAAGTTACATTTTATTGGATGAAATTCTTCTTAGTGCATACAGACTCTGCCTCCATCTATTGACCTGAGAAAAAAGATTATGTCTACAGCATTCCCTAAAGGTGCCTATCTATCCCCGTTGTTTTGTTCCTCCTGTTAAGGGCTGGCAGTTCAATTGTTCTGTTTTATGGAAAGAGTCAGCCCCCTGAGCTCTAATTTTTTAGTACTAACTCCCAAAACATGTGAACTCCCTTTAAACTTAATAATACAGGAAAATCAACTGCAAATAGCAAAAGTGATGCACACCCATGACTGAATATTTAAGATAGAAGGATGAAATGTGTAGAAGAGTTGTTGCTTGATACCATTATATGATTTCGAGCATACATCTAATAAACAATATTATAGGTTGAAGTGAAATTATAGGAACTATAACTTTCAGATGTTATATAGTGTTCTTCAGTATTTATAAAGAAATACAACTGAATAGAGCAAGAAAATATTGCATGAGCAATAATTTCAATAAGGTGATTTGTGCAATTCTGTAGTGTTGGAATTTGATTCAAAATCCATTGCTTGCTTAAGAATTGGTTCCCAAATGATCATATTGCATCTCTAATGAGTGATACCTCATTAGTGATACCTTTTTTTACAGGGCTACTCTGAGAAATGTGGATGAAGTATTATCTGGTAGAGTTTCATTAAATGCCAGTAACAGTGTCAAATAGGATAGCTATAAAGCATCAAGTACTATTTTAGTTGAACATCATATCTGGAACATTTAAGCCTTTCTAGTTCAATTACTTTGGGTTTTTTGTCTTTTTTATATTATTTTCTTTGATTGCTAATCTCAGAGAATCTGATTTTTCATTGATGTTTATGGCTTCACTTTCTACCCTGTTTTTCTTTTTCACAGGCTTATAAAAAAAAGTACCATACCTGGCTTTTTCTGAAAATTAAAATGATGGTACTCAGCCTGTATCTACTACTTTATATCAATTATTTCTCTTTGTTAAGAGAAAAACAGACATTGGTTCTGTAAAACTTTTCAAAACACTTCAAAAAATCATCATCAATGTTTCTTCAAGTTGTTATTATGCTTCTTCACATCACCCAACTTAGATTCCCATCTGTCAATGAAAGATAAAGGGAAACTGAAAGGACTGAAGGCTGTGCTTACACCAATATTTTGCAAGCCCCAAAGGTTGTCCCTGGGCATTGGTCTGGGTGATAGAACCACACTAGACAAGGAGATTCTGCTGCCCATTGCTCCAGGGCTGCTCTCAGAGGGCAATTCACTTCAGAAGGAAGCCATAGGTATTAATCATACTCTTGCAGTAAGGACAACTACAGCAAGACTGGGAGTGAAGTAAGGTGTATTTCAGTGCAGGATTATAAACCTTTATTTATAAACCTCTATTCTGGACTGCCTTTGGGTAGAATCCCATGTCTTTTCACTGCCCCTATGGTAATCTAGAAAAAAGAGGAAAGTTTTGTATGTAAATACATGTCATAGCCTGAGTCTGCTTGAATAAGGTGACACAAGGGCATTAAACTTGTCATTCCACTGTCATTTGAATAGTTTGCTTTTACTTACTTTCCTAACAAACTGTGGCCTGCCCTAGAGTGCACTTTTATGTCTTGTCAGAACATTTTAATGAGCAATTTCAGTGATTAATTCTGTCTATTATTTTTCTTCTCAAAAGTATCTTCTGTCCTTCTGAGTCTGATCCCTTTTTCAGCCTCTCAGGATCCGTTTCCATATCAAAGTTGTGTGGCTGTGATATTTGCACTTGGGAAATATCTGGATTATAGATATTGAGGAATATAGCTTAGTCTTAAAATTAACTTATTTAAATTTCAAAGCAAAAGAACTTTAAAAAAATACATTAAATTAAATTAATTCTTTGGGTTGTTTATATTTTCAAAAAATTAATCTTTTTGCTGAATGTAACTAGGATAAACTGTTTTAAAAAATGCACGCAGCTGCTTTCTTTAACTGTCTGCCTTAGCATGAACATAAAGAACAGTCATCTCATTTCCATACACTGTGTTTGTCAAATATTGTTGCAACTTGTATGCTGGCCTGTCCTGACCTTCCCATGACAGACAGTTCATAGTTTTCATTACCATTTCACCAGTACAGCCAGACTCTCTGCACAGTATCATCCCATGGGATATGGTCTGTTTCATCAGGACACACTCCTACCTTTTTCAGATTCTTGGAGGCCACCCACAATAGTAGGGCCTTTTCCTAAAACCACAGAAGAAAGTTGTAATATTGGAGAAATGGTGAATGTGTCAGGGGGAAAGCAAAAAGCCAGAACAGCGTTTGTCTTCCCTGTGTCGAAAAAGCAATACCTCCAAGAACAGATCTCAGTGATGATTTCCCTGGGGTACCGTGGTTCTACATGATTCCGAAACAAGACTGTGACAGCTAGACAGCAGTCTAGTCCCACCTCCCCACTCCCCATATGTTGCATCTGTCCTTGAGAGGGACTTCCTCCAGACAAAGAGTAAATTGAATCTCTTTGTTCATGTACAAAACTGTACAGGCACAAACTGTATTTATGGTGGCATGCTTATTACTAGAATATTAAGCCCACATGTTTAGAAACACACCAAACCCAGAGAAAAACAAATATACCAAACGGTACTTACCCCCTATGGCATGCATTTATTCACCAGAGGGAGAAACATTAATGGACAATCAGAGAATCTTCTAAGGCAGAGGAAGTGTACTGAATGATCTCTCTTCTTAGAAGGACTGCTGCGACAGTGGTCTTTGAAAAACAGAATCCGAGGGTCAAAGAGGAAAGGCACGCTGTCTCAATACTTGGAGAAGTTCCAGGAATTCTTCCCTCTCTCATTTTCACTTGCTTAAACCCACACTTCAAGGAACCCACTGGACTTTGTTGTGTGCTTCCTGTCTACAAAGGTTATTCTAGCTGGGTTTCCAGAGCTAGTGAAAACAGTTGGGGCTTGCTAGCTCTAAACAAAGATCTTGATACCTGGTTGAACTATAAAAGACCTGACCCCTCCCCTCACAAAAGCCTCCCTGTAGCATGCAGCTACTGAATTGCAGACAGAACTTTGTCACATTAGAGCTGGTAGGCAGCAAGGACTGTCCCACTCTGAGCCTTGCACTCCTGAAAGCAGGGAGAAGGAAGCAAGTTCAACCAAGGTTTATTTTACCTTTAACTTGGAAGAATTCTGGTGTTTCTACAAGATGTTGTCGCTCTTCTAATAAAAAATCTCTAATGGCATTTTAATTGCATTGAAAGGTATTTTTGTTGTTGTTGTCTGTTTGG
The DNA here is from genome assembly GCA_013399855.1 of Oxyruncus cristatus. Classification (NCBI taxonomy): domain Eukaryota; kingdom Metazoa; phylum Chordata; class Aves; order Passeriformes; family Cotingidae; genus Oxyruncus; species Oxyruncus cristatus. Next base: position 331,458 of record VXAY01002202.1, read on the forward strand.
ATTTTTTTTTTTAATATTCTCATATTAATCTGCTGCTGATTAGAATGCACAGTTTAAATCTTCCAAAAAGCTATTGCAGTGTTCTAATTTCATCTCAATTACCAGTACAGCTCCACCCTTCCTTACATTTCATCATAATGCTAACAATAATGTTACACCTCCTCGTGCTCTTCACTTGCCTCCTTTCTCTTCTCTTAACTCCTCTTAGCGGTTTTCCTTTCTGCCCTTGACTTTACATTTTCTCATCCCAGCCAACTCCATGTTCTTAGAACTCATTCTAGCTGATGCAGAGGAACCCATGTTCTTCCTCCTTCATGGTCTAACCACCCTGGGCTAAATATTCAGAAATATCAGGATGCAGAGAAGACAATGTACACTGAGAGATAACTTCTATTTCAATTTTTGTTTAAAAATATTTATGTTTCTTTTTTTATTTATTCCTGAAGCAAAGGGGTAATTCTTTAAGAATAGGCAGATTAAAATGATTGGGAAAACATGCCCTGAGACATAAACATTCATATTTTTCATGTATGCCTAGCTTGTTGCTCCTGACTCTGATTTCATGCTCTGATTTTATATTTATGATTTTATGGTAAAACTGCACTATTATGAAATCAGAAATCCTCAACAATGAACAGGCAACTCTTTAAGAGCGGTAGTACAGACAGCTGTTTTGGCCTGGCACATGTTCACTCTATGGGAAGGCATTAGCTTGCTGTGCTTGGATCCAGTCACTCAGTTCCATACACTCCTGAGCTCTCAGTTGACAGCAGTGGTGGTCACTGTTTACAGCACTGTGACTTTCCGGAATGTACTTCAGGACAGCTGTCACAGTTCTTCCAAGAATTTAATGTTAACATGTGCTCTGCATGGAGACCCCTGGTCTCTGGGAGCTCTGCTTCCCCACTTCGAGGTAAATATGGGTACGTGGTGAGAGAACAAGAAATACATGAATTCTTTCATACGTAGACTGTGGAAAAAAAGATCTCTCTGAATAGATTTCTGCCTGTATCATGCCACTCTTATTTATGATTCTCATCTACAGTTGTATAATGTCTCATAACATTCCTTCTTTTCAACCTGGTCTGATTGTTCATGAATCACTTCTGATTGGAAAAAGAGTCTCCTTTTACATTTCTGTGACACACTCCTGTGAGGTTTGGTTGAGAGGTTGGTCCCAGCAGCAACTTCAGTCTAATCCATTTGTTCCTGTGAAGATGATAGAACAGTTGAGAGGGAGAGAAATGGTAGGTGTAAACATTGAAGAGGAGGAGAAGCTGAGAACTACTTAAGCCATTCTATCACTAAGAAAAGCGTTTGTGGAATCATGGCCTTAAACATCTTAATTATGATGGAGCTTACAACGCAAGTGAAGGTTGCAATGAAATGGTTTTTACCAAATAAAGTGGAATTCATGAGTTCATACTTAATATCTCACACCTGTTATTTGTTCTTTAAAATCTAACAGTACCTACAAGGTCACTTTAAAGAACACTGCTCCCTTGCGCTATAAAAAATGTATCCCCTCACCTCCAAGCGTTAGAACATGGTAACAAAGAGTAGACACCCTGGAAACAATTATTTTATTAAGACAAATGTAAAGGGTGGCTGTCAAAAGGCAGTGCTTATAAATATTTTCAAGAATTTTATAGCTATCAGCAGAGGTGAATTCCTTCATTCTTTGGTGAGACAATAAAAATCGTATTATCAGTTTTTATTCATTCACCAACAGCGGACTTTAGTTCGTATCTTAAAAAGCTATTATTAACTACAATGCAGGGGTTAAAGCTAATAATATATACTAATTAAATGGATGTGCAGTTTATTTTTCAGAGTAGTGATAAAAAAGTACTCCTGCAGTCTTTGATCTTGAAAATAACATTTTAAAGTTTAAGACTTAAAATTATAAATCAGTGTATTTTTATGATGGGACACCAACTTTAATCATTTAATCACGGTAAAACAGGAAACAATGGAATAGGTTACCCAGAGAGATGGCAGATGCCCCATTCCTGGAAACATTCAAGGTCAGGTTGTATGGGGCTCTGAGCAGCCTGGTCTAGTTGAAGATAATCATGGCATGGGGGTTGGACTAGATGACCTCTAAAGGCCCCTTCCAACCCAAATTATTCTATAAATCTGTCATCATAATAGGATTTTTCATTAAAATAATAGCCTTTTCTATCAAATTCTCTCCAAGCTCTTTAAAACTGTTAGTTAATAAGGACTCCTTCGCAATATTCATGATGTAAGTTTTATACCAATTTTACAAATACACAAGCAAAATAATTGTGCATATCAAACAGAAGTTCAAGGCTTTATTTACACAAGCAAGAAAAAGAAAAAAATTGGTTTTCTACTCACAGTAATTACATCATTCAGAGAATATCTTAGTCTTGAGAGTGAATCCTATAACTGAGGTTTCCTGGCCTTTTCTAGGTAGTGTTCTAAAGCTCCGGAGTATAGCCTTTGTACATTTGTACTCTACAAAACCGTATCAGTAGGTTATTAAATAAGTAATATTAAAATGAAGTTAGTCTTAGAGATTTGAATTCTTGTACCTTCCGGAGCTCAAAGCTAGGAACTTGCAAACATGCAATGAAAATGCTGAAAAGCAAAAAAAAACCCAAAAAAACCCTGACATGAAAGAGAAAGATGAAGATATTCTAGAAAGCAAAAAGTTTCATGCAGCAAAACAGTGAGTGACTATGGTATGAGATATAAACACATAATTAAAAACTTTAGTTAACCTACAGGTCATCCAGAAGAAGCAAGGACATGCCTGAATTATGAAGTCTGCATAAGGGACTATGTTCAAGCAATGTAGAGTTCTTCAGACATCATTTAATCACTCCCTGAGGCTTAGCTATGTTTTAGGTGTTTAAGCACCAAGTTACTTATGGTAACAGTAATGACTCTATAGGCATGTATGTGTGCTATAATGAGGATATAAAAATCTAATTTCCCACTTTCTAAAATATATATAGTTTTTTCTCCAAAAGAAAACAATGCCACATATGGGTATATTTGTCCTAAATTCCCACCTGTTGTTGTATTTAATTTCTTTAAATACCACCAAATACATAGGGAACTAACTGCCCTAGAAGAGATGGAGTGGATTAACTTCTGGGAAGTTAAGATCTTATCAAGGGTAATAAAAACAAAACAGGCACAAGTTAGTGTTTCATAAAGCCTCTTTGCGTATGTGTATGTCTCAAATCCCAAGAAATTTCTGTATCCTCACAGATCATTGCAGAGGACCAATTGCTTAGCATAAATGCCTGCATCACAGATTCCAGAAATAGCCAAACACACTTATTTGCTCATTTACTGAGAACTCCCACTGCATTACTGAAGCTGTTGGCCTCAGATAACAGAGGAAGTCAGATTTGTGAAATCAGTTTGTGATTTCAGCTATAACAAAATTTGCAGAAAACTTTCAAATCGGACATTTGATAATACTCCTGTTATTTTGACAAGAAGTGATGTCTTTAAACTGAAGGAGGGTAGGTTTAGACTAGATACTATGAAGAAATTCTTTATTGTGAGAGTGGTGAGGCATTGGCACAGGTTGTCCAGAGAAGCTGCTGACACCTCATCCCTGGTAGTGTTCAAGGCAGAGTTAGATGGGGCTTTGAGCAACCTCGTCTAGTGGAAGGAGTCCCTGCCCATGTCAGGGGGGTTGTAACAGATGATCTTTAAAGTCTCTTCCAACCCAAGCCATTCTATGAATCTAATTCTATGATTCTGTGCTACTCACATTTCGTGAAGTTATGATTCAATCCTGATATTTTAAAAAATTATGCTTTTTTCATAATGTGTTGAATGCTTCCTGTGATGAAGAGCAGAATATGGTCAGATGTGAGAATTGCTGAGGCCATATGAAAAAAATCCTTCTCTGATCACATTGCAGAGGTTTGATCTGCATGCTCTGTATTCATACTCCAAGTTTCCACATCAGTAATATGCAAAATTTCTGTCTGTCTCTCTACACCTTTAAAGGCAACTAGAAAATAAACAAACAAAGCCAGCTGTGTTTTGATCATTTTCTTCTTTTTTTCACTTTTTCTTTTAGACTGCTAAGAGATGGCCTAAAAACTAAAACAGTTCTGGCTCTGCTACTTCCGTCATCACACAATTTATTTACTGCTAGTATTGTATTGTGAAGAGAAAGATTTTGAGTGCTTCATTACTAAATTTCCAACATTAAAGGGTAAGATTCAAAAGTCTGATGTTTCTGAAGCACTCTGAACACTCTGTTTGGAGAATAATTGACTTGGCCCCTATATAGCATTGTTTAGACCTTTGTCAAATGGGTCTGGAAAACAAATTAACATTCAAAAATTTTCTTTAAGGGCCATTCAACGAATAGTTTCAGGGTATTATAAAAGAACTTCCCAAGTTTCTTAGAAATAATTGAAATACCGTCTTGTTGAATGATTTTAGGAGAGATGAAAAGTTGATCAATCCTCCTCAGGTCAGCTTATTAGTTAACTTTGTAAACAAAGTGCTATTCTCTCTTCTGAAATAATCATAACAGTTTTATTACTCAAAGTGTATTTACCTCTTCCTTTGAGAAAAACAGGTGAATTACAATCTTTAGATTAAGCATAACATTACTCTTCAAAATCTTCATAAATGGTTTGGACAAAGGACTGCAAAGCATACTAAGCAAGTTTGCAGATCACGCAAAATTGGGAGGAGCTGTTGACTCCCTCAAAGGCAGGGAGGCCCTGCAGAGAGACCTCAACAAGTTAGAGGACTGGGCAATCACCAACCATATGAAGTTCAATAAGGAGAAGTGCCATATTCTGCACCTGGGGCGGAGCAACCCTGAATGTCTGTACAGACTGGGGAATGAGAGGTTGGAATGCAGTGCCGTGCAAAGGGACTTGGGGGTCATGGTCAATGACAAGTTGGATATGAGTCAGCAGTGCCCTGGCAGCCAGGAGGGCCAACCATGTCCTGGGGGGCATCAAGCAAAGCATCACCAGCCATTTGAGGGAGGGGATTGTCCCGCTCTGCTCTGCACTGGGGGGGCCTTGGAATATTGTGTCAGTTTTGGGCACCACAATATAAGAAAAATAATAAGCTAATAGAGAGCATCCAAAGGAGAGCAACAAATGTGGTGAAGGGTCTAGAGGAGAAGCTGTGTGAGTAACAGCTTAGGTCACTTGGTCTGTTCAGCCTGGAAAGAAGGAAACCGAGGGGGGACCTCATTGCAATCTACTAATTGCTCATGAGGGGAAGAAGAAGGACAGGCACTGATCTCTTCTCTGCGGTGATCAGCAACAGGACACCAGGGAATAGCCTGGTTGTGCCAGGGGAGGTTTAGGTTGGATATTAGAAAAAGGTTCTTCAACTGGGGGGTGGTTGGGCACTGGAACAGGCTCCTCGGGGAAGTGGTCACAGCACCAAGCCTGACAGAGGTTAAGAAGTGTTTGGATGATACTCTCAGACACATGGTGCAACTCTTGGGAATAGTCCCGTGCAGGTCTAAGAGTTGGACTAGATGATCCTTGTGGGTCTCTTCCAACACAGCATATTTTGTGCTTCCACGGTTAGGAAGGCAATACTTATATGTTAATGAGAGAGGCAGGCAACTCAGCCAAATAGTGGTGCTAACTGTGCTGTTGCTTCATAATAATCTTTCACCCTCATATAAGTAAGTGGAAACCAGGACTATACCAGAATTTAAAAGAAAGCAAAGGTTTTGCAGGTTAGCAAAAGTCTGAACGTGATCGATCTCTCTCAACATGCTGGAGCCTCTGACCACAAATTTTGAAGGATGAGCGTAGCTGATAAATGACAGAAAAGATTAGTCTGAAATATTTACTATCTGTAGTGCTAACAGTCATTCCATCTATATTAATTGGCACAGTGTCTGCTGTGCCAGATGGTCTATTGCAGAGAGTGAACACTACCCTGGTGGATTTATCCAAATTATGTATTTGACGTTTGGATGAAAGCATTTTACTTTTTTTTACTAGCTGAGCACAGAGAATTATGTTTGTCATCTTAATGCTATTATTCCATACAGGACATCAATAAATATACATACAAAGGTCTAACTGGATTCTAAGCAAAGAGAGATATGATGAATTTTGTTTGAAAAAGCTCTAAAAACTGTGGTCTTATTATTGCCAGTGTTCATCTCAGCTTTCAAAAATAAGTTCTGATGCCCTGTTGATAAGAAAGTAAACAAATACTAAAGGTAAAAGTCACTGGCAAGTGTAATACTTCACCTTATTCCCCAGATCTAAGTATTTTGGGAAAGACCCTGACTAAAATACTACCATTCATATATTGTATTTCGGCCTAATGCCAGTCCAGGTGTTATGAGTTCCCCTCTACTATATATTGAATGCCTGAAGGTGGACATCTGCAAGGCTGCCTCATCCCCAAAGCAGAATGATAAGGCAGCTCAGCTCAGCCCCCAGACTGATTTCAGCCTCATCATCCTGGATGACTCATATTAAGAGCTAGTGCCCCTGGAGGAAGGTGGAAATGAAGGGACTCTGTAGCTCAACATGAACTGTGTCAGGGAAGAAGGCTCCATGGATTGCCACAAGGGTGGTTGCTACTCAAAGGACCAAGATGCCCAAAAAAAAGTCTAGGTTTTCAGTCAGTTATCGAACAGCAGCCATATGGGAGTTGCTAGTTTGTTAGCTTTTTAATGGTTTCATAAAAAATACCCAAACCAAAGCACAAACACAAAGAAAAAAACACCAATCAACCAACCAAAAAAAAAAAAAACCCCACCAAAAAATCCAATGGAACAAAGTGTCAGTTTATTTGCTATTATATAGCTAAAAGCTTCCACTGCACACTTTTTATTAGTCACAGCATAAAAACATGGCACAGAATGTGTGAGATAAGGAGATCAAGGGCTGGAAGCTCTGTGCAGCTTGAAGAATGTGATAAAAGGTGGGATCATCTGTTCTACATATATACATACAGTCAGCAGATATACTAGAGAGTATGCAAAGAGATAATCATACTGGAAGTAAAGGGATGAGAAAATAAAAAAGAGGGAGGGAGTTGAATGGCAAGCAAGACAGAGCAGGATGCCTTCTGTCAAAGGAACTGCAGTGAACATGAACAAGACATTAAGTGCAAAATAAAAGCAAAGTAAATGCTGTTTGTACAAGCAAAGTAGAAGAAAGATAACAGCAAGGAAGAAGAAAAAACAGTGGGAAGAGATGGCATGGGCCTACACAGAAGGGAAGATTCAAAGCTGAAGGGGAGATGAACAAAGGAATGGTAAAAAAATATTTGTACTAGGTGCTTCTTTTTGCTCAAAATAATTTTTTTCTGGTTTAGAAAAATATAATGCCAAAAGGTCAATATTATCAGACAATTTGTCTAGCAAGATTTGTCCTTTGGAAGAAATATCAAATCTTGGCAATTAGACCTTGAGCAGAGCCCTCTCTTCAGCAGACAAATAGACTATGGAGACATTCAGTCTTTCCCACTCCATTTTTACCTGAAATAAATCAATTACATTTTGGAGACATTAACAAAGCTTTCAGGAAAAGATTTTCCATGTTTTTCCTACAGGCAGGTCTGTGATTACAATTCTAGGGTGTGTGTGTTTGTGTGTGGTGTTTAAGCTCATTGTGAATATTTAGATAAAATAGTCATTGAATAGCTACAGCTTGCTTCTTCCCACCACGACTTATTCTTCCTTCAGAACATTCATCTGCTGCAATATGGGACTTGGGCTGGAAGGAGGTCAGCAAAGGCTAGAAATGTGAATTAACATTAACTGCCTGCTAAACAAAGTGATGATTCATGAATAAAAACAGGCATGATTTGAAAGGTCACCAGACCCAGTTAAACTGCATGTCTAACTTTCATGTATCTGGCACACACAATAAGCAGAACTGCCACAGGGCAATTCCTTGGGTATTCATCAGCATGAATAATTCTGGTCTCATTTAGCACATAGCCATACTAAATCACAAAAAGAAAATGAGGCATAGTCTCAGATCCATAGTCAGTTGTTTTATTACGCAACTTCCACCTCTTGCAGAAATTTTGGCACTCTCTATGCCTTTAAACACTCTTAGGAGATATGAACTACTTCTAGAGGCAGGCTCCAAAAAATTCGCCTTTTTAGTTTGAGGCTTAAGGAAGACTCTCGTCTGGCAAAGGCATAGATTTGTAATTTTACAGGATGGTCTCCTAGGTCACCTTTGGATGGCTTTCAGCCTGGTGCATTAAGATGATTTTAGCCTTTATTCTGTAATGCGCTGTTATTTTGAGATATTAATTTCTTCTTTTTTTCTTTTTTTCTTTATTGCTGCTTTTATCTGTGGCATTTAGACTGCCAAGACAGACAACCTCAAGAAAAATAAAAGTCATTATTATATTCTGTCTCTATCCAACATTTGGGCTTTCAACACACAATAAATATTCAGATGTGTTTACTGTCATTAGCTAGAATGGGAAGTCTGTCACTGAGAAAAGGAAGACCTAACAGCAGAGCCAAGCTTCCTTTAATGCTCTAGAACTAACTCAATATTTCATCAAGGTCTTTAACAAAAGCCTGACAACCTGGTGTAGGACTGTTTTTGTCTTTGTGCTACTGAGATCCATTCTTGAGATCCTTCCCAGAACTCTTGAGCACAATATGCACATGACATTCGTCATTTTATGGGCCATAGAATAGTACCAGTTAATAGGCCATATACACTTCCTGAAATCATCCTTTGGTTTTGGATATCTTAAACGGATGGGATCAGCTGGGTTCATGGCCAAGATGGGATCGTTATTTGCGCTCTACTACACTTCTCATCTGCTGGTAAGATTGCAATCCCCATTCTTCTTTAAATAAAGAAGGAGAAGCCACTTTTACAGTGAGCTCTGAAAAAAATGATAGAGGGTTTTCAAACCATGATAATCTATTATTAATTGCTTTAGGTTTGTTCCTTTTTCTGAGGAGGTAATATGATCCACAGGCAACCCAGAACTTAGCATTAGTTTGATTTTTCACTAAATGAAATATTTTCCCTTTCACTAGCTACATCTGTAAAATGCAGAGTTTGGTCATAGTAACTGTTCCTTGAAAAAAAATATCTTAAAGTGGTTTACAAAAAAAATTACATACCAATCTATGTTAGGAATTTGAATGGCTCAAAAATTGTGTAGATATATTCCAAGTCAAACACTGGAGAGTATTGTTTTTGCTAAATTTCACAGTTATTTCTGTTAATTAATCCACGTATATGAAATATTTTATTTTGAAAATCACTTAAGGTTTAAAGAAATTAAAGATTTTAAAATGTTAACACAGTTTCTTAGTAACTAGATACCATTCAACTATCATCCTTGAAAAATCTTTAATTCTTCATGATCAGCAATATATTGTCTTTGCTTCTTCATTAACAAAACATGATCCATAGTTTTCTTTTGTCTTCTGATTACCACTACTATTTCAGAGAAGAAAGTGAGTCAAATTAATGGATACAGCTTTATTGTACGTACAGCTTAATTCAGCATCAAGGTCATACTCAGAAACCAGGCTGCAAGTTGAAAGAGCAAGGTCTAAATACATTTTTTTCCCATTATTTCTCTGATCTAAAAATGAAGAAAATTGTATATTAATAGAAACAGAACAAAATATTTTCATGACCCTCATTTTTTAATCTTCTTCTCTTCACCTGGAAAAATTCCCTCTGGATACAATGTATTCTGCTGCATATATTTATCTCCCTCTAGAGAGACTGAAGAAAAAAACATGTGACAGATGTTAGTCACATTGCTTAATGTACTACTGGAACACATTCAGAAACTATGGTGATGAACATGATGTAAATAATCTATATAGAAGAGAATCCTGAAACTATTCTTCTGAGAAATTGTTCATTAATTTCAGTTAGACTTTTACCTGGGTAATGATTAAGATGGGCTGCTTCCCAATATTATAGATATTATTAGTCTCTTTTATAATAAGTTTAATGCCATCATTATGTTATTTCAAGATTTTGTTCTCAAAAATATTTTACTTATTTTCTTAAAAAAAAGTGAATTTATTAATCAAAATTTACATGATAAATGGCAGCATCACATGAAATAAAAGCCCTGGATCTAGATACTGGCCAATAGCTAAATTAATAACCAAAATGCTTATTATCAATTTACATTACCTGTTGGCCAGCATGTGGTCAGCACAGTGGAACAGTGGTATTAGGTCAGTCAAGCAGGGCAATACAGGTGGGAGTCATCTCTCTGCTCAATCTTCCCCTGAAATTATGGACCTTTTTTCTTCCTTGTAATTTGTTTCTTCTCTAGATAGAAGAGCCTTATCTCACTCTGTATTGCTCAGTTTTGTCCCATTTGGAAATAAATGCTTGTCTTTAGCAATTATTGTTGTTTCAGTAATTTTGCCAATATCTTCTAATTCTACTATATCCTTTTGGATATGGGAGGACAATGGGACAGGAACTACAGTTGCACAGTTTTAAAGGTGATTCATGGTTTATTCAACCAATAATTCTCTCGTTCTCTGTTTTGTTGTATTTTTTCCTTCTAGGTACTAGCATTGGATTTGTGTTTTTTTTTTTTTTTTTGTCTGCTATTCAGCATATGACTGACATATATGTGGAGCTAGCTCTCATTATCTCAACATTTTTCTTCTGAGAGATAATGCTTAGCTGGGAGCTCATCATTTTATATGTGAATATGTGGGGGTTTTCCCCTTGTGCATCACTTTACATTTTTCTGCACTGCATTCCATCTGCCTTTTTATTGCCCATCAGCCTCAAAAGTTTCTGCAGCAATTCTTCACAGTCAGTCTGCATTTTTCCGATTCTGAATAATTTAATATTAACAGCAAACTTTCACAGCTCCCTACAAAATGCCCTTTCTAGGACTTGCATGAAGTCATTGTAAAGCACAAGTCCCATCTCAGCCCACTGTAAAAGTCCATAGTCACCACTTGTTTCAACAAGACCTAGTATTCTACTCCTTTCGTCTGCTTCCTGTCTCTTAATCCGATACTTTTGTCCATGGCAGGTTCCCCAGATTGAAATGAGCTATGGGCGCTCTACAGAAGGCATGCTGATCTTTCCAACTTGTATTTATCCAGGTGCCCACTAATTTTGTTATACATTTTGGCTGCTAATTTACCTAATATAGAAGTCAGGGTTAGAGAATCTAGCTACCCCAGCCTCCACAGAAAGCCTCTGATCCACCATCTGCTGTGGCTGTGGTGATGCTGAAAGAATTCAAAGAACACTAAGGCAATTCTGACTACATTTTGATAGGAAGACTCCAGGCGTTTTCCTGCCCAACATGAAATTTGAATATTTATAGATAGAAATGCACTAATAGGAACAACTCACTGAATATTTTGATCAGTATGCAAATTGCAAAAACCTACTGATATCATGACATCTTGAGTTCTGAACTATTTTTAAAAGTGGACATGATTAATTTATTTTGTGCTATGCCCACATCCCATATGGTCTCCACTTATGGTACTAAATACACAAGCCAGAGCAGACCTGTAGAATTCATAGTTAAGGGTTTATAGATACTGTGATTACGAAGTCCATGAAACAGGTATCCGGATACTTTACTGAGTTGAAATAATTTCTGGAGAGGTACTGGAGCAGGATATAAAGGCTGAGTGTGCAGTTTAAAACATCTAAGCAGCTGACCAGAGCTTTAATGCTGTCATTGAAAATGATTTTAGGTGCTTATAAGCTCTTTTAGATCCTTGTCCTATAGCTCTTGGTTTCAGAGTGGTAAGAGAAAACCATGTTCTCCACTCAGTCTCAGCATTTCACTCTCATTAAGATACCATGGTCAGACCATGATGGACTAAGTATTTCTCTTAGAAGACTCAGCCTGAAGGTGAAATTTCCTGTAAATCTTCAGAAACACCTTTTTTTTTTAATACCAGGGAAGGGAGATGTGTGACACAGAAATACCCCATTCATACAGATTTTGCGTTTTGTAGGAATTTCCGTTGAGTGTGCTGACATCTTGTGGCTGGCTGGATATTTAAACGTGCCATGTCTGTGCTGAGGGGAGGCAATTCTTGCATAGCATCTTGGGATCTCCAGCTCTTGGAGTCTTCAGCCAAAGGCCCCATGTTGAGAAACATCTTGAATTTGGTTATACAGTATTGACTGGTTTTTTTTTTCTTTCTTGGTTGAAATTCTTTTTTCACCTCAAACCCCATAATTTTGGATGCAAAATAAGCACTTTCATGTACATTTCTTTCCTTCAAGTCACATACTCATTAAATCTCCGTGCCTCAGACATGGACCAGAGCAGTATGACAGTGGTTGCAACAATGCTAGTATGTGCTTGGCAGTAAACTGATCTTTTTTGACTGGTTCTTGGCTTCCTTTCATGGCCAGATGTTATCAGAAGGAGGGAATGTTGTGATTTTTTTTTCCACAATGAACAGGATGGACGGCTGCGCTGAAGTTCTTTGGGATTTTGTTTGTTTTTTCAAAAAAATATACACCCTGCAAGCCCTTCTTGTCTCATCCTTTTATAGTCTAAAGATTACTTCTGTCATTGGTGTCTTCTGGCTATTATGTTTCTGCACATTCCTCCCCTTTTGTCTCTGTAGTGTCCTATCCACTATCGCCATCGTTAAAAATCTGTCTTCTTTCTCTAATTGTATTTTTTTCACCCTGTTCAAGCTATTTCAGCAGAGAGTTTGTTGTGCTTGTCTGCAGCACAGCAGCTGATTCCACAACAAAATTTATCAGTTTTGATACCATCACCCTGTTGTGAGTGACAAGGAAAGGAGTAGAGCCTGGGTACGTAGCTCAAGGGAACCTGATAAAGCTGCTCAGGGTTACTGCAGAGGTTATTTGCATGCTGAAGGCCCAGCAGATAGGACAACTGCAGGTGCATACAGAGGAGAGACTTAGAGCAGGTAATACAGAATCTGCAGCTCTTTTGGGGTTAATAAGATGCTTCTAAGAACAAGGGTAGAGGTTCTGCAGGTAGTTGCTGCCTCAGGCATAAGGACTGGCATCCACTGCGCTTGGTGTGAGAGTTAGACGCAGAGGCTCAATGTATACAATCTGTCTCCCTCTGTTTATGTTCATGATTCATCTGTGCCTACACACTCTTATGAACACTATGCTGCACTATGTTATTAAACACAAAACTGTGTACATAGCTTCTGGGATTTGTATGTATGTCTCATAAGAAGAAAAAAAGGGTTTCAGTGAAATCCTACCCATATGGCAGGTCAGCATGCATTAGTCTCCACTTTTCTGATGTGCCTGTTCTGAAGAACCATTCAGAGAATTAATTTATCTAGCCAGCACTACAGGAAATTTTCAAGTACAAGAGGATATATACACATGTTTCATTAAGATTTGATGAAGTTTTCAAAAAGGTGTTATGTTACAAACCAAAAGAAAGACAATATGATCAAAGTATGCTGTACGTTAGGTATATTCTCAGTAGAAATGGAAAGCTTACAGATATCAACTCATGAAATGTATTTACTACAGATAAGTGAAATGGAAGAGAATTTAGTGACCTGAGTGTTAATCTCTTCAGGTAATAATTAATTATTATGACTAAAGAGAAGAAAAATCCTAATGCCTTCAGAAGACTTTTGCAATACAAATCTAGTGGTTACACTTTCAGAAGTTATGAGGGAAAATCGAGAGGTTGAGTTGTTCGTGAGGTCAACACAAGAAGAAATAAATGGATCTTGAAATAAATGAACACATCCAGCAAAATTGTTATAGTTACTGAGACACTGAATTTGGCTGCTTTCATTGCTGGTGGATCATATGATTAAGAACAGCATCTCTAACAGAAAAATACAGTCAAGTGAGAGGCAGATAGGAAAAACAGTCCAGATCAGTTCCCTTGAATTGTTCTCAGCAGTAAATAATACACTTTCCCTCCACCCCCCTCCGGACTTTGTGATAAAGAATAAATTTAAAAAGAAAGTATGAGGAGAAACTGAGAGAGCTGGGCCTGTTTAGTCTAGAGAAGACAGAGGGGATCTCATTGGTCCATACAAGTATCTCAAAGGTGGATGCCAAGAAGGTGGTGCCAGACTCTTTTCAGTGGCGCCCAGTGACACGAAGAGGAGCAACCACCATAAACTACAACACAAACCACAAAAAGTTCCACCTCAGTGTTGGGGAGAACTTCAAGTTGAGGCTGGCAGAACATTGGAACAGGCTGTCCAAGGAGGTCTTGGAGTCTCTCTCTCTAGAAACATTCCAAACCCACCTGGGCACATTCCTGTGCTACCTGCAAGGCAGGGGATCCTGCCTTGACGAGGGGATACGATTAGACGATTTCCAGAGGTCCTTTCCAACTCTACCAATTCTGTGATGTCCTAACCTCTTTCAGCATTGAGCATTTGATTTAAAAGACATTAGATGCTCCATTAATGTTCGCTACAAGGATTTTAAACTCATTTTTGGAAAACATCAACCTAAAATGAGTAGTGGTTGAAAGTTTCAGCACAACTTTGAGAAATTCCTTTTACTGTGAACAGTTACCCTGAGTTCACACAGGCTGGAATGAAACCAGTCACACCAATCTAAGTTGTGTCACACCCGGTGAGCTTTTCCTTATTGTGATCCTGTAGCATTGGTGAAAGGTGGTTTTGTAAACATTTTTCTGCTGGTTTATAACCACCCTTATTTAATGAAGTGTTGGCTCTTTCTACACTTAAAGCACTGTTAAATGTGTTACCTTTGTTCAAATGGAGTTTTGGTTCCCTTATTCATTATATTCCTTTCTATTCTGTGAATGAAATCCTAATGTATTTCTTCTTCCACAAAAAGCCATCAATCTTTGTTCTGGTCTAACTTCCATGGAATCTGGGGTCATCAAAACTGAAGTTTCAAGGTGGATGTCCCTGTTTCTTCTGCATTTAACGAGTTCTCTGTAAGACCAAAATATTTTAAAACCCTCAAAGGACACAATTTCCTTAAAAAGTTAAAAAGAAATCAGTTATTTAAGTAAAGAATACTTAGATAAGCAAATTTTTTTTTGTAGACATCCTTTGTCTATTTTCCTCGCTTTTCCCTACACAATCACCTTCTGAGTAACACCAATCTCAAACCCTTCTAGACCACTCTGAAGTCTTTTTGCTACTTTTTCTCCACTGTAAATTGTCCTTTCATGAGTGCCAAGCTCTTATTTGTGACTTTAATTAACTCTTCTGTCTCCAAGGTCCTCTGCCTTGAGTATGCTCAGTAATTCCATGAGGGAAGGAAAAGTCTCCCTTCTCCTCCCAGTAGGCTCTTTTTAGCCAGCTGCTTTATTAGGTAACATAAACATAATTATAAATGCTTAATAAAGCAGATAGAACCTGGCACTATAACAAAAAAATCTAGGAGATACATTTCTTTGTTGGTTAGCAGCCATAAAACAAAGCAGGATACAATTAGTATCTGGGAAGCCTTTGAGCACGTGGTGAATATACTTGTCAGTGTGTGTATCAATACAGATTGAATAAAGAAGGATCTTTGGAACCATCTTGTCTTTCAGAAGTACTCTGAGCTTTCCTTGCACTCCGGGCTGTCTGCTCGGTGTCAGTGCAACCTGACTTACTAAGAACACTAGTGAGATGTGCTAAAAGAACCAAGTTTCCAAGCACAAGACATATTTTAGAGGTGTTATTTTCAAGCCTCCACAGCTCAGCCAAATGAAAACCAATTTTCTCTGGGAAACTCAAATGCACTGCTTCTCAATAAGGAATACATATCTGCCAATTACTAATTTTCTAGGTTCAGCTGATTCATCAGTACAGTTCAGCAAGTAGTCATAGGGCAATTTATAAAAGAAGTCAATTTTAGTCTACTTATGTTCCAGAGGACCAGACACTTTTAATCCAAACACTGCTGAAGAGTAAACAAACTGCAGGTTTGGGCTAGGCTCAGAAAATCTCCAAGGCAAAAATTTCATGAAAGTATGGATGGGGGGAAAAAGGGATTTTAGAAGGCTATATTTAGGTACTTACTGTAAGAATATAAGCTGTAACAAATATTAATTAGTTTGAAAATCAGTTATTCAGTCAAACTGTCTTTTCTTGGCACTCTAAAATGTATTGAAGTGCTGATAATCACAAAATTTGGAGTGGTTTTCTGGCTAAAGGGTTTAGAGAGCATTCTTTGCAGTAACTCTACAAATGTAAAACAATTGTTTAAGCATCTCAATTCATAATCTCAAAGTTGCTCATCAGAAACATTACTCCATGTTGGTACATCAAAGTGATATGTTTGTCTGCCTAACAGTATATTTGATAGTTATGCCTGACTGACAGTGGAAAGAAATCTTATTTTTTGACAATGAGTCTTACACATTAGAATATTAAAGTAAGAAAACTTGGCCTCAGATTTGCTCCTGGATGTGGCCTGGCTCAACTGCCTTTTTTCCAGAAAGTCAGAATGGAAAGAAAAATAAATTTTGGTGGATTGGTCTTGGCCAGCTACCAATGACCCACCCAACCGCTCTCTTATTTCAATTTCTCAATCAGGACAGGGTAGAAAATAAGATGGAAAAGCTAATGGATTGAGACAAAAATGGGGTGATCACTTAAATTTACTTTATTGACAAATAAAATACATTTAAATAGTAAGAAACAAAGGCAATTTAAAACAACTTCCCCTCTTCCCCCCCTCATGCCACCCCCCTCCCTTATCCCAGGGTCAGCTTCACTCCTTCATTCCCAGCTCTTCCACCTATACCTTTTCTGACAGCACAGCACACTGTGGATGGGAACAGGGCGGGTTGTGCTCAGCTCAGTTTCTCTCTGCTTCTCCTTCCACCTCTCACTTTCCACTTGCTCCAGCATGGGTTCCCTCCACAGGCTTCAGTCCTTCAGAATAACCTGTTCCACTGTGCATCCTCCCAGGGCCACAATTCCTGCCAGGAGACCCTACTCCAGCAGAGGCCTTCCATAAGCTGCAGGTATTACCTTTTAACAGAGGCATCATCAGCGTTGTTAATGGGGTCACCTGTGTCCTGTTGTGGATCTATTGGAGCCAACTGGAACCAGCTGTGCCTAACATGGGGCTAGCCCCATGCCTCTTCTCACAGAGGCCGCTTCTGCAGCCTCCCCACAGCTTTTTTTTTTTTTTAGACTTTCCTGAAAGGATCAGCCACTTTCAATGTGTATTTCCCATCTCCTTGGTGATTACAGATAGGACAGATCTCTGCTCTGAATTTGTTTTATGACCACCCTTCATCTCAAACTGCTCAGAGGTAATATTGCAAATACTAGCAAGTATTTTTTTTTCTTAAGCATTGAGTCTTGACATGAATTTAGAGAAATGTTTAGAAGTGCATCTTCCATTCAAATTGGTAAATAAAAATTATCTAGAAAATTATTTGCATTCTTATAAAAAGGAAAGACAGACTGTCTGATATCAACAGAGGTTAAGAAAGGAAAATTAAGTTATTGTCTGAAAGAAAATTTTTAATTTGTTTATAATACCTTGGTTTCTTGCTTCAGTTCCTTCCAGATTTCTCCAAGTACTGAGAAGTCACTGAAGGTGCAGAGGGGGATGAAATGACTCATCAGTCCTTTCCTTTCCCTTTTATTTATGGTTGGAAGAAGGGAAAGTTATTTTCTGAAAACACACGTGAAATTAGATTCTATTTGCTCTCCTGGATGAAAATCTTAGCTGCATATTTGTTAGTATTACTAATGTCCTAGCTTGAAAAGCATCTTTTTTTGCTTCAAAGAATTCTGGAGATCCTTGCTCATGAGAGTTTTTGCTCCCACTTTAGATGCTGACATTGAAAAGAGTCATTCATGGGTTCCCATGCCAAACTTCTGAGTTTAAGGAAGGTGCCCTTTCAACGCAGGAGAAATTCCAAGGGAAATTGCAAGCAGTTTCTGGACATGTGTGAGTATATTTTAAAGAAAACAATAGCCATTCCATAATTCCCTCTGGGACAATGAGAAAAGTTAGCAGATCTATCTCCATATATAGGAGACACAAACAACTATTTAATTCTTGTTGAGACTGTAATGAAGTAGAAATAACCTCACAGAATGACAAATGATTTATATCCATTGGATATAAGTGACTAATCGGTATCAGAAAAATCTAAGAATATTTCAAGGAAGCTAAGGATGTGCATGTACAGGATGGACTTTTCTCCTCTTGTTATACATGTCATCACTGGCCTTATGTATTTTCTGTCTGGGAATAGAAATGTCTTCCCTCTAGTTGCCATAAAACGGTGTTGGAACTGCCTTTCTCCTGAGATTCAGGAAATGATAATGAACCCTTTCTGCTTGCTCTGAGGGACTCAAATTTGAAGCAAGAGATGAGAGCCTTGAAAGCTGTTCCTAACTCAGTGCTATTGATATCTGGCCTGTTACCAACAAAGGCCGTCTTTCTGTGACCGAATCAACTATCTTGGCATGGATTTTTGCCTTTGTGCCAGCTGGGAGTCACATTTCACTGTGCCTTGCACTTCATCTACACAGTGGCAGAAGCCAGATTTCCCCGCAGGCTGCTTAACCACCTTGGCATGGCTCTTGTCCAAATGCTGGCTGGGAGCTGGTTCCTCTGTGGCCTTCTCAATTCTCTTGGCATAAGACAATTGCTCAGACACCAACTGAGAGCTCAGTTCCTGCAGCCTGCTGTTTCCATCTGCTGATTCTGAGTGGCAACAAAAAGAGAGTGGCTATCCTTCAAACCACCTCGGATTTTTTTTTTCTTTGAAAGTTTCTGAGGGGAAAAAACCCCGACCCTTGGAGATAAAGAAACTCTAGGTTAAACATTCTGTGAAACCTCTGTTCCAAAAAGAAAGGGGAAGTTCAGTTGCTGTGTGTCTTGGTCAGTTCCACCTGGGCGATCAAGTTACATCTGGCTGTAATTAATCTGCAAAAAAAAAAGGAAGGGCTGCCCTGTGGAATGCATCCACTTAGAAAATCCACAGCAGTTTCTGTGTGATATACTTCTTACTTACAGATGTGTTCTAGGCTCTTCCTCTTCCATCCTGATCTCTGCGTCTCTTTCCTTTAATCCTTTTGCAATTGCTGACTGGTTTGCTTGACTTTATGATTGTTTACTCCTTTTCTTAGTCTTCAGTTCAATAACTGAATTCAATAATTCTTAGATTCTTGACTACATTACAGATTTATTTTTCCAGTCTACTAGAAAAATACTTCCTTTTTTGGTTCACTATAAATAGGTCTGTCTGATTTTTACTCAGCCTTAAGTGCTGAGTATGAATTTCCCTGTCCTAAGATACATTTCCATGAAGGGATGTTGTCTGGATACATAAAAATCTGGAAGTCTTTCCCTGACAAATGACATTAAGTTTAGATTCTGTGTGAAGATCTCTCTGTATCTGTATGGAGATGGAAAATGTCTATCTCCTCCAAACCAAAACAAGATAAGGCTGAGAGCATTCACTCTTTTTGCAGCTTAATGCACCAATGTGGCTCCAGTTCTGCTAAACCCAAATGATAAAAAGTCCTGAATCAGACACGAGAAATCATGACACTTCTGAAAACTTATGACTGCTAAGAGTTTTTACAAGCCGCAAATCTCAAGTGTCCTTGACATTTGGGAGCTGGAGAGATGGTGAGGGAGGAAGAAATGTAAAAGGAACGCTTACCACCGGGAAATATTTAGAAGAGAAAATTGCTTTACAACCTCTTTACTGGACATGTTAATAGACAGTTTGAACATTAATACTACTCTTATATACCACACAATAATACCACATAAATGGGTTCATATTTTTCTTAACTTCCTTACTTGTCTTTATGTTGACTATTACTAAGCACTTTGAAAATATCTGAGGACTAAAAGGGAAACACTACACAACTTTAAACCCTAAAAATTTTATATTCCTTTGGTTAACCTCTTAGGTCACATAGTCTTTGACCACTGCTTGGATTGTATGATAGGGAGATACTGCTCTGCCTACTACACATTTTATAGTCCGATAACTTGCTAGTAACTTTAGATAGATGCATAAAAACTTATGTTAAAACATGATTCAAATGACAATAATCTGTGGGAAGATTGTCGCTTCCAGATGTACTTTCAGGCCCACAAGGCCAAAAAGTGAGTTTCTGACTTTGTTGTGTTTCAGTTTTTCTGAATTTCTTACAATGACAAGCTTATTTAACTAGAAGGACAATGACCACTTTAGTTTCCTTTTCAGCAGTTGGAAACCCTGATAAAGCTGAAATAGTTTGACAGCAAAAGTCTTCCCCAAAAGAAACCTAACCCTCAAATAGAACAGAAGAGGAAAAAAAAGAAAAAAAAAAGACAAAATCCAATCAGAATTAAATTCCTTTCCCAGGTTGTATTAGTTTTTCAGGACATTTCTTGTGGGGCTACTTGAACAAAACATATACTTTTATTTCTGCTCCTGCAGTGCTTCTTTGCCAATCTTTTCTTCCAGTTCCCTATGTGTCCGACTCTGCAGAATGCGGGTTTATTAACAGGGTTACAGAGACAGGTTAAAACAGTTTGCCTTTTTATTTGATGGGTTCCTTCCAAACATATTTTCACATGTTTTCTGAAATGCAAAATTTTATCATAATTCTGATGAATTCTGAAGTAAAGGCATTCAGCATACACTGTAAAAACTGGCAAAAGTAGTACTTTGAAGAAAAAATAGAACACACTATCCTAAAATCACATTTTTAAAAGCTTATACCAGGTTCTGACTTCTAGGATACTTATCTTCTGAAAAATATATTCATCATTTAAGTATACGATATAGTGTACACTGAAAACAGTACACCGAAAATGCAATGGAAATAATACTGTTTGGCTGTCGTTAGTGATCATTAAGTCTAGTTTTGAAAGTGCTTGAGTGTCATGGCAACACCAGGATGTTTTGCCACATATAAAAATAAAGAAGGAAATACCTGTAGAAAGAATTTTTAATTTTTTTTTCAAAATCCATTGCAAAACAGAAAAAAAAAAGGAAAAAAACAACAGGAAGTCTTGGTTAAGGTACAAGACTTCCATGTGTTTTGCCAGAGCATCTTTCTGAGTTCCTGTGAACTGAGACTGTGGCCACCAACAAGGAGAAGGCTGAACACCCACCCCCACTGATGGGGAGAGGGTCGTAACCTGTGATGCCTGGAGGAGCCAGGACAGAAGAACAGGAGACCAGAGCAGGAACACTGCCAAGACATGCTGAGTCTTGGACATTACCAAGGACAAATACACCCATCTTTCTACTCAAGGCTGCACTACAGACACTGACCAAAACGACTCTGGAAGTCACACAAATTGGCTGTGGCAGAGAGCCTTCCTCCACAGTATTTGAGAGCGAGTATTTTTTTTACTTCTCAGTGGTAATTGCACCAGGTTTAATCCCTTAATATTTTGACTAGGTAAAACTCATTCCATCCAGTCTCTCTTGTTTTGTTAAAATATTAAATTTTGGGGACTGAGGGAACCTCTTACAGATCATTTCCCTAACACCTAGTGCTGGGATGGACCACGCTAAAGCTAATTTCTCTTTATGCTCCTGTAAATCAAATAGTCAATGCAATTTAATTTAAACTTTTAGTCTTTTTAAAACACTCCTGAACCAATCATCTAAGACTAGCCAGCAACACTTAAACAATCATTCATTCACTCCTCTTTCATTTACTCAATTTTCCAACCCTAAAGAGGAAGGAAGCACTATATTTATAGCTATACAAAGAGAGGGATAATAGGAACCATTGAATGTTTAGATGGAATGTCTCTTTCCAACATCAGTGTTTTACAGGGTATTAAAGTTATTGTTGCTGGTACTGTAAATAAATACTGAATTATAAAAATCATTAAAATACAATGTTTATAGAAGAACATGGATCACACAGATGGGTTTTATTTCCTTTGTTTTTTCATACCTTTCCACAAAACTATGTAATGAAGTAAATATAAACATATACTGTGGGAAAAATAAATACATAATTTTTTCTGGGAAGGCATCTGTCCTCTTCAATATGTCTACTGCTTTTTAGCAATCCAATCTTATGCCTTTAGTGTTTTTATTAATAGAGGCTAATTAATTCTGAGGGGTTAAAACTTTTTACTTATTATTGATTTTTAAAGAATTTATTCACTACTGACTGAGTATAAAATTTTAATGAAAATTCATCTGCCTCTAATCTCTATTTCACTTAGTAGTAGAGGCAAAAAGTAATTGGAACTACTGAAAAAGTTGAGTGTGAATAGAAAAGACCCCCACCCATGGAATAGCTGTGCCAAGGCACTTTTTCATGTGAGTAAAATGTTTAAAATCCCATTAGGCCTCAAGCTCTTAAATGAGATTTAAGTTTCACAAAGACCTTTCCATGTTCTCAGGAGGTGGTGATTTTCAAATATATATGGCTAGTGTCAGGTTAAGTTCTTAAGGACTGAGGTTTTTGAACAGGCTGATAGAACATCTTCCACGACATTCAGTAAATGTTTGTTAAGTAGCTCCTTCAGATTCAGATCTAGCAATAAACTTTTTATACTGGTCCTCAGTGCCCCACAGGAATTCTTTGTGAGGTCAGATCCCAGCCAGAGTTATTTGAATCCTTTTAAATTATATACAGTAGATAGTAACTTGAAAACCTGACTACTTAAAGTAAGTGCTGTCAATTTTTGTCTAAAATAATGGCCTATGATGTTCACATAGTTATTTTGCAACCAGTATTATATTAATGCTCTGAACTGCTCTTCATAAAGTCACATTTCATTCTAATATGAGACTCCTACTATGAGCAGAATTGTTTGTTCACACTCTATTTATTTCCACAGTAATTGTAATAAACTAATTTCACTTTCAGAACAGTACAAGGTATCCAGAGATATGCCTTATGGAATACAATTTTCCAGTCAAAAGAGGCAAGACCAGATTTTTTAAAAATTCTAATTAAATCTAGATCAAGTCTAGCTCTAGCCTCTCCCAAGTTAGTCATAGTATTTTCAATGGGAACTAAAAAAAATATTTTAATATTTTCTCCCTATCCAGTAATACACTTATTATGTTTGCATCTACATTTTTATACTGACAGTACAAACAGATTTCAGTAAATTTTCACTGAGATAGCCAGTTTGCTAAGGATGATAATAGAAAATATTTGAGAGATGTATGGAATTGGCTCTGTACTTAAAAGGACCCTATAAAAAAGCTAGAGAGGGACTCTTTACAAGGGCAGGTAGTGATAGGAAAAGTGGTAGCAGCTTTTAGTTGAAAGAGGGTAGATTTAGATTTTTTATTAGGTAAAAATTATTTATCATGAAACACTGGAACAGGTTGCTCAGAAAAGCTGTGGATGTCCCATCCCTGGAAGTGTTCAAGGCTAGGTTGGATGGGGCTCTCAAAAACTTGTTGTACTGGAAAGTGTCCATGCTTGTGGTAAGGGTGTTGGAACTAGAAGGTCCTGAAGATTCTTTTCAACCCATTCTATAATTCTATTCTATGATTGATCTTGCTTAACTAGTTGAGAAACAAAAGAATAAAGCTACTTAATATTTTTTGTATATATGAAAAAAAAAGATCCTCTTCATGAGACTCTTGCATTTCTGATTTAATTTTCTGTCTTTCATTTTGTGCTTAAACTTGGATTATTACTCTGTTCTATGTCAAAAGACTTAACTAACTGATCCTATAATTTTGAGTCCCACAACTTGACTCAATGCCATGCTTGTTTCATGCAGTCAGCTATGTCAGGTTCTTGGTTAAGAAAGATCTTAGCCTCATAATTTCTTTCCTTTCGTGCTCATTAAAATTTGGGCTTACTCTATGTGGCACATATACCAAAGCAGACAGACAGTCAAGATCCAGTGCCAGATCTGGAATGGTCTCCTTGATCTCTTCCATGTCTGGAAATTGACAGAAAATGTTGATGCATACGTAATTAGAGCTCCTTGTTCGAAGTGCCATCCTGTATATCAGTAGAGAGTTCAGCATAAACCCAAAATATTTCGTCTATCAAACCTTACTAATATATATTAAAAAAAATGTTGTTGAGCCTCTACATTATAAAAATAGGTATTCTAAATATTACTCTTGGAAGCTATCCAATTCCTATAATGATGTGCCTTCATCAACTCTTAAACTTGAATCCACTGAAGATATTTGAGTTCTGAAGTACGTGTTTGTCTTAATTCTGTCTTTTGAATACCTCTTGAGAAAATGTACAGAAGATATATCACGGCACAGAGACCTTGAATTTCAATAGAAGAGCTCTTTTAACATAGTTGATGCTGATGCCTCTGAACTAAAAAA
>VXAY01002202.1:364418-406129 GCA_013399855.1 Oxyruncus cristatus
TTGTGTCAACACACCACACCCACATACCATTCCCCAGGGAAGCCTCTGTCCTTGGTATTGGAGTTTTTTCTGTTCGAGTGATTTTATCCTTTGTGTTGATTGTCTCAGTTTTCAAATATTTAAATTAAAATAAAGAGACACTTTGTCTGGGCATTTTTAATTTCAGGCTTGAGAAAGACTGTAAACAGAAGGTTTCAATAATCTTGTCATCAGGAAACAGATCCAAATGTACTGCTAGCTGAAGGGTAAAACAGGCAAAGGAGATAATGAAAAGCAAGTTCTACCATTGGGTAGGACTATCTTTTGACTTCCCTCTTGGGATGCTGCAGGTGATGGAAGGTCACTGGCTCTCTGCCTTTCATGCCTTGTTCAGGTTGTCTCCCTGCTCTTGGCCTATGAACTACGGGAGGGATATAGCCTGGATAACTTAGACCTTTGCTCTGAATCTAAGTGGTACATTTAGTGCAGCAACTTGTTGAACGTGAATGGTTGTTTTCCAGTTTATCAGTGAAAGATGTATCGCTTACCTCAGGAGAGAGTGTTTCCCTTGGACACCTATCCCTGTCTTTTGACTATTGCCAGGGCGAGCAGTGTGAGTCTTTTGGTGTCTCAAAAGCAGATTCCAAGGCTATCCAGAAGCTCTTTAGGTCACAAAGATGTGTTGTCTGACAGCACAGAGTAAAATGATCTCTCAGAATAAGAGAATGAGTAGGGGCACTACGGTAGACTCTAGTGTTTGATATGTTGATATGTACTTTTTTTTCTTGGGCAGAACAGTAAAGAATCCATGAAAATTCATTCTTGTTGAATCATAGGACTTATTAGTCTTTGATTGAGGAGAATACTTAGAGGAACGTTTTAAAAAATACCTGAAATTCCTTTGGGCCTGGAGGAGGATAAAGTGTATAAGCCAATATCTAGGATGGCTAGATATTCTTTGTGTTAAAAGTGAATATTTAGCATACTTGCATTTATTCTCCTTCCTTTCTGTTAAATACTTCAGAAATCTAATTTAATACATAAATCAAAGTCATAAAGAACAAAAATACATGCTTGCTTATTTTTAGTTATGAAATAGATGACGTCATTTGTGAATAAAAATATAAACCACACTGTTGCAAGTCATAAATTCCTCAAGAACTTGATAATTTAAAGGAAATTAACTGCAAAAGATAAGGCCTGGGCAAACGTCTTAGCTGGAATATAATACCTATAGCACAATGCTGAAATCTGTGGAGACCACCATGGAAAACAAAGTGTGAAAGAAAACTTTTGGGAATTGTAAAACAATGCATTAAAATATTCTGAAGTTATAGATAGTGCCATAGTTTATTGGCTTGAAAGTGGACTCCAGAGGTTGTAACAGAAGACAAATGAACATAGTTGGCCTCTTTTCCAAAATCTGTTAGGCTGCTCTACTGGAAAGCACAATACCCCTTCATTATGGTAGCTATATATACATAGGAAGGGAAACAAAAGGTGTAGCAACTTGAACACATACATTTCTATACAAAGTATAGGTCAGGTTGAAAATCTAGTTAATACTGTTGAACTTCCTAATTTTTTTAATTTATAAAGACTTTCATCAAATACAGGTGTGAATCTGCAGGATTAACCTGGGTGATGGAAGAGGAAATGCTATGGTGGAAAAAATAAACTCCCAGCTCCCTGTGCAAATCTTCAAGAATTCTTTGTTGAGATTCCCCAGAAACCGCAGAATGAAGGTTCCCTCTTTGTGATTGTGTAACCAGGAAGAGTTAGAAAATGTGATTAAAACTGCACAGAGAAGATTTTTATTAAAAGCTCGTGATGCGAAATTTGACAAAATTTTACTCTTCTGAATTGGATTATGTAACATATATCATAGTTCTTAATTTGCTTTTCTTTTTTTTTAATTGCCTTTCAGGTTGGTTTTGGCAGTTCCTTTAATTACAAATATATGTATGAAAAATTGAAATGGAAAGATTTTGCACATAAACTTCATGATATGAAGCTCTGCATGAACCCTGTGCTATTTATGTACAACTGTGCATAAGCAGTACATAACAGTTTATGTTCAGCTCTTGTTGCACAGGAAATTGTATGCAACTCCTGGCACATAAATGTTCGTCTATTTTAACTTCTAGCATATAACACTTTTACTGCCCAAAGGTTTTATCCCTCTGCTTCCACATAGAAATATATTTGGTAATTGCCTGGAAAAAAGTTCTGGGAGCTATTTTTCATTTTAGGGATAATTCAGAAGTCCAGTGAGTTTAGTACAAGTGATTTTTTTCAGTGTGTTCATATTGCTATCCCTGAGGTGTTCAAAATGGTAGGCTGAATACTTCATTCCCAAGAATGCATTTCCAGTTACCCCCAAGTTGTCTGATTATGAATTTAGCAGACAACCTTGCTGAGGGCTGGTTTGGCATACTACGTATTAAAATTATAGGTGAAACCCCCACACCAGCTGGGGGGTTTTTTTGTATCACATCATGCTCCCCACTACAAGTGTCTGTCTCTGAAGGATTCTGCTTCTGCCTATCCTGGTGGAGTGCTCCACCTCTGACCAGGCATAGGGCTGCCTCTGCCTCTTCCTGAGCTCAACCCTCCACGCTCCCTGCCTCATTTGTAGAACTGGATGATGTTTTTGCCATCTTAAGCACTTTGGAGGGATTTTCCAGGATAATGAGGTGCTGAAGCTTCACATATTACCTTAACACAGCTGGCCCCAGGTCTGCCACTTTTCAAGTTTGGCCATAGCAGCTCTCCTTGCTAAAGAACTAGGCTCTGAGCTTGAGAATCACTTTATATTTTACAGGTTCATATTCATTTATCTTATAACCCTGGATTTTTTTTAATACCATTGCGTGCATCAATCCAATAACATTCTTACCATGGTACTGCAGCCAGACACATTCCCTTTTCACTCCAATACAATGAAGATCTAGCACTTTCAAAATGTTGCTGGACACAATCTAATTGTTTAGCAATTGTGCAAGCTGGTTAAAACACAAGCACATCAGAAAGGCTAAACTGTAATTATAAAACATGTCATGTTGTTAGTTTAGAAAAACCCAACTAAATCCTAACAATGTAAACTGACTTTCCTTATACTGAATTACACTATTTATTTTGTTCCTTTCAATTACTGCACAAAGCTTTGGCTAGACATAGAGTTGTAATATATTTATGCTGATTTTTCAAAATCTTTTCTACAACCTAATTTCTCCAGTGAATTGCTCGCATTTTTAGAGGTAGTAATAAGCATAGATTAAAAAGCAGTGAGGGCTATAAACCTCCAGAGCCAAAATAAAGTTTGTGGGAAAGCTTACAGGCAGAAAATGCATGGCATGTGTGATAAGAAAGTCCTGCAAAGCTGTTTTGATGAGCTGGAGAAGGCAAGTTACAATGGTCTTGGTCTTAATTTGCTTCTATTTTCTGTTCCAGATTTCTGGTGTCAGATGGGACCTTGCTAGTTTCTCTGTTTACAGTCACATTTTCTATTATGGGTACTTAAGGTCTGGTAGTATTTAATGAGTTGCTATCTGTTTGGTAGAAAGATTTCAAACACATTCCTTCAGTGAGTGGAGAGGCAGATCCACAGCCCTCACAGTGTCCAAGGAGGCTTTAATAAGGTGTTGCTATCCACTGACTTAATAAGGCTCCTGCATACTCAGGAGAATGACTGAAAATCAATGGGAATTGGAATTACAAGAAGAGCAGAAAGAAAGAGAGAAGGATGAATGAGAAGGGGAAGACAGCAAAGCCTGCTAAGCAAAGAGGTTTCTGGATTTTAGACTGCTTGAACAGATAGAGCTTGAACAGAACTTCAGCTCCTGGGTTGCTCCCCAGACTGAAATCCACTGGTCCTTCCATGGGTATTGACCACTCCAGAGACAATTGCTGCTGTCAGATGTAGCCCGGATGCCTCAAGCAAATTGGTCTTCACTCACTACAGTTGGATCCAGGCGGATCCATCCATGGGCATGTGGTTGCTTATTGTTGATCAGCTTTGTAGCTTAGACACTAGTTAGTCCCTGTTTGGAAAGGACGTATATTTTTACAGTACCATATTAAGTGATGACTAAATGCAGACTCTTGCAAGCTCTGCTTTCTTAACATCTTTACCTACCTGAACCACTGCCTCAGCACTTTGAACCAGTGAGGTTTTTTTTTTTTTGAACACTGCACTTTTTGTTACTGTACTGTGTGCTCATGTTCCTCACGTTCCTGCACAGCTCATACAAAGTTTATTTGTGTTTTAGTTGTGTAGCAGGTATAATAGTTTCATGAATAGTTTCATGTATCCTCTTTTGAGGATTTGTTTGTAAATTGCTAGCAAGTGATACCATGTGAAAATTGGAGCTCTGACTTCCTTCTTTTTTAATTTTGAAAACTCATTTTATTTCCAACATTTATTAAAGGGATGAATAGTTTTACTTAACAGTAAAAAGGAATAAATAAAACATCTGATTTAGTATTTAGCAAAGCCAGTGCCATATCTTTATTTTTTTCTGCAACTCTGGTAAAGTTTTAGAAATGAAGTGTTAATTCCAATGATAAATGATTTTGCATTTTTTCTATCCTGAATCTTGCCTACATGATAAATCCAAATAAACCAATTACTGACATAAATGCTGTGAACTAGAATTAATAAAATGCATTAACATGTTATTTTGGTTCAAAAAATTGATACATATGCCTTATTGAGATTTAAATATATAATGATTTAGATGAGGACCATACATCACACCCACAATCATTTTCTCTGAAACTTTTTTTAGAAAGGTAATTAAACTTGTCAATCAGTAGGGATGTAAAAATATCAATACTATATGTCTGCTGTATCACAGATATACTGGCGTATGGAACAGCGGCTGAAAAACAGTTACTTCAGAGAACTGTGAAAGTACTGAATTTTAAATGACTAAACACATAACCTGGAAATTTTTGGTTTATATAACTGAAAGATAGGATTTGAAGTATGTTTTCCATGAACAAAAGGTAGAAAAACATGAAATGTATCAATATGCTACATGAAATCTGGGAAGTTTCCTCAACTGCTATCAATATACCTCTTTAATTTGAAATGCAGTTTAAACTGCCCAACTTATTAGCTCACATACAGTATCTTCCATAGTAAAGGATGTATTCCCTGAATCTCTTATACTTTAGATCAAACATGAACTGAGCATAGTTTATGGCACATAGAAATTTGTGTTGCTGTTTATTATTTGAAGTGACGGCTTCTGCAGCTCTGCTTGAGCGGATAAATATAAAAGTCTAGAGGAAATGTCTCTGCCGTCAACAAAGTTAGAGTAAGGACATGTAAATAGTATAACTAGTGCTGATAAAAAAAAAGAATGAAGAGTTTGTCCTGTATAAGTCATAACCTTAATGATAACAGGCAGCCACAACATTAATTCAGTGACTAATGCAATGACATTTCTATTTTTTCCATATGTCCTCTTGCCACCAAATGCACAATGTAGATGTGGAGCTGCTATGCATACTAAGCTTTTTCATTCTCAAAATGTCGCAGTTACATGTGAACTTTCTACTTTCCTGTCTGGTAAGTAGTCTGCTCAATTTATGTGTCCTGTGGTTCCAAGAAACTAAATTTGAACAGAAGAGGCAGATACAATTGGTCTCTTTCAGACATGTATTCTGTTTATACATTTATATCCATGCTACAAAATATGGGGTGGTTTTTTTGGAATATGTAATTTCTCATTTTTCTTATAATGGTGCTCTGATGTTTTAAGAGCAACCGGTATCCTCTACCTTGGGAACATGGGTTCCATCCCCATCAAACCTTTATAATACTCAGGAAAATCTTTCTGAGCCTCATTTCTCCCTTACACAAAGCACAGTGTACCAAGTCTGGCACTACTGCACAGTAAAACAAGAAGTGCTCACCGAAATATGTATGTAACCAGGGAGTATATCATCCCTCTGCAGTAGCGTTCAGTGACAACTTTCATGAGCTAAATATTATTTGAACTGCCAATGGGAATACACATTTTCAGACCATGTTATAAATCTTTTTTAAGCAAAATAAACAATAGTTGCACAGAAATTAATGGATATAAAATTGTTTATACATTATCTGAAGATCTGAGAGGAACCCAAATAATAATTTTCGATTTCAAACCAGTAATTTTCTGTAAGTTTTGGAAGAGGAGATACTTTGTTGTCAAGACTTAGTTTTGTGATGGAGATAGGCATATTTATAAAGGGATTAGAAGATATTACTCAGGATAGCAGAGCTTGGACTAGAGAACAGTCTCTGATACTCCTGTCATTGTTGATGCACAATCCCAGCTGTATCTAGATATGTTTAGGTTCTACTTAGAGGACTGTCCTGTGATTGCTGTAATGAGCTAAATTACATATGCAGAGCATAGGATCTACTTTTGTCTGCATTGTAGAACAATTATTTTGCTCTTTGGTCCTTTTTTTTTTTTTTTTGGTAGGGCTTGAGCTAGTTCTCTGTAGGGCAAAAAGTCTGGACATTCTCTTGAAGACAGATCATTCTAGGGAATTTATTTTTAATATTTTGAAAATAAAACATATCTAGATGATAATTGCACATTATGGTTTGTATTTTACTCTCAACTGAGCTAAATCTCAGTCATATGGATCTCAGACACTGCACCAGTTGGTCTGGGTGTCAGGGATCTCTTACTGGGGTTGGTACATTTAATTTTATAGCCACCGGGACTTCACATAGATAGAGAAAATACAGGTTGTGACCCTGATGGCAGCTGATGACAATCCTCTAGAGTTTACAGGATCTGGAATGTCTGAGGAGGCCTCCTGCCTTACATAAGTAAACTCTACTCACTGGTATACCTTGCTGCTGCCTGGCCAATATCAGCAGTTTATTATAACTCAGTGTGCACTTGGTGTACTTTCTACACCTGCCCAAGTGCTTACAGGTACTTCTGCAGAACAGAACATCAAGATGAGTTGGAAAGTTTTGAGGGTCTGCTTTGGGAGAAGAGCTGGTGTAGCTTTGTGGTGTGTTAGAAACCTCAGACACAGAGCCCAGTTCTTAAACACAGGTTAATTTTTTTTTACTAGGTTTTGTTTATATTAACTAGGACAAGCAGTAATCTCTGTAGCCACAAATAATGGACAGTTACATTGACTTTAATGCAAACTTTTAGACAAAATTACTTGAATCAATACCTCTGTCCAACTTCAATACCCTTATAAATCTCTTCTAGGTTACATAAACTGCAAACATAGAAATCTGAAGATATTCGAGAGCCAAAAACTCATTGAAATTCCCAGTTTGAATACTGTTTCCTGCTTTCAATTCATTATATTATTCATAGTGTTTTTCTTTGAGTAATTTTAAGCATCACCCACATTCAGAATTTTTCTTAGTTATTTCAAATATAATTGATACAATACTTACTTCTTCTCCTTTATCATCACTTAAATGTTTAGGAAAATAAGCTCAAGTAATTCTTTATTACTACCTCCCAAGTGGCTTAACATCAATTTTGTAATGTGACTATAATACTTGTCCAACAAAAATAAATTTTGATCCACAAAAATTTTATAAATCTTTAGTCCTTAAATACAGTTGTGAAAGAGAGCACAGTTATGATCTGGGTTTAGTTTTGACAAAAGTGCACAGACCTGTAAATGTATTAATTAGACGCTTAAGGGAATGTGATTGACATAAAAATTTAATATGTTTTATAGCATATATAAAAGACATTTCTATTGTTTTTTGTTTGTTTGTTTTAGCCAGAGCTAACAGCAAGGTTGTTTTAATGCCCTAGGCAAAATAACTGACAATATGTCCCTTAGTGGGAGGTTATGCAATAGCCCTGGAACAGCCTTCAGTCTGTATTATGAGAGATTCAAGTACAAAAAAAAAGCCTCCAGGTCTGACAGAAAAGGAAGCACTTACCTTTTAGCTTTAAAAAATGATCAGAACATGCAACAGAAGAAATACAAAGAATATTCATTATACCAAGGGCAGTTAGTGCTTTTGTTTAATTCTTCTCAGGCCTCAGTCATTATCAGTTATAACTTTTCTATGTATGACATTCAAGGAATGCAGCCTGAATTAGTTAAAGATGTGAATTTAAGCTTCATTTGTTAAACTATATTGAATCCATGTATTTGATTTAATCAAATTTAGTAAAAAGAATTAACTTAATTCCCTAAATTAAAGCCACTTCACACACTATTTATTTTAAGTTTAGTCTGTTACTGTATTTTCTTCAAAGACAGAATACAGTGTCACACTTACTGCATGAAAAAATGCATTTATAACACCCTGGGCTGATCTTTCAAGTAAATGGTTTTAATACAACCAGGAAAGGATCATCCTAACCATGTCATTCTGCAGTTTCTCTGCTTCTGTTGTGGTTAACATTTCAACCTGTGCAGAATAAAGAACATCTGTTTTTAAGACTTTTTTAAAGACCTTTTTCTACTATACCTTTAATTTTCATTTCGTGTCAACTTACCATATGCCAACCGATTTATCATAAAACCTCCAAACCTTTTGAATGCATCCTCCAGGTTTCATTTTTAACTGTCTTGTTCAAGACATTAATTCTAAGCCCTCATAAAGATGATTTTACTGAAGACCTAAATGTGTGGATTCCCACTTTTCACTCATGATCCTACCCTGGTCTTTTATGTATAAATGCTTAGAGTAGCACAGGAACACCCTGAAGTTATGATCAGCTCAACAAAAGTTGAGCGCCACACAGAGCTGCTCATCCTTTTCCACAGCTCAGAGCTGCTCTAACATTGCAGCCACATTTCACACCTGAGCACAGATGTGGTAAAATCAGACATACTGAAACTACATGAGGTGAATTCCCTCAATTACTTCAATGCACTTGAACATATTTTAACTTTCAGTAGTCATTGGCTGAATTAACAGGTGCACTACAGTAGGAAGCAATTCCTTGTACACTGAGTCTGGTACAGATGCATGGCTCTATGTGTCTACCTACAGCCTCTTTTCTAGGCATTTCCCTGTGAAAAGGCTTTCCTGTTCTCATTATTAAAATGTCTTCAGAGAATTTCAACTTGTTCTTAAATTTCAGTAGCATCATTTACAATTGGAGTTGTTTCTTTTTAACATAATAAATTAATTTTAGAGATGAGTCTTGTCTTTGGAATTGGACATGATCTTTTAATACATGTACAGCATATTTAAAATACATGAACATGAAAAGCCATTGTCAAAAAAAGGTAAAACCTCATTAAACATACATTCTTTGTTAGCAACATTGCTGTATTGCTAAATCACTCTCTGAAAGTGCTGCTCCTCTGACACTTTCTGGGAAGAATTGATAGGAAGTTGGAAGCAATGCAGTTGTCCTGTAAATCAACGATGATATATTTCTTACAATACCTATGTAAGCCGAAGGGAAGAAAAGACTTCCATGTCTCCCCCACTAATGTTGCCAGCAGTGTTATCGTGCTTGTAGCACTGGTTACAACGCTGTATCAGTACTCACAAGGAAGAGCATTGCATTTTGAGATTTTGGCAAGGGGGTTTTGAATAAGGTCCCATATAAATATAAAAATAAAAAAGGGGCTAGCTGTAGCTTGCAGATGAGATTGCTGGTAAAAAAAAAAAGAGTGAATCAAGAAGCATATGAATTATATAGTTAAATAATTGCAGTGATTACACAATAAAGCCTTACACTTGTTCAGCTTGATTCTGATCTCTCTAACCATGATGTTAGGCCGTCTGAAAAAGGCTGTGTCTTACTCTGAAATTAATGCAAATACCATAGAATATAAAGGCAATGAGATTACATACCCTTACATATAAAATGGCCTGGTTTTTCTGCTTCATTATAATCTAGAAATATGCCACCAATTAGATTATTTCAGGGAGTATTTTAAGAAACAAATATTTGTGTCTATTACTCCTAACTGATGTATGTTACATTTTGTGGTCTGGAACTTGTTATTTTTCTTTCCTTGACTATGCATTTCTTTTAGGAAACAGTAAGCACACAATAATTAAAGTATTTTTTTGGGCACATTCTCTGGGATCGTGATAGAGGATGACATTGTATGAAAATAGGTATAAGCTGTTAGACTGCCCAATGGCATGAGGATGTTTTCTGGGCTTTCATATAACACAGCACTAGGTCTCTTAAGTTGTCTTCATTGCTTAAAAAAAACTTGTCAGGAAACAGAAAACTCAGATAGCCATAGGTTAGTGTAGATGAGACCTTTAGATGATTCTAGCTTTGAGCAGTGAGGTGAATATGTTCAGTTATTTTGTAGGCAGCTGTTTCTGTCCCTGTGCCTTCAAGCTCTACCCACTTGGCTGAGATGTGAACAGAAACCCCAAGGGGTGCAATTTTTGAAATGGATCCAAAGCAGCTTGGCTCATGCTGTGCTTCATGTAAGTTTTATTTTTTATCATGATGACATAAGTTAAAAATAGCCAGGATGTTTATACTGTTCATGAAATAGCAAACACTCTGGGTTTCTCGCTGTCGAAATTAGACAAACTAAATTAGTCTGACAGTTGTGTTCCTACTGTCATTCCCGTGTGAACTGGTACTGCTGGGGAAGAAACTGATAGTGATACAGGAAAAAAACCCTTCCATCTTGCAAGACAATGCCACAAAAAAAGGATGTGTTGACAAATTGATACACAGTAGTCTTTGGAAAGTGGTCAACTCACCAATTAGGCTGAATTTTGAATGCATAAAATTGGAAGTAACTTTGGAAACAATTGTGAAAAAAAAAATTAGCAGCTATATTTCTTTCTTTCTTTCTTTCTTTCTTTCTTTCTTTCTTTCTCACTTTCTCACTTTCTTTCTTTCTCACTTTCTTTCTTTCTTTCTCACTTTCTTTCTTACTTTCTTTCTCACTTTCTTTCTTTCTCACTTTCTTTCTTTCTCTCTTTCTTTCTCACTTTCTTTCTTTCTTTCTCACTTTCTTTCTCACTTTCTCTTTCTCTCTTTCTCTCTTTCTCTCTTTCTTTCTCTCTTTTCACATCAGAATTAATTCCAGCTTAGTATTCACTGGACTCTGTAATAAATATATCAGAAGGGAAAAAGAAGTCTGCAGAAAATGCAATTGGCAAGGAAAGAAACTTAAATTAAAAGAAAAAATCTTCCAGCTGGCAAAACTGAGAAAAGTTTAATTTGATTTTCATGTTCTGCTCTTTCTCATTTCTTTTGATTCCAAAGTAGTTCTGATGTGTGCATAAAACTCTAATCATTAAAAATTAGAACATACAGAGGATATTTGACATTTCTCTTAACTTAGGATATTCTGTAGTGCTTCTGTAGCTTCTTTAGCATTCAACTTTTGGTTAACTTCCCTAGTACACCTACACAACAAAGAGTTGATGACCGCTACGTGTCTCCCAGTCTGCTGAGTGATGGGTCTGAGAGCCTGTATCCAGGTCTGGGATTCGCTCCCACAGGAAAATGTACTGCAAACAGGCTGGAGAAGAGATGTCTGCAGTCTCCCCACTCACTGAAAAGACAGAATCAATGTTTGAATCATCCCCATCTCCATTTGTATGTTTAATTTCTGACTGCCATTTAACCACTATATTTGGTAGTTCCAGATTTTTTTATTCACACAAACACCCTTAAGTTTATACCCAACTCTCTCTAACTCATTACTTGATTTCAGGCAGCTCATTAAATCTTATGGGATCTTAGTTTATGCATCTTTTAAACATAGATAGGTAGCAGTTATTTCAAGACTAAAATAGTAATTCTAAAATGCTTTGACTTCTTCAGAATAACAAAGTTTCTAAAAAGAATGAGTGCCATAATGTTATTTTGCCTCTGCTGGCCTCCTGCAATATTAGTAAAATCAAATATATGCTTTTGCCTGTATTCAAAGATTCTAAATATACAGTTAAGGAAGACTGGGAGAAATATCCCCGGAGTTTGCTCAGTGTGGTTGAAAAATGCTACAACCTTACTTCACTCTGTTATTTGGTGAGAGTAAACAAGAAATTAACCTGAGACACTAAGCAACCACATGTGTAGGAGCAGATAACAAAAGCCTGGCAGAAATTTTGTCAAATCTAACACTTCTATGAGTTTAGCTGGAGTTATTCCATTTCCTTGACTTTATTCTTCAGCTGTAAGAAAACTAAGGGAGTTCTAAGCTTCAGTCACAAAATGCTTCCAGCTTTTAAAGAGACTATTACCTTTTTTGTATAAGTCTGTGATATTTCTTTGGTTTTCACAAAATAAGATGAACAGTGTGGTTCAGTCCTATTCATTTTACACTGTAGATCCCTTAAAAAAAACCTGAACCCCCACCCGAGCATGTTGGCCATGTATTCTTTTTGTGTATTTTTACTCCTTAATAGCTCTGATATGTTTATAGGAAACTAACTGTAAAAGGTAACAACTACAATAAGATTTGAAAGATTTTGGATGCCAAAGTAATACTAGTTCATAGGACACGCAATTAAAAATAAAAGGCAAGTTATTAGTTGTGAAGTTTAAATCTTAGCAACCTTTATTGATTTCTCAGTCAGCTGTATTCCTTTTTTGGTTACTTTTTCTCCTCCTTCTGCAGAAGTACTGGGCCAAACATTAAAGAGGTAAGAGTTATGTTTTATCTGATGATTCTGCATCTACCTGAAGCCTGTTCTTCCTTCTGTATGAGATGTGGTGTTGCTGTCCTTACATAACAGGGCAAACTCCGGTCTTCTATGGATTATGTAAAAAACATCTCTAAAGAAGACTGGCCTTTCCACAAGAATGGTCTGAAATCCTACAGATCCTAATTCAGCTGCTTGTTGGAATGTGCTGGAAGAGTGACTGAATCAGAAACATGTATCTGGTTCCTCAAAAGTTTTCCTTTTAACATTTCTTGACCCACTTTCTCTCTTACTAAAGGGTCATTGTAGGTGCAGAAAGATTTCTCGTTAACCGCCACCTCCGAGTATAACAATTCCTGAATTCTAAAGTGAATATTTATTGTGTGTACTAATTAAGGATGTTTTTTTTCTTTTAATTTAAATGTACTTGTTGAAGTCCCTGATACTTCACCAGCCAAGGGATCCTCAGGTTTATCTTTGACACTTTTGAACAAAGAGATCTCTGAAGAGAAGAGATCAGCAGGATTAGGTTGCAACCAGACAAAAGAGAAAACAAATTGCAAAGCTGGCTCAATTCCCACAACAACATTTGGAAATTGTCAAGAAAATTTAATTCTAATTGAAGAAGTAAAAAGAAATATTTAGGGTAATTAAGAGAACCCTGGGCTGAAGTGTGAATCAGCTGGGAGGATTTTAGAATAAAGAGATGAATTACAGTAACAAAAAAAAAGGGTACTCTTTAATTGGTAGGCAGAAAGGCAGGTTGAGTATGCAATCACAAACATGAAAAGGAAAGGAACAAAACTATACTCAACAAGAATATTTAAAAATGCTGCCAGGAAATAGCTACATGTAGAGGTTCTTTCTTTTTAATGAGACTGTTATAGAAAAATATGTTTTTCCTTTCAACATTACAGACAACAACCTATCCCTTGCCCCCAAAATAACACACTCTGTAAGCAATTTTAGTGACAATAATGATTTTTTTTTAACTTTCAGAACATGGTAAATAATTTGATTCAATTATTTAAATGTTTAAACTGTGCATGAATCAAACAAAATTTCAAGCAGCAAGGAAAGAATAAAAACAGTTGCACCATGATGCCCCAGAAGGATGCCATTCCATGAAATCTTGGTACTACTACTTATCTTCAGAGAAAATGTAATTTACAAGTTGATATTGAGGTAATGCCTATTCTTTTTTCCAAGTGTGGTAATATGCTCAATAAGAATAAAACTTTATGATCCAAAAGTTTCCAGCATTTGGTGGCTATTTATAGAATAGCCAGCATTACCTTATTAGATGACTAGATAGTTTTCTACTTCAGTACGTTTTGATCACAGAAAAATTTACCTGCACAAATTCAGAGCTTGTAGTTGTATTTACTTAAGAGAAAAATATAAATGAAAACATATGTTGTTTTCATTTATATTTTCATATATCCTAGCTGGGAACCAAGACCCACGCAGCCATACATTCATCCCCCACAGAGGGATGGCGGAGAATATCAGAAGAGCAAAAGGGAGAAAAGTTAAAGGTTGGAATAAAGACAGTTTAGTGGGTAAAGCAAAAGCTGTACATGCAAGCAAAGCAAAACAAGGAAATCATTCACCACTTCCCATCAGCAGGCTGTTGTCCATCGATTCCATCATGTGTAACACTGATTTGGGAAGATAAACATCATCTTCCCACCCTTTTTTCTTCTTCCCACCATTTTATTTACTGAGGATGATGCCATATGGTATGGAATATCCCTTTGGTCAGTTGGGGTCAGCTGCCCTGGCTGTGTCCCCTTCCCAAAAACTTGTGCACCCCCAGCCTCCTCACTGGTGGGATGTGCTAAGGGGCAGAAAAGGCCTTGACTATGTGATAACATAGGCACTGCTCAGTGACAACAAAAATATCTCTATATTATTAATGCTGTTTAAAACACAGCCCCATAGCAACTCCTGAGAGTGTATTGGGTTTTCATGGCCAGGTTTTTGTGGCAGGGGGCTATAGGGGTGGCTTCTGTGAGGAGCTACTGGAAACTTCCTCATGACCTTTGTGTAGACCCTTATTCACAGAACCACTTTTTCAGCTCTAAAATTCTTGTTGTCATCATCATAGGAACTGTAAGTAGAGTCCAAGAGTATAAGTGATTTGGAGAGTTGGTTTAGGTTTTTTTTTTTAATTGTTTGTTTTGTGGAGGTATTGTTTATTTGTTTGTTTTAATTTAAAATGAAATCTTTCAGAAATACACAAAGGCTTATAAATGTTCCTTGTTGCACTTTCTGTGGATCTTTTTGCTATTAAAATTACCATTGTCTAGGACTGAATGAAACTCCCAACTACTGAAGCTACTGAACCTTGTGCTGATGACTTTCCACTGCTGTCCAAGGACTCTTCACTGGAATGCAGGACTCAGTGTCACAGAGGCTGACTGTATATTTATAACACCCAGGCAGATCCTCTGCCATTTAGACTATAGAACCTGAATATTTTTAGTAGGGTCTGACTACAGTTCTGTAAATTAAACATAATCTTCGCTTTGGCTTTTCAAGGTGAAGTGCCTCGGTTGACAAAGCACACAGCTGCAGCAGCAGTAAGTTCTGCGAATGAGAGCTAAATCGAGCTGACAGAGGGGTTCCTGAAGACAGGGAAACAGGTTAAAGAGCAGAGAATCCCACCAGGAGCCAGAAAATCTCCTGAAAAATGCTAACGTGGCTTGGGCATTGCCAGGAAAAATTGTGGAAAACTGAGATGACTCTAGGGAACACAGCGATGGAGGTGTGTAAACAGGCATCAAGAGGGTGACAGTGGTTATGCAGAAGGTCACATGAGAAGGGCTGTGTACACTTCTTGTAGGCTCACAGCCCAGGGAATTGCTCTAGGTCTCTGCCAGAATGGTGAACACTCACCTCAGAAGTTCATAAGATGTCTGATGCTTCCACCCAGATGGAACTGGTAAGGAAGGAGACTTGAGTACAGGTATCACTGAGATAGTGAATAGATAAAGTGGTTTCAGAACATGCTCTTGTGGACACCACAGAGAATGAAGAGCCTTGGACCCTGGTGACCAACAAAAGCAGGACTCTGCTTCAGTGTCCAGACTCTAGAATTACAACCAAAACCAGATATGAAGCTTCAACAGCTGAAGGCACCCATGAGCAAGATCTACAAGGACAAAATGTATAGGCAACACACAGTGGTTACCACAAAAAGGAGTGATGAGTACTTGCAGTGGGTGACTCTGGCCTGGACACAAAATAAACCAAATTCATTCCATTTAAAGGTAAGAGAAGTGGGCAGAGTTGGCCTAACTGTGAGTTCCTGAGTCTGCTCAAAACCCAGAGAGAAGCATACCAGAGTTGGAAAGGACACAAAGACCTGTTGAGAACTACAGGGGCTTTTCCAGGGTATGCAGAGATAAAATTAGAAAAGCAAAAGCTGAGCTCAAATTGAAATTGGCCAGAGATGTCAAAAGCCATAAGAAAGGGTTCTTCCATTATTTAAACAACAAGCAGAAGGAAAATATTGGTCCACTGTTATACATCACAGGTTAATTATTCACCAACAATGCTGAAAAGACAGAGGTTCTCAATACTTTCTTCACGTCTGTTTTTTATCAGCTCTGTAGGGCCCCAGACCTTGGAAATAAAAATCCAGGCTGATGCAGACACAGGCCCACCACCACTGAAGGAAAAGTTGGTATGTGAACTATTATAGGAGCTGGACTCTTAGAAACCAATGGGCCCTGAAAATCCACCCATGGCTCTTGAGATGGCTGATATAATTGTGAAGCCACTCTCCCTAATCTTTGAGAAATTGTGGGGATTGTGGGATATCCCAGAAGATTGGAAGAAGACTAATGTCCACCCCCTACAATAGGAGCTTAAAGGAGTATCCAGGAAATTATAGGCACAATGGTCTTACTTCAGTCCCCAAGAAGACTATGGAATGAATTCTCCTGGGGGATATGACAAGTGAGGTGAAGCATGTGATTGGGGAAAAGTTGGCATGGATTCACCAAAGGCAAATCATGCTGGAAAACCCTTATCTCCTTCTATGACAAAGTAACCTGTTCTGTTTATGTGAGGTGAGTGGTGGATATTATCTACCAGTATTTCTCCAAGGCACTTTACCACAGCCTTCTCCTGGAGTAATTGGTTCATTACAGCCTGAACAAGTGGTCCATGAGGTGGGTGGGGAACTGGCTGACACACCCAGAGGATGCTGGTAAACAGCTCCATACTGTCAACCTGTTCCAAGGGAGGTCTTCAGGAAGGGATATTGGGCCCAACGTTGTCTAATATATTCATAAGTAATCTGGAAGATGGGATCAAGTGTACCATCAAACATCAAGTGTATGATGTTTGCAGATGATACAAAACTCAGTGGGGAATGGGCATTTTCAGAGGGAGAGCCATCCTACAGAAAGACTTGGATAGGCGGATGAGTGGGCTGACAAGAACCTTATGAAGTTCAACAAGGATAAGTGTAAGGTCTTACATCTGATAAAACATAATGCAGAAGTGCAGTGCAGGCTGGGATCTACCCAGCTGGGGATCAGCTCTTCAGAAAGGGACCTGGGGATCCAAGCTCCATGTGAGTGACCAGTGTACTACTTCAACCAACAGGATGTTGGGCTGCATCAACAAGAGCATCACCACCAGAGACAGAGAAGTCATTATCCCACTCAGTGCTTTTCAGGTCACACCTGGAATATTGTACTCAGTTTTGGTCCCCACTATAAAAATGTGGACAGGCTGTAGAGGATCCAGAGAATGACCATAAAGATGAATAAAGGACTGGGAAGCTTTACAATATGAGGAAAAATGCTGAGAGGACTTTGCTCAACCTTGAGAAAAGAAGGCTTAGGGGAGACCTTATCACCACGTTCCAGTATGTAAAGGGCAGCTACGACGAAGATGGAAACCCCTATTTTACAAGGAGTCAAATGGAAAACATTAGAGGTAATGGGTGCAAGTTATTCCTGGGAAGATTCTGATTAAAAACAATAGGAACATCTTCCACAATGAGAACAATCAGATATTGGAATAGTCTCCGCAGAGAAGTGGTGGATTTCCCAGCACCAGGCACTAAAGATTCAGCTTAACAAGATGCTGGGCCATCTTGTCTAGACCATGCTTTTGCCAAGAAAAGTTAGACCAGATGACACTTGAGGTACCCTTCAAACCTAGTATTCTATGACTCCATGAATGCAAGACACCAGACACAGGTCTGCCACAGATTTGATCTTGTGCTCTGCTTCCCTGAAGTGCTTGCATTCTGAGTGCAGGCTACAGCCATCTGTCTGCACTCATAGATTTTTCTGTACATTCAGGCCCCTCATGCATGCTGAAACAGCTAACCCACCTAGTTTTAAAGCCTGCATTTGTCAGGACTTCAGTCCCTGGATTCTACGTTGAAAGTCTGCCTCTTTCACCACAGGACATCACTGAAGTTCAGCATCTGCTCTCTCAGCGGCAATGACAAGGTTATTTTGTGACCAGACTCCTCTCATTCAATTTATTCAAATCAATAGTATTTCAGAGAGGGTATAAAAGGAGAACGTTTCCTGGAAGTTTCCGTATCACAGGCCCTAGATCTTATGGGAGGTTTTGATCTCTCTGTTCCTTGCTGGAATGACAATGTGGTGGATGCAAGGACTCAAGCAGATTTCTGAAGATGGCAGAAGTACATGGTGGACTAGTCCTGTGTGACACACAGCCAGTTCTGCTGTTCACAGGCAAGGAGTAACTGGCTGGGGAGATGGTAATCAATCACAGTCTTGGCTGTAGTGACCTTGAAGCAGCAGAGGTCAGAATGGTAAGGGGAGTGACTGAAGGGCAAGAATACTGACCCTGGACATCAGGTAACTATCCTAAACTGTGTTCAGGAAACATCTTGGTGGGATCCTGTGCAAGGACACTGTCTCAATGCAAAAAATGGGAGGTGGAAGTGGGATAGGCTACAGAAGAATAATTTAGAACCATTACTTAGGTATATGGGGCTAGTGTTAGTAAACCTAAAACTCTCTGAGATGTGGTGCTTGCAAGAAACATAAAAAACAACAAGAAAATATGGTTACATTAGCAGCAAAACACCAAAAAGGAAAATGTGGAACATTGCCAAATTGGGCAGGTGGGTGAGACAATGGATGCAAACTAGATTGAGTTACTCACTTTTGTTTCTTAAGCTTTAGCTTCACTTTTCATCAACAGGGTCTCCCAGGTCTCCATGACTAATGAAAAGTTTGAAGCAGGAAAAGAACCATTAGAAGTGGACGAGGATCAAGACTGGTATTACCTAAAAAACCCTCCATCTATACACATCCATAGGTTAGGCTGCACTCCAGGATGTTAAGAAAGCTGACCACTATCCTTACATGACTGCTTTGTGTTGTCTTTCACAGGTAATAGAGACAGGGGGAGATTCATGATGATGGAAGAAAAACACTCATCTTCAGGAAGGATCAAAAAAGGAAATCTGGTGAACTTCAGGCCATTGAACCTCACTTTGTCTGTGGGAAAATCATAAAGTCCTCATGGAGCACATCTCCAGGCATATGAAGGAGAAAAAGAAGGCGGCTGGGGTGTTAAGGGTAAATCGCGCTTGACCAACCTGGTTGTCTCTGCAATAAGATGACCGAATTTACTCATGAGGGGAGACTGAGGGATTACATTTATACAAATTTCAGCAAGAGTTTCAACATAGCCTTCTCCCATGTTCTTGCACATGATTTAGAACACTAAAGGCTGGATGAGTGAACAACCAATGGGTTAAACTCTAGTAGAATGATAGAACTCAAAAAGTAGAGGTTAATGAGTTGAGGTCATATTGGAGACTGATAACAAATAGAGTGCCAGAGAGGTCTAACCTGGGAACTGTTGTGTTTAATGTCTTTAACAATAGTCTGGAAAAGGCAGTGATGTGTGCCCTCATCAGCTTTGGAGATGCTACCAAATTGAGGAGATTAGTCAATGTGCTTCAGAGGCAGGGCTGCCGTATAGTAGGAACTGGCTGACAGGAACCTTATGAATTTAAACAGGGCCAAATATAAAGACCTGCATGTGGACAGGAAGAATACCCGACAGTAACAGAGGCTGGGGACAGACTATCAGGGGAGCAGCTCTGTGAAAAAAGGCCCTGGGGCCTTGTCAGACCGCTGGCTGAAAATGAGCCCACAGCATGACCTGGCAGAAAGTAAATCCAACAGCCTTCTGGGCTATATTAAGA
The DNA here is from genome assembly GCA_013399855.1 of Oxyruncus cristatus. NCBI lineage: Eukaryota > Metazoa > Chordata > Aves > Passeriformes > Cotingidae > Oxyruncus > Oxyruncus cristatus. The sequence continues at coordinate 384,215 of VXAY01002202.1, forward strand.
CAAGTAGACCTGGTAGATCAAAGGGAGAGGTTTTCCTCCTCTATTCACTACTTATTAGACTGCACCTAGAATACAGTGTCCAGTTTTGGTACCCCAATACAAGACAGACATTAACAAGCTGTAACAAGTTCATCAAAGAGCCACTAAATCAGTTGGAAGTTGGGACCCTGTCCTGTTTAGCATGGAGAAGTAAAATCTTCTTCAGGCCAAACTGGATAAACTGAAAAGAACTGGATAAACTGAACAGATGCCACTCCCAGGTCCTACCAGGAGAGTATAGAGAAGACAGAGCAAGGATCTGCACAGTGGAGCATGGAAGGTCAATAAGAGGCAAGGGGTGCAAGCTGAAATATGGTTCATACCAACCATAAGGAAAAACTCTTTCTGCAGAAGAAAGGCGTGAAAGCTTGCTTGCAAGCAGGTTAACCAGAGAAACTGTGCAGCGTCTGTACATTCCTAAAGGTTTTCAAAACCCAGCATTATAAAATCCCAGGCAACCTGGTCCGGCCACAGAAGTTACCTTGTTTTGAGCAGGAATTTCAAGTAGAAATCTCTACAGACACCTTGCACTCTAAATTATCAGAAGATCTAATCCTATGATCCCTTGAACCTAACGAGAAAATACTTATATGGCTGGGTGTGCGTGAGTCTTCATAGTCACTCTTCCTCCCCTTCAATATCCTAGTGTTTTTGAAATTCCTGTTACTCTTTTTAGGGCCTTTTGCCCTTTGTTTTTAACTAGACTCTGTTGCTCTTCCACATTTATCTTTTCATATAGAATTATCCTCTTAGACTTTTTTCCTCCGGCTAACATATCAAGCCTGATGCATATAAGAAGAAAACATTGCTTCAACAGTGCGGATTAATTACCATACCTACAGTCTTTAGTTCTTACCATTTTAATTGGGGCTGCTAGCAATACGAAGTCCATAAAGATACATAAAATATTTGAAATTTTAAAATATTACACTGGCCAAATACAGCATAATGCTACAGCTTCTCTCTGTAATCATTGACATTATCATTATGTGCACCAACTCCTGCAAAGATAACCTGATCAAATGGGTGACCTGATTAAGCACTTCCTGATTGAACAGAGTGCTCCATATTAGCAAGCCTTCCGTTGTGCTTCTACTTGATGGGGGAATGATCTAAAAAAAGCATACGAAGATAAAAGAACTGGAATAAACTTAATGTAGAGCTATGGAATATGAAGTATGTGCTTCCAGCTAAAAGAAGAGGAGCAGAAATACAATTCTGCATGTAAGGAAGAAGTTTGGTTCACTTACATATTGAAAAATCTTTTTCATGAGTGGTTCCTTAAAGACCTTAATTATACAGTAGTTAATACTAAATACGAAATTTACTTGGGAAAGTGGAAGCATCTACTAATATCTCTGAAAACATGTTGAGAGATGGTATCAATTTAAGTTGTGAGTGGATCAGGAGCTGTGAAAGGGCTGGAAGAAATGTTCCCTATGTAGCATCTGAGGACTCCTGGTTTGTTGCTTTTGGAGAAAAGAAAATTGAGAGGTGAGACCTTGTTGCTTACAAAAGGTATCTGAGGAGGGTAAGTGGAGAAGGAGATGCTGAGCTCTTCTCCCTGGGATCCAGTGACAGGAATGGTTCAAAGCTACACCAGAGGAGTTTTGGACTGAACATTAGGAAGCACGTAATTTCTGAGAGGGTGGTCAAACACAGGATAACTAGAAAGGTGGTTTATATCACAAACCTGCTAGTGTTTAAGAGGTATTTGGACAAAGCCCTTAATACCATGAATTAACTTTTGCTTAGCCCTCAGCTGGTCAGGCAGTTGAACAAGAGGGTTGCTGTAGATCCCTTCCAACTGAACTATTCTAGTGTAATCTAGTTTAATTTTGATTTTATCTGTATTCATAATCAACTGGATTAAGCTTTCTGACCAGATTGCATATTTCATGATGCACTCTGGTTCTGTGATGCCAGTGAATCATTGAAGAGGCAGCTTGTTTGGGAACTGAGACCACAGGAGAAAATCGAAATACAAAGTAACTCAGACATGCCTCCCATAAATCATTGCAGTAGAAAGAAATTACTTCTTTCTACTAAAACAGGAAATATTGACGTCACTCACTGCAGTGAAAGTTAGTACTCCTCAAACCTCACCTCCTGCCCAGCTCAGACGTCAATTAATTAAAGCACAGCGATTTTTTTATTTTTATGTGCTTTAATTAATTGACGTCTGAATTGGGCATGTGGTTAACACAATAAATAGAACTATGTTTTGAGCAATATAGAGGTAGAAACAGTTTTGGTTCACTCTACTTTCCTTTTCCAAGAAAATTGTTTTCTAGCCTTTTCTGAGGCATTTTTACTGAGTTTTGCTTCCTTTTAAAAAGGCAGTGTGAGTAAATTAACACTTAGTGTTTACTAACCATTTAAAAATCTGTTCATGACTTGCATTATTTTTGGTGTTGTTCTACTCAGCTGTACATAGTAATAGACTCTTCACAGCACTTTACACAGGTTTTCAGGAAATTCTGTTTCCTACAACAACTGTACTGAATATTCTGAGGTTTGGTCTGCATGTTGGTTATGGTCACTGTGTCATGAAAATGCATGAACAGGTTGTCCCATTCTTTTGGCACGGGTATAGTGCACTGTGAGCGCACTGTGAGCAATGACACAATAGTCATGACTTAAATCTCAAGCCCACACATGTCACTAGTCTTAATTCTTTAGCACTTAGGACTTTACTGCATGCTAAAGGAAGAACAAAGAACAAGTGGGGAAAATTTTCTTCTGATAAACAACTGCTAAAATCTAAATCTGTTCAAGGTTTATAGATGAAATCCACAATAATAGGCCAGCAATAGTTTCATGTATTTTAATCCATAGAGAGTGAAATCTGTTACTTTATGAATATCATCATTTAACATTATGAATAGTTCACAGCATGCCCATCTGGGCCTAACATTCTCAATGTTTAAATATCATCCAGCAGTTATGAAACTGTTTGAAAATGGTCTCCCGCTGATTCTATAAATGCATTTATTTCTTGGTTCTTTTATTTATATATTTAAATATCAGTATTATATCTCTGCATTATGGGTTATTAGACCTGGAAATATTTGAAAAGTAAATTCTTTTTAAATACCGTTCCTCAACTTCTTTGAGATCCATGAAACTAATGAGTTGTTGTTTAAGTCTGAAATTTTCAAAATGGTATGCATCCAGATTTTAGATTTTTGCCAACTCAGGATATGTAGCAGCCACCTCTTAACCAGATTGAAATTAAATAATGTTTCTAATTCAAATTTTTGAGATTGACAGGCTCTTAAAACCAGAAAAAGAATTTGTGATTATTTAGCTTGATTTTCTACACAACTGTCATTTAGTGATTGCACTTTAAGTGAGAATATATCTCACCAAAAAAAAATAGTCTTGATCCGCATATTTTTAGCAATGAACTGCCAAGTGATCCTTGGCAAACTTTTCCAGGAGTTAATTTCTCAACTTTAAAATATGCAGAATTTTTGTGATTTCAATTTCCAGACACTGGGTTTTGTCATAATTTGTTTTCCTAGACTGGAAAACCTTCTTTTATTTCACAGCTGTTTCCTGCGGCAGTACCAGGAGAGAAGTTCACAGAAGTGAACTTAGTCTACATGCAAATCTAGATGCCAATCCTCCCTAGACTTCTTCTTTTTTGAGCAGAGACTTTCTGTGTGTCCCCTCCCAGTTCCTTGGGTACTTGCTGGCAGGGTACTTGCTCACAGTGAGAAACAGACAAAGCTTTAGCAGTGTGCAAGCACTGCTCAGCAACAGCTTAAACACCCCTGCGTTATCAGCACTGCTTTGGTCACAAATCCAAAATATAGCATAGGAGTATGAGCTGCTAGGACGAAAATTAACTATCCCAGTCAAACCCAGTATATCTAGGAATTACCAGTGTAAATCAGATTATATTCTAATAGGTATATGTAGAAGGAGCATATGCTTTCCAAAAACCATAATGAATTACAGGGAGTAAAAGTGGCAACTGGATATGGCATCAAATAAAGTGCAGCTTGCAAAGTGCATAAAGAGTTATAGAATGAAAGACTTCTATATGTAAACTGTGAGTTACTGTGAAGTCAAAGAGAGGATGTTCCAATACATATCAAGTAAGAGGGCCAATAATGGATGATGTGAAGAGGATTGTGGAGCTTAATGTCCCTTCTGATGCATTTTTATTAAAAAAGGTCAGCTGTGATCAGATAGATAACATGACTACCACTAGTGGTGATAGATCAAGAATTGGGAGGTAATAAAAAAATATTAGGTTAGAGATGACTTAGGTTAGATGACATCAACTCATTTGGTTATGACAGTAGTTATGCCAAGGAAAAGGATCCTATGTTTATACTGCTTGAGTACGTGTGGCAGTAGTTGTGAGTACCAAACAACAACATAGGGATCATAGCTGTTTACAGCAGCAGATTTAAGAATGTGTTAGTCAGCACTGCCCATGAATTAGGAGTAACTGCAAGTAAGTGCTGTCATGTTAATTTGACCTTTAACAAAAACAGCCTCAAATGAGCAGCTATCTTGGTCAGAGTAGCAGCAACCTTTGAACAGGTGTTTAGATCTCCATTATTATATTTTCACTTAAATAGTTCCTGACGAGCCTAGTTAAAGATGGTAAGTATTCTTATAAAAGTAAAGAATATTTTGTATTCTGTGGATACAAATTGTGGGTAAAACTTTGGAATAACAAGTTTTCCAATTCCAAAATCCAAACTAGAGTAAGAACATGGTTTCTGTGCTGCGTTTGGTATTGTCCATTCAAACTCATATAACTGACATTATTGTGTGTATCTTCTATATAAAGCAGCTTTCTGATTCACAGCTGAAAAGGGAAGAGTGGGAAACAATTTTATTTTTAGCAACTATACTGTTGATCCAATTGATTTTAGAACAACTTTCATAGCTTGGCAGGAGTCAGACAGTACTTAACAGAATATTTCCACTAGCATTCATAGAATGATACAATACTTTTTAAGATAAATTCTTGTTTAAAACTTTTAGGCAAGGGTCCCGGAACTGAAGTAGCATGGTTTCTTTCAGATACTGCTCCTGTAACATTTCCCTCTATTCACAGCATTTTCTTCTTCCCTTTTTTATCTTCATGACTATTTTATTGCAATACCACCATGTCCTTTTCATTGCCCTTCTCTTCACCCAGTGCTTCCAGTGTTCCAGAATACATCCTTCTTTTGTGCCCACACACTTGGCCATATTTATGGTGATATCTGTTTCTAAAGGTTAGATACCTTTCAGCATATGTAGTTTTATGCTCAAAATCTTGTTCAGGGCAAAGAGGAAGCAAACCTTACATATAAATGAATTGGTGAATCTGTTGTTTGTGTTATAGAAATCTTAAGAATTTAGACATTATTAGTCCAGAGCTAATTGTTAAAGAAAGAACAATAATGGAGTTAAAATTGTTTTCTATGCACTTAGTTTTTACTTCTATTCCTGGTGTTATATTCATCCTTTCCCTGCTCCTCTGAGTTCTAATACTGCCAGGTTTAATCTACTAGGGTTGAGGGTTGGGGGTGTTATGTAAAGTCAATAGCATCTGGGCTTGTTTTCCAGAAGTAACATCATATTGATGGTTTCTTCTTCCTCCTCCAGTACCTGCTCTGAGTCATTTTTACGTTTACTTAAATGCTTTTATGTCTTTCTCTTTATTCATCAGTTTGCAAACCATGTTACACCCAAATTTACTACATATGTTGCCTTTTCTGTATGTTTTTCACCTTTTCTTTGTTCTTCTTATTACACCTAAAACCAATTTTGTCCGGCTCCATGTTTGCACCTCACGTTTGCTTATAACTGTGCAGTCCCCAGAGCTAAGGCTGTGGCCCATCTCTTGCCATCCCAGTCCCACATTCCTCCTCCATCTCTTACCATCCCAGTCCCACATTTCTCCATGCCACATCATGGATCTCCAGCTCTCAGACTTCTGCTCTCATACACAGTTTCCATATTATGCAGAATAATTGCTTACTGTTATTGATATAAATCTATGTTTGAACCACCCAAAGATAAAGTGTTAGAGGAAACTCTGCCATACTGGATCCAACAACCTGAGAGAGAAAAGGTTGTTGAAGTTCCATGCCCCAACGTCTAATTGTAACGAGTCTGAAAATGTATTCCCACTAGGCACATGCACATTGTACAGGTACACACCGTGCATTTTTTGTATTTGGCTACACAAATGACAGAGAGACCCACAGAACGCTGACACACAGACAGCAGCAATCCTCCTCCCCTCTCTCACTGAGCTGGATGGAGACATGTTAGTAGGAGTATATATCATATCACAGAATCACAGAATATGCCGAGTTGGAAGGGACCCACAAGGATCATCGAGTCCAAACCTTAGCCCTGCAGTGGACAATCCCTAAGAGTCACACCATGTGCCGGAGAGTATCATCCAAACCCTTCTTGATCTCTGTCAGGCTTGGTGCTGTGACTATTTTCTGGGGAGCCTGTTCCAGTGCTTGGGTGAAGTATCTTTTTATATACTTTATATAAGTATACTTTGAAGTATACTTTGTATACTTTATATTCTATATAAACTTCACCAGAGCCTGGGTGAAGTACCTTTTTCTAATATCCAACCTAAGCCTACCCTGACGCAACTTCAGGCCATTCCCTCAGGTCCTATCACTGGGTATCACAGAGAAGAGATCAGTGCCTGCCCCTCCTCCTCCCCTCAGGAGGAAGTTGTAGACTGCAATGAGGTCTCCCCTCGATCTCCTCTTCTCCAGGCTGAATAGACCAAGTGACCTCAGCTGCTCCTCATATGGCTTCCCCTCAAGGCCCTTCACCATCTTTGTTACCCTCCTTTGGATGCTCTCTAATAGATTAATATCATTCTTATATCATGGTGCCCAAAACCGCACACAATATTCAAGGTGAGGCCCTCCTGGCTGCCAGGACACTGCTGACTCAGATTCAACTTGCAGTCAACCAGGATGCCCAGGTTCCTTTCCATGGCACTGCTTTCCAACATCTCATTCCCCAGTCTGTATGTACATTCTGGGGTTTCCCCATCCTACGTGCATGATCCAACACTTTCTCTTGTTTATCTTCATATGATTTCCCAGTCCTTTAATTTGTGGAGGTGTCTCTGCAGGTCCTCTCTGCCTTTGAGAGAGTCAACTGCTCCTTCCAGTTTTTTGTCATCTGCAGACTTTCCTGGTATCCCTTCCAGTCCTGCATTGAAGTTATTTAGGAAGATGTTGAAGAGCACAGAGCCTAAGACAGAGCCCTGTGGAACCCCGCTAGTGACATGTCACCAGTCTGATGTCACCCCGTTCACTATTACCCTCTGTGCTCAACCCACGAGCCAATTGCTCACCCACCACATGATGCGTTCATATAGTGTGAGTCCCTCAAGCAGCTGGCTTCACACACCCAGCCTGACCAGTTGCCGTCCTTGGATCCCAGTTTCACCAGTTGCTAACACCTGGACATATGAATCCCCAAGGTCACAGAACCATGGTCCTAACCCAGCTGCTGGTGCAAAACATCACACAGGCACACGGATGTTCATGACTCTCTGGTCTCATAGACAACCTGTGCTCTCACCCTTAGGGAACCATAGATGCTCTCTCACACACAGAGAGACACATAGACACCCACATGTCCCCTTGATCCCAGGGCACTTCACCTTCCTGCTGACTCATTGAGCTTGATTTTCACTAGTAGTCACACACTCACTCACACACCTCCAGTCGCTGACACCACAGGTCCATACACACACATGCACATGGAGAGAAGAGCCTCTTACTAGTAAATAATTGAAGGAATTTAACAAGGAGACAGGACAGACTGCAGTGATCAGGGCCAGGGCATGGCCAGAAAGTATACCAATCAGCCCCTGCTTACATGCAAATAGACTCTTCCCTCATCCCTCTGTTTCCCATACTTGTTTCCCCCTAAACACCTCCCTTTTCTTGCTTTTTTTCCTCTCCCAAACATACCTTAAAAAATTTTGTGTAATCCCAACACTCAGTTTTCTTGCCTCCCATATTATGTCCCACACCCCTTGGTAGAAAGTCCCCTTAGTTCAAATGGTGCAATGGAGATCTGGTCCCAATACCTCATCATGATGGGCTTTACACTGGGACTATGGAGCAGAGGCTTAGCTGAGAGGGGTACGTACAGGGTGTGCCTTTCTTTGAGTCCTTAATTTGGGTTCTCCAGCCCTCTTCCACTGTGCCCTTGTTCTCTGGGTTTGTAGAGATGAGTTTTTGATGGTCTGATGGCTCCCTGGCAATGGGCCTGGGAGCAGCCTAGGAGCAGCCAGGGTGGGCTCCCTGCCTACCATTTTGCCTCTGTGTTCCTCTGTGGGTGTGCAGATGAGCTTTTATCACATAACCTAACAAAAACACCAGCCACTGTCACCTGATCAATTAATTACCATCATAGCTAAACCAAGTGAAACACAGATTAAAGTAGGTCAAGAAAAGTTCAGAGGCAGCAAGAGTGCCAGGCCTCAGTCCTTTGGGTGTACAAAGCTTACAGCCTGCTGCTGTCAAAGGCTGTGCTGTATTACAGGGCTATGTGGCTGCCCTTGCCAGTTAGCTGGTATACCAGGTGACACTTCAGAGTCATTGGTTTTAGGCCACATGAGGCATGGTGGCACATTTGGAAGCTGTGCTGCCATATTTTCAAAATAGTTTGCTTAAATGTGGCTCAAGAATGTGTGGAAAATCTTAGGTTAAATTATACATCTCAACTGCTGGTTGGATGCCAATTTATGAAAAAAAAATTGTATATCCTGTTAGACCGATTCTGTGAAATCTTGGGACATCACCTTGAAAATCCAGGGAGTGAATAATCTGCCACTATGCTTTAATGCATAGCCTAATGCTATTCAGTCATAACCACAGGCAGGGGCAGTTTCTTTTACTCATATTTGTCCCTCCATCTCCAAGCAGGGGGAAGCATCTGGCCACAGAAGGAATTTTATTACTGGTATCAAAAGGAACAACACTTCTACGGAGTTTAGTGAAACACAAAGGTCCCAACCCAGGTTTCTGATTAGTAAGAGCAGTGAGAGGCAATAAATTGGTTATAAAGAAAAAAGTCTGCTCCAATTTTCTGTTCCATATGTGGAAAAATATACTTCATTCTATCTTGTGTTAAAAAGGTGGAGATGGGGAGAATTCAAAGGGAGGAGTTTTTCCTTTTTCTTTATTGTTTCTGTGAAATTTCAATTATTCATTGCCCCTTTCAATACAAAATTGTAACTAAGCATAAGGGCTAAGAGCTGAAACATCTAAGAATCTTCTGCACTTTTTTTTAAACTGAAAAGTCCCAGCATTTGTCTATGATGATATTATGAGCTGCAGTGAGGTTCTCAAACATCATTAATCACTACAGATGGCTACAAACCCATTAAATCTTTTAAGCACCTGTTTGCTTATCAAATGCTCACATGGTAATCTACCCTCTGGTTCACATAAGTACATTAGTTTTTGAACGTATAATTAGCTTGCAATAATTGTGCTTGTGCTAATTACCAGTCCACTGAAAGAGAGAAGTGGAACCTGTTGATTAGTGGGGGTGGCTACAACTTAAAAACAGAGCTTCTAGACTGGACAACTGGGTTGGATGACTTGTGAAATGTTTGTCTTATTTCTGGTAAGCCTGGTTGAATTCCACAGTGAGTATCTAAGTGAAATAGCTTGATTTTCTCTGCCATCAATCACAAGAGAACACGACCACACATAATTTATCACAATTTGTCTCTTTTGAAGAGAGCTTCAGGATGAAAATAGCATAAAGCCCAAATTATTTCTCACTCAAATGTGTTACACCATATCTAAGAATGTGGTGTTAGACAGAAATTGCAACCTCTTGTCATACATTAAGTCTTATCAGTATGACGCTCTGGTAGAGCACACATGAGAGTGTTCACTTTCCCAGAAGTATTTGGTGGTAATATCATTTATTCCCAAAGTAATTGCCTCTCTGTTTGGGAGGCTTTTTCTGTAGAATGGTTAAATTAATTAAACAGACAAACAAATTTATAATCAGGTAAGTGTACACCATGCTTGGTGAGAGGGTTCCTTTCACTAAGAGATTTCTGTGCCATATATACAACTTCATAATAAAGGCACAGAAAAATTCTCAACCTGTGTAAATCTATATACATTTTGCTAGAGCTATGCATATTTCTATAATTTCTGAGTATAGCCTACAATTTTCTGATTGCAGAAATCCAGATTTGGTCTGAAGAGCAGTATTCTGATGACATACTACAGAAAGAATGCCATGTGAGCAGTCAGATGTGTTGACAATATGAATACTGATCAGCTTTTTTTTCATAAGTTATTTCACAAGTGTCTGTCTCTGTATACTGTCACTGTACATCCTTGTATATAATCATATCAGAGAAAACACACTAAAACTATGACTAGAACCTTATCACAGTACCATGCTGTAAACTAGAAATGCAGTAACTTCAAAACGTAGCTACCATAGCCGTACCATAAGAGCAATGCAAACCATACTCCATTTATAAACTTTGATTTGAATTTGATTAACTAAAAAGTATAAAAATTCCACAACAAGTTTTTGCTTTGTTTTCTCAAATAGCTTTTCATGCCACAACATTTAGAAATTTGGAGACTCAGATATGGTCACAATGCTGTACAGTCATTTTACTGAAGTTAATTAGCAGAAATTTTAATAATGGCTGCAAAACGTGGAATTGTTTCTAGGGCAGTATTTATCTACTCACTCTTTTTTATCTAGATATCAACTGCTACTTTCGTTTGGAATAGAGTCTGGACAATTGTCCAAATGCCAGTTTCTTCTAAAGGACATGACAGGCAACATCATCAAAGAAGGTGAATTGCAAAAATCTCCAATGTCTGCTACAGGTTTGTGAGTTTAAATGCAATTCTTCTCAGTCTGGTACCACTTGAAGGATTTTACCAAATGTTGACAGAAGTTTCCTGAAGTTGTACAAGTAGGTGACTAAAGTATGTGCTGTTGAGGAGAATGTTAGAAGTGATAGATTGAGATAAAAGATAGCTGGTTAATCGAAATTACTTTCAAACACATCTCAAAAAGGACTAAGCTGTGTAGGAATATAAAAAATATTGACACCCTGAATATAAGAGATTTCTGGTTTAATCCTGCAAACATTGGGTCCTAGAGAATTTTTGTTAAGAAAGTTTTTAAGCTCAGAGAGTAGAAAAATAATTTATAAAGTCAAAGGGAAGTAGGGTGGAAACTTGTTCCTTTATATATCCTCCAGTCTCCTCTAGGCATTCAACATTAAAAGGTACATTACTTTATATCCTTCACTGTCTTACTCTCAGACAGAATAAAATTTAGGGATTTGATTTGTGACTTATGCATTGACCCTAGTGAATCAAAGGCTATGCCTTACAGATAAAGCTTGTTCCCAAAGTCTATGGCAAAAAAATTGTTGTTTAATTATATGTATACTATAGTCTGAAAAGTATTTGGAAGTGAAATCTCAACCCCTTAAATTGATGTCAGTTCAACTAATGGGCCAGTTAATTAACTAATGGGTGTGAATTACAGGCCTTCTCCTGAGGTAAAACATATTAACTATACCACTTAATTGCCTAGTATGTATTGACACATTCTATTGGTGAGACTGGGCCTAAGTTTCCATAAAATTTCTTGGAGTGACTTTCCATTGGAGGAATATGAATAGGTAAAGAAAAGGAACAATTGGGACATATGGTAATTCTTCTAGAATGTTAAAGTGTTTCTCCTTAATACAAAGTGATGTAAGAATAACAATTACTGCCAAATGTGTTGATAATTAATCTAAATTTTTAATACATTTTTTTAAGAAGAGAAAACTGACCTTTCAAAACCTTGTAACCTATTTGTAGATTTTTATGAAGTAAAAAAAAAATATCTAACATAAATGAGATATCAGAATTATCAACCATGTTCTATGAAATTGATAATAGTTCTACTTAAATTTCTTTGAACTGGAGTATGTTTGCTTTAGTATGCAAGATTCTGACTACTACCTCCTTGTCCTGACTCCAAGATGAGTTATTACATTTTAAAAATACGTTTATTTCTGGATTGACAATAGTCTACCAAGATTCAGTGAATACCCCCATATTTTTCATGGGGAACACATTTGATGCAGGTAGCTCCCTGTGAGAACTGCAGTGCAAGATGCAGATTGAGCTCTGGGTGGGACCCCAAGACAGAGGCCATGAAAAGCCAAACCTTTGCTTAACAAAGAGCATGGAGACTCCTGGCACCAGCCAGGTGAATGGACACGGGGAAACACAGTAGGAGATGAAGACTCCGGAGGAAGCGTGAGACTTGTGCCTATTTGGACTATGAGGATATAAAAGCCCAGGTGTTCTTTTGCTGGGGGTCCCTCCTTGGAGGCACCAACTCGAGCTGTTTCTGTTACTAAGCGGTGAATAAATGGCCTTTTGGAATGAGACATCTGAGATCCTGCTGTGGGAAAGCTGGGGTGGCACTATTACGGAAATTTTCCAGTCTGATCATCCACGAGACTCTGTCAGTCACAATCCCAACCCCAGAGACTTTCACTGCTGGGACCGGAGTCCCTTCACAGCAGCGGCTCCAGTGACCGACAGGTGCCCCACTTGAGTCACAACACCCCCACTCACACGCAGCCAGACCAAGCCTGCTTGTTGTGTATTGGATGCAGAAAAGTCCAGATTAATACCTTTGGTAGTAGAGTTCAACCACGTATCTCCTTAGTCCTTCTCATTTAGGAATTTTGTGACTGGTATGATATTCATACTAGATTCAATGAAGATGTATTGTTAAACCTTTTGTGGAGAGATTACCAAAGAAAAGCCAGAATTTAAAAAGTTGTGAAAAAGTTTCTAGTCTTCTGGTTTCAAGATAACCTTAACAATGTAAATCAATCTGTAGAGCCTTTGTTGAATTTATAACAAAGAAGCCTAAAATAATGTCACTAAGACAAGTTACATAATAACTCTTTTAATTGACTTTAAAAAATCCCAGGTCATTGCTATCAGAAAGAAACAGCTGCCCTCAAGATTGTTAAAGACTTAAATTTTACATGGCCTTTACAGATTACTCTACAAAATTATCCAACTTGCTCCAGCAAGAGTTTTCGTGTAAACTGATACCTGATAATCTCTTCGACTATGAGAAAGACCCTTTAGAATTTAGGCTTATATTTGGTCCAATCTGGAGTTCAAACCTGATCATACATTTTAATTATGGATGACAGCATTAGCAGATCTGCATGGCAGACTTTTAAGGAAGATTTAAATATATAGCATATCATTACAAGTGGTTGAAACATTTTCATCTGTATGACATTTTGGCAAAATAGACTGCCGAAAGCCCTAGTGTTCCATAAAGACATAACTTTCCACGCAAATTTCATCTGGAAAGTTTTTCATTCAAGAAAGAACACTTTGTTGAGAAGAGTAGGAATAGCTTAGTATCTGGAGTACTGTCTTGAATGTTAAGAGTATAGGTTTACACCTCTGCACTGTGATTGAAAAGCTGTGCCCCAAATACAGCAATGACCTACAGTTGGAATCAATGTCCTACTACCTGAGCAATCAGGTTGCAAAACCCGATGCATGTAAACAGTAATAAAAGGATACATATAAAAAAATATGTCTCCAATTCAGATAGATTTTCTTTCTAAAATGTTGTGAATTGTAATCATTCTCTTTGTTTGGGGGTTTGGTATTGTTTTAATGAAGAACTGTCAAACAGACACCAGGTGTAAATGATCGATGAGATCTCAGATCCTCAAACATTGTAATGTTTCTACACCAAGAATTATTGTAAGTAATGAGTGTAAAAACACATGTAAAATTTAGCTTTCTTTGTCACCCTTTTCCAATTTAGCTGCACCAAACCTAATAAACCAAAATTACAACTGTTCCACAGCTGATTGAATTAAATGTTCATGTAATGAAAAAGTGTCCATTCTTGTTCTGACTAAAGTCAATGAAAAGTTTTAAGTCAAGACTACAAAATTAATGGAGAATGTGTTTTTCAAGGTACACAGTTAGTTATAACCGTAGATGCAAATGTTATCTCTGAAATGTGTAACTCACAAAATTCCAAAATATATTTTTTAAAAATAGTCTTTTTAAAACATTTTCCCAAGCTTCTTGATATGAAAAGACAGAAGATACAATCCCTCCTGCAGAGAGTTTATGATTAAGTAGAGCAAATAGATAAAGTATCAAAACAGGGAAAGAAAATGCTCAGGGGTCCTGATTCATCCCACCTGTCTTCAGGCGTTGCACTTAAAAGCATACGTAATGGATGCTCCCTGTATACTCAGTAAGGAGAGAGAGGAATCTCTAGGGGGAGATTCAGATCAAAGCAAAGGTATTTTTCTCTGGGGGTGCCTCTCTTTCTCATCAGTATAAGTAAAGAACCTGTGGCAAACAAGAGCCTAATTTAGGAATGTCTGCAGGTGCCAAAAGGCAGAGAGAATAAAGTTGATCCAGGATAGGAGACAATGGATATTCAGCCAGACAAAAGTCCTGGCCATACAGATGGAAATAATGTCTTGGTTCATGCAGCAAGGTAGAATGTCACATGTTTTACAAATATTATGAATTGGCAAATATTCCAAACCTGTCCAGTTTTAAAGAGAATATGACCAGTATGAAAACATATGCAAATATATGTCCCACTTCACAACAACCCATAGTCTTACTGCTGGTTCAACAAGTCCAAGGGCAGAGTGCTGAGAAGGACTTGGGGGTTCCGGTGGATGAGAAGCTGGACATGAGTGTTACACTCTGGATTAAGCAATAAGCTCCCCAGAGAAGTTACGTTTTTATTTAAGACTTTTTAAAAGCCTTTTGGTTCATTATAACCTCTAATTAGCATCCAGAGAAAGAGTCACACCCTCTTCTATAAGAGAAATTCTTTTTAATTTAGAGAGAAAAATAAGATATTTTAGCAAAAGGTTTTTACAGGAGTAAAATACAACCAAGAAAAGCATTTTACTAAAATATTCAGCACAAAAAAAAAAAAAATCCACTGAAAGCATCCACTAAAAACAATAAATATATTAGCTTTAGTAAAACACGATTCATTGGTTTTAAGTTAACCAGAAGAGAAGGAAAAGAGTAACAGAAGAAAACAGATTAAAAGGGGTAAAGAAAGAGAGAAAGAGAAAGAGAGAGAGAAAGGAGAGGAGAATGGTTACTGACAAGATTCGATGATTCACATAGTGCCAGCTGGAGAGGGAGAAGAGTTACAGAGGGTTCACATGGAGTCTCATTTATTTATAGAGTTCAGTTTTCCCTCCCAGGCAGGATATACGATCAGTGCTTTCCAGACCAGAGTGAGATATGCTGTGTCCAGTCACAGGCTGCAGGGGTGTCGTGTGAGCAGGTGACCAGGTGGCTCTGCCTTGACTGACAGCCCAGTTACACAGGCTTCAGCTCTGCCCTGTGCCCTCAGCACATGCCTTATGTGCAGTCCTTACCACGGACCTGCAGGTCCAGGCCCAGCCCTTCCCCACATGTGCATACACACAGTGATTTGGTTCTGACCCATATCAATAATTCATTGAGATTCAGATCCAGGATCTCACAATGTGCCAACAGTGTGCTTTCACAGCTCAGAAAGTCAGCTGTGTCCTGGGCTGCATCAAAAGCAGCATGACCAGCAGGCCAAGGGAGGTGATTCTCTCTCATTCTCTGCTCTCATGAGATCCAACCTGGAGAACTGCATCCAGGTCCAGAACCCTCAACGTAAGAAGGACACAGACATGTTAATGTAGGTCTAGAGGTGAGCCATGAAGACAAACTGAGGGCTGGAGCACCTCTCCTGGAAAGACAAAATGAAAGAGCTGGGGTTTTTCAAACTGGAGAAGCCTCCAGAGAGACCTCAATGCAGCCTTTCAGTCCTTGAAGGGGGCTTATAAAAAAGAGGGAGAGCAACTTTTGATGAGGCCACATAGTTACAGGACAAGGGGGAATGAGAGATTTAAATTAGATGTTTGGAAGAAATCCTTTACTCAAAGATTAGTGAGGCACTAGAAAGAAGCTGTCCAGAGGAATTATGGATATTCCACCCCAGAAATGTGCAAGGCCAGGTTGCATATGGCTTTGAGAACCCTGGTCTAGTGGAAGGTAACCCCACGGCAGTGGGTTAGAACCAGATGATCTTTAAGGTCCCTTCCAACACAAAACATTCTGTGATTCTACGATTCTATGATATTACTTGGGGACATGAAAAATTATAAGCTTCTTTAACATTGTTTCATTAAAAATCTTTCTCCAAGTGTATGACAATATCCCCAGAACCCATGCGAAGGAAGAGGAAGGACTGTGATCGTTGCTGCCCTTTCCTTCCCCTCAAAGCTCAGGTTTCTACCTTTCAATGAATTATTGGACATATGTGGTTGCTATGCTTTTCCCCAAAATATTTACCTTTTTTCTTGCTTCTATCTCTCTGTTCCATGTGATTTATTGGGTCACTGGCTTCCCTGTACTGAAAATGCTGCCAGAACCATCCTAATTAAAGGACTGAGTCATGAACAGAAAAATAAAATGGAAAATGAAGATTTCAGCCCAACATCCATAAACATTATGGAGAGGCAATTTCTCTACAAATATTTATACCATCACTCCCTGCACTTTCAAGAATCAATTATTTCTCCTACTTTTGAATAATTTTCCTTTCTTAGGAACAGATTATCCTCAGGTGTTAATTAATGAGATAATGCTAAAGATGGATTTTTTTCCTGTAGGTTTTTAAAATATATTTTGAATACAAAGAGATTTGGGATGTTTCTTCTTTTAAAAGTTGTATTAGGAAAGCCCTAATGGTCCTTTTTACAAGCCTTTAAATAAAATAAAGACTCTGCATACTTTTCTCTTTAACCTGTGTGAATATGCACACACATATACAAATATATATATGTCTATATGACACCAATAGCTAAATAGATGACAGGTAAAATATTCATGTAATAAAATAATCCATAGAAATACTTATTACTTTAGAAACGGCAGTTTGTGGAAAATAATTTTCTGATTCTTTTTATGTCTTAATTTTATTAACATCTCTTGTCTTTACCTGTGCATTACAGTGTGTTCTTACTGTGAAATATATTCAGGACAATATATCACTTAAATATGAAGACTACGTAGATAATTGATTTTATGTGGTTATGGTGAGATGGACTCAAACCGAAGGTTATGCTTTGTTACTGCAGATATGTATTCATTCTAACACAAGTGACCCCAAAATACTTTCAGCTAAAACTTGCAGCTGCCTCTTATTTCTTAAATTACACTGAAAGATTATGGTAGATTGTGCAGTTTTCTCTCCCGCTTTTGAGTAGCATAAACATATGTTTAATGCAAACAGTCAATCAGATGAATAAAATAATAAATCTTCATTGGATGAGGAAACATATTTTAGTTTTCTATATTGTTTTCCTCTTTTTATTTTCAGCCAATTGTACACATTCATGTTTTGTCTACAGATGATATTCTTGGGGGACAAAAATTATAGTCTACCCATGCATAAAATATTTGGTGACTGCCAAGTGAATGAGGCACTGTTACCTTTTTGGAATTTCACTTCCCACACAAAAGGGGAAGAAGAGAACTACCACCTCTACAGAGAAGGACATGTAGAAAGGTGTCAACTAGATGGGGAAAAGAACAAAAAAGAAAGAGGAGGACTATTGCCAAACACAAGACTATAGAAGGTTCTGAAAAACATAAGTGAAACCTGAGAAATATAAGTCACTCAAAGACACAGTAGTAGATCTTGTGTGTGTTTGGGAAGATTTATCCAAACTAAATGCTAAAAATGATAAAAAAATCTTTCTAAAACTTTGTTTTAGAACAAAGTATCCCTTCTGATGAAGGGATAGAAGCTTCTGTTTACAATAAGCTCCTGCATAAAATTAGAGCACTGAGGCCATTTCCTTTTTCCATCTTTAAGAAAGAGGATTCTCAGCATCCTGTATCAATTTTTGCTGCTTTTGCACTATTTTGGTTCTATACATCTACCAATTGCCAGAAGGAAGGATAATGGTGTTTTGAGATGATCTTAAAATTTCCCGTTATCCTGCTGCCTTCCACTGAAAAGTCAGGATAATTGCTTTTAAGGAAATACTTGGTAGAAATTAGGTAGAATAAGCTTGAGTATATTTGTCTGACCTGTCTTAAAACTCAATACAGGAAATACAACATTTATCCCCTAAAATGGTATTTTACTTGTCATTTCTTAAATATAAGCCATAGCTGAAGATTTTTTTTATGCCTGTCTTCATTTAACAGACTATGCCCTCTGTTTATGGCTTTACAAAATGTAGGAGCTTGTTGAGTGAATTTATATGTGAGATAAATCCTGATAAATTGATCCATAATACTTAGCTGATTTGGTTTTAGTTGCTAAAAACATTACAATAATTTAATACTTTGACACTGTAATTATGTTTAGCTCTAAGAATAGTTTCCTTGTAGAGTAATAGGATTTCCATGAGATCTGTGTTGTGTAAGCTCTAAGTTCTTCCTCCTGCAGAACTTTGCGGAGATGGGAATTCACTGGTTCTCTGCTTGCATAAGTGTAAAGAGTTTGGCTGTAAGCAAATCTGTCTCTGAGACAAGATAAAGAGTGAGAGAGAGAGATAGATATGGAGAGATTGAGAGACAGATAGAATGAATAGATAAGGCGTGGTTGACAAAGTCCCTTAGGAAGCAGTCCTGAAGAGGGGAGAGCTCAGCAGAACTGCCATTTTGGAGTTCTGAGAGAGGAGACTTTGGCCTATGCAAAGAGGAGACTTTGGCCTATGCAAAGGACTGGTTCAAAGAGTCCCTTGGGTGGAAGTCCTGAAGGTGAGAAGAGTCAGGGAAGGTTTGACAATTTTCAAGAAGGAAACCTAAAAGGTGCAAGAGCAGGCCATACCTGTGTGTCAAAAGACACTCCTGCAGGGAAGAAGGCCAGCCTGGCTTAACAGAGAGTTTTGGCTCAAACTCAAAAAAAAAAAAGGATGGTCTAACACCTTTGGAAGAAGGAGTAGGCAACTCAGAAGGACTACCAGGATGTTGTGAGTTTATGCAGGGAGAAAATTAAAAGGACCAAAGCCCAACTAGAACTTAGTCTGGCACTGTCATAAAAGATAATAAAAGAGTTATATAAATGTGTTAGGAACAAAATGAGGGCTAAGAAGGATCTCCACCCTTTATTGGATGTGGGGGTAAAGGAATTGACAAAGGACGAGGAAAAGGCTGAGCTACATAATGCCTTCTTAGTCTTTAATAGCAAGACCAGTTGTTCTACTGAGTGTACCCAGCTGGAAGAGAGAGATGGGGAGCAGAATAAAACCTCCATAACCCAAGGAGAAAAGGTCAGTGACCTGCTATGACACTTAAACACACAAGTCTCTGGGGCCAGATGAAATCCACCCAAGGCTTGGGGAAGAGTGGCTGGAAAGCTGGTGTAAAATAACCTGGAGGTGCTGGTTGACAGCCAGTTGAACATGAGCCAGCAGTGTGCCCAGGTGGCCAAGAAGGCCAATGGCATCCTGGCTTGTATCAACAATAGTGTGGCCAGCAGGACTGCAGAAGTGATTGCCTCCCTGTAGTCAGCTCTTGTGAGGCTGCACCTCAAACCCTGAGTTTGGTTTTGGACCCTTCACGATAGGAAAGACATTGAGGTGCAGGAGCCCGTCCAGAGAAGGGCAATGAAGCTGGTGAAGGTTGTGGAGCACAAGTCTGATGAGAAGTGGTTGAGAGAGCTGGGGGTGATTAGCCTGGGGTAGAGGAGGCTCAGGGGGACCTTATTGTTCTCTACAACTGCCTGAAAGGTGAGAGTTGGTCTCTTTTGCCAAGTAATAAGAGATGGGAGAAGAAGAAATGGCCTCAAGTTCTGACAGGGGAAATTTAGATTGGATATTAGGAAAAATTTCTTCACTGAAAGAACTGTTAACCATTGGAAAAGGCTTCCCAGGGAAGTCCTGATCTTTTAACTATCTCCAAGTCATGAACCTTGAAGATAGCTGAAAGATTTTTGGATGTGGCACTTAGGGACATAGTTTATCAGCGGACTTGGCCCTGCCATGTTAATGGTTGGCCTTGATGACCATAAAGTTCTTTTCTAACTTAAATGATTCTATAGTTCTGTCGTTCAATAGATAGATAGATAGGTAAAGGCACACTGACATTTCAGAAAAAGCTTGTCTTAAAGCTCATAATCTAATCTGTGACTGAAAAAAGTAGTATTACTGAAATTAAATACTTTTAAAACCATTTCTTCTGTCCCTGTGGACACAGACATTGACTGAAATATGCATATTTCTGAAAGGATACTTGTTCTGAAAGGATAGGAGAACCACCTGCTCACAGTGAAACTGTGGCATAAACTTCTGTTTCTAACACTAGCAGAGTAGGAAATGAGGATGAAATCAAGTGGGCACTCCACATACATGAACACATATCTGCCTTTTTGGTGCCCCAGGGTCTGCTGCCACACTCTTTCAATCAACTGTTCACCTGCAAAGTGGTTCGTGCAGAGTCCAAGGTTTTTCAGACACTGATATGTTTGTGAAACTGAACAAATAACAGTGGGTTTGAGGCTCAGATTATACACAGTAAAATCACAGTAAAAATGATTAAAAGAATTCATAACTTGTAACCATGTAACTAATGATTATTCATCAATAAAATATCAGTTATATGGAGAGAATTCATACTGACCCTGCTATGTGTACATAACATGTGTTCTCCTGACATGACGTTTCAGGGATGTGTTTGCATTTTAACAGCATTGTGAAATGCCACCATAACATGGTGTGAAGTTATTCCTCAGTGAAATGGTTTAACAACATAGCAACAAAATTAAAAATAAAGGATAGTCACAATGCTTGGCAAACCTGTAATCTCCAGAGGCCAGCCTCCAGCAGTTCTGCAGCACTCTAAACAATACCATAAATAAAAGTAATTATCCAGATGATGTTATAAAGCTAAGTTAAACATGGCCTTGTGGAGAAGTCGCATGCAATTAAATTGGAAAAAAAAAAAAAAAAGGAAAAACCTGTACAACCATGTAAGAAGAAAATAACAAATTTTCCCTTCTTTTTGTAGGATATTATTCTTTATTAAAATTTCTACTACAATACAGGAGTTATATACAAAACTGACCGTTTTCTTTCAAAAACCAAACAAACTTTTTAAAGAGCATGTGATTTTTTTTCTGTAGCTGGACTCTATGTTGCTGTCTAATCACAAAACACACAACAGTATTTTTATGACAGTTAATTGATTCAAGCTAAAACCACAGCAAAGACAAAGCTGTTCACAAAAGCTCATAGGTTAACTACAGTTTCTGACTTCTGTGAAAATAACAGACTGCCCTACTTGACACGTTGTCATGGTTTAGCCCATCCCCCCAGTATTGGGGTAGGAGATGGTTAACTCCAGGTGAAATTCCGGCTAAGTAGCCAATCAAAGACTTTTGTGATGTCTCACATGACATATTTATGTCATATGTTAAATGACATATTTAACAAACCAGAAAAGAAGAGTGTTGTGCAGAAGAAATCCCATCCCAGAGGAGAGCAGAGGAGAACAAGAGACAGCAATGGAGCCTCCAAGGTCAGTGTAGCAGGAGGGGGGAGGAGAGGCCTGGAGGGGGGGCCCTCTCCCCCTCCAGCAGGGGAAAAGACTTAAAAACTAAAACCCCTGACACCTGTGGAAGATTATTTGGAGTGAAGAAACCTTCGTGTGGGCCCCCGGGGCCTGGTCTGGCCTGGGGAAGGCAGGGATGGCTTGAGGCCAAGGCTGAATCACCTGGAAGCCGCATGCAACAAGCTGCAGAAAAATTGCAGCAACGGAATGGTGGAAAAGCTGATGA
>VXAY01002202.1:406562-517131 GCA_013399855.1 Oxyruncus cristatus
CGTTCTTGGGTATGGACTGAGCCAAAAGAAACTCAGAACCTCTGTGACCTGGGGAGAGGTGGTGACTCTTAGGAAACCCCCTGAAACTCCTCAGGGAAGGAACTTCCACGGAGCCCTATACTCCATGGTGATGACAAGGTGATACGAGTGTTCCCTCGAAGCCCACAGTAAACCCCTGGTAGCCATAGACAAGCGACTGGAAGTGGGAGGCAGACTCCCCTGCATTCCAATGGAGAGAGAGAGGTTTTCGAGCTGTGGTGATTTGTAACTGTGACCTTAAAGACTTTTTCTTCTCCTTCTTCCTCTAGACTGTTTTTGAAGAAAAGAAGGAGGGGTGGTATTTGTAAATATATAAGTTTGTTATTATAAGAAAACTAGTTAGAGTTGTTGTGTATATAAGTATTCCCTTAGTTCTTATTGTGTAGCAATAAATTTTAATATTAATCCCCATGTCAAGGAGATCTGCTTTGTCTGTGCAAACTTTTCTTACCTATCAGCAAAATGTATGGGTTAATAAAAACCATACAGAAATCACAGGGCTAAACCTTTGCCACATGTATTTTATACTAAGTAAGAGGAGGTTACTCGTATGGCATGTTTTCTCGTAATGAGAGCATGCTCTGTAATGTTTCTGATTTGGTTTTGTCCTTCATCTATTGCTTGAGAAGTGTCACAGTAGTGAAAAATAACAGGAAATAATTTTTTTGCTGGTGGGACTTCTTCATGGTGTAATAGGCTGGTGAACACTATGATCTCCTTCCCCTTTCAGTTTCATACTGGAGACAGGGATGGAATGGTGTCTTCTCTGGTGTCTGCATGGTTTCTCTAAAGACACCAAGCTAATGCTCAAACAAGGTATGTATCTCCTGAGACTAATAAAGTTTGCTGGTCTGCAGTTGCTTGCTCCTTCCCTTTTTGTAAAGCATATTCTTTAGTTACCTATTTCCATGCATAAAATTGAACTTAGTTAAAAGCCACCTGCAAATACTTCTGTATGTCTTTATTGTCTTGAAATTGTCCTTGGATAACACACTTGGAGACTGAAATACCAGTAATTTTTCCTGCTTTACTGTATTCATACCTCAAATTTCTTTTAAGGATTACATAGATTTCTTTGCTGTAACAGTTTCCATCACTTATCCTTAAAAGCAAATTGTATTCATCTTGGTTTGCATTGATATTCTTTTCCCTTTTTCCTTTTTAAATCCAGCCATCAGTGAACCCCAGTATATCTAATCTCTCTTCTCTTTGTAGCTCTTCAGACCTTGAATTGAACTGAATGGAACAGACAAATTACTTGCAGGCATGATTCCCTTGGATACAACGGAGTTACAAAAAAATATGAGCTTGTCTTGATGAGAAATACTGGTGTACACATGAGCATTGTTTTTCTAAACAGCTTCAGTGCCGGTGTAGTTTCAGAACAGCATAACCTCTCTCATAAGCAAAGCTTAATACCTCAGATTTGTTTGATTACAGATAAAAGGGGGATGCCAACAGCATAACTGCTCCATGTCTGCTTCAAACCACAACAGCTTGCAGTCCCTGTAGGATGGATGGTTGGATGGCCCATGAAACAGGTCCTCATTACCCCACATTTCAGTCAGCCTGAAATGAACCATCTCAGACCATTTTATCCTAGTATGATATATTGCATATTGTGACATTTCAGGAGCTGCCTCCTAAAATGTTCAGCAAACCTTGATATGGGAACTGACTCCATGAGAAAAATAGGATGAATGGCTGTCCAGTTTAAATCTACTGTCACGTATGTATACAAACTTTAGGGATTCACTGTAGTTGTCCATATTTCGTTATAGTTTACTTTTCTACCAGATGTAGACCTATAGCATCTGTTAAGAACACATATTCTGTGTGGCACAAGACACTACATTTAGATAGGGATGTCGATAACAGAATGCCATGTTTCCTATGACCGTTTTTCTTTCTTGTTTATTTTGAAACAGGTGAAATTGGTTGACTTTATATGGGGCTAATTTGGATTGCCTTATTACTTTGGTTTTGGCTTCTTTTCCCTGCCAGCAGGGGTATCGATTGTGATAGCAGGCTAAGTAATAATTATTGGGATTTTTGAGAGCTATTAAACAGTTAGTGTCTGCCAAAAGTCACTACGCACTGGTATCTTAGATACCAGAGCAATTTGACTGCACTTAGCATAGTATATCTCTCTGGGATTTTACGATGTGGTAACAGTTGGCAATTTGTGACATACTAATAGCAACAACTAGGTGTGTGAAACCATAAGTACAGTTAGTAAGTGCATGCCTATTGCACATTATTCCAGCAATATGAAATGAAAACAGCTGTGCACTGGTGAAGAATTTTAAAAAATACAATTAAAAATATGGAAGGTGACTTCTAAGGTAAAAATGTAACTGGTACTAAAAAATAGAGACAGGGTAACATTTTGTGAGGCTTGAAAACTATTGTTTTCAAGAGTATTTGAGAATGTGTGCCAAGTACGGTCTTTATTATAAACACGGTTGAAAAAATATTTTTTCGTTAATAGTTCACTTTCCAAGTAATTAAATTTTGGTCATCCAGTGCCTCGTGGGAGATTTCTTAATATGCAAAGTACAAGTGGGGACATAGTAAGAGACTGGTACTGGTGAGAACCAGAGAAGTAACATTAAACCCTTAAGAATGAAATCATCTCATCCAAGTTCCTTCTTTTATCACAGAAGCAGGATTGTGTTACACATGTAAGCAAAGATTTCTGCAAAATCATACGTAGGGACGGTCAGCCAACTACATAGATGAACGCATGGGTTGTCCTAGTATTGGTCATAAACCCTAATCACTAAAAGTCAAAATGGGATGAAGGGATTACACAACAATTAGGATTGAAATACACATGAAAAAATATTAAGTGCCTATTTTTTTAAATCACTCTGAGCTGATCAATCTGAGGATTTTCTCTTGTGGTTTAAAACATGAAGCAGTTTTTCATGTAGTTTCTTACAGTATACAACATTGAGTAAGATTATGATCTCGAAATGCAGACAATATGCAGCTACAGGGAAGATGAGGCAAAGGTAAAATTAACTCATCTTTATATTCTCCTGGGAGTTTTTTGTCTGTTGTAAAGGACAGGGTGTATTTTAACCTAATTTAGACTTTCTGGCTTGCCTGAATCCATTGCCCTGTGGAATCTTAAATTCATCAGTCATGCCCAGAATTTTCATAAGGATTTGTGTTGCAAACATTGTCATGCAACCAAATTTTCTAGAGAGTCTGAGGAAAGCACTCTGCTGCTTTCCCCTTCATTTAGTTATGGGAAAATTCTCACAGAGGCAAGACAGACTTTCTAGGGATTCATTTCTACCAAACCAGGAATTAAACAGGAACTCCTTTTGTCAATTAACTTTCCAAATAATGTGTGAAAATAGTGTCAGTTCAATATGAACAGTTTTGAAAGTCTGATATGGCAACATACTGCATTTTATTTCCAGCTAGTTGTTTTTCTGCTTTGGATTCCTTATATAAAATCTGTTCAAAGTCACATATATTTTGTGAACAGTTCATTAAATTCATCTGTTACAGAGTACAACATTAAATTGGGATTATTTTGCACTACTGAGTAGCTTTGTTAGGATAATGGCCTGAACTATTTTAGGTCAAGGTTGAAGGTATCAGCAAACAATCGTGGATAAATTTATTAAATATTCTGGTTACTGGTGCTCTTCCATTTTTGATAACCTCAAACACTTGCCACACAAACCTAAACACATTCTGGGAAGGAAAAAATACATGCTACATTACTGAATATTGTGCTCTCCTCAGGCCAAACAGGCCATATATATATCTCATGATTCTACTACAACTAAGTTTTAAAGTTTTAAAAACTTTTTTTTAAGTTTTAAAAACAGTGCTATAAACCACTCAAAGTCATATGCTGTTTTTTATGAAAATGTTGATGTTTCTAATAATGTGGGACTGAATCATGTTTTCTCAGACAAAACTTACACTGAAGATGGACAGCTGAAAGAAAAGGCACAGAAAGAAAGAAAAAACTGTTAGGGGAGGAGTACTTAAAGTTACGTCTCTGAGCTGTTTCTAAAGAGGGAGTTAAGTACCATAATGTCAGGGATTCAAAAGCCTACTGTTTCCATATGAGCTGTCTGACATGCAGAGCCTCATGTTGGAGTCACAGGATCCATACACAATACACAAAAAAGTTTATGGGTGACAGAACAGCCCCCAGAGAAATGAGGCTGCTGAAAGGGGATCTTCTTACAGCCATCCAGCAGGGTCACGCCAAGGACAGGATGGAGTCTTAACTGCTGTCCATCTTTGTGACTTACTTGTCTAATTGTTGCACATCCTTCTGATCCCTCTTTCAAAGGAATGCGGCTGAGATTTTTCTTTTTTTCTGAAAGCTCAGATGGACCTGCCATTCTGAAACACAGCAGTCAGTGAGTGGAACTTGTACTTTACTGGTTGAAACAGTACCCCAAAATTGGTGAGACCAAAGTTTGTTTCCCCCTTCAGTTTGTAAAAATCGAAGCCAACACTCCCTAGTGCCCTCCCCAGCAGGCTGCCCACAACCCCAGCATGGTGAGTCAGCAGCTGCCTTCAGAGCTGTTGAGCTCTGCAGAGAAGTGTGCACAACTTGCAAGTGAAAGAGGGAAGCTGACAACAGTGACTACTACATCATTCACTTATTATAGAAGGTACTCAGGAAAAGATAGTCCTGAATCTAGATTCTGCTGTTTGGTCTGTTTCGTTCACATTTTACCCAAACATTATCTCAAATGACTTTCATGAAGTTAGAGTCAATATTAGCCTGAGTCCTAATTCCATTTCTCGATGATCAGGGAAGATAATTTTATTTTTAATGAGTGCTGTTATAAATGTCAACAAATAAATTGTTAAATACTTGTATGACAGAAGAAAAAAATAGCTAAGATGTTTTTTGTAGAGTGATCTG
The DNA here is from genome assembly GCA_013399855.1 of Oxyruncus cristatus. NCBI lineage: Eukaryota > Metazoa > Chordata > Aves > Passeriformes > Cotingidae > Oxyruncus > Oxyruncus cristatus. Next base: position 411,514 of record VXAY01002202.1, read on the forward strand.
CACGATTGTAACTTGGCTCTGTGTGTCTCTGACTGACAAGAGGCATTGTTGCCTCTGATGATACTTTGAAAAGTTCATGAAATTCTGTTATTACAGAACTTTCTTAGAGAGGCAAGTACAGAATCTCAGTAACATTGCAGCACATAGCATAGGCAAAGGAAAAATCAAGAATATATTCTTACACTTCTTTTAAAAAGACTTTATTCTTTTCCATTGCATTCAAGAAATGCAGTAGCATTGCAGATATTTATGTAGTGTAGGAAGAACAGAAATCCCAAAGCACATTTCAATTATGAATATGTGATTTATATTTTATGGGCAAAAAGAGTTATTTCCCCAAGCACATTGTTTTATTTTATCTGTGTGCTTCCTTTAATCCTATCAATAACCCAGCATGCAGTTGCTTTCTGCTCATAGATTTTTTTTAAGATAATAGAAATAAGCATGCATGGTAGATAGAAGTATTCATGGGTAAAATAAAAACACCTGCTGTTCATCAAGATTTCTGCTTGCTAATTAACTGGAAAAATTTGGCACAATAATATTTCTGGTTTTCAGTTGAAACAGTGGAGCATGTTAGCATGAAAACCAAAAATAACTTCTTAGTTAAAGATATAATGAAATGCTAGGTTTACATTTATGTTTTAAGGTGTACAAAATGCGTACTTATTATTCAAGGCTTGAAGGAATATTTTAATATCTTTATAATTCTAAGTATTAAATTTTTTGGCAAGTTGCAATATCTAACATGATGCAAACCAAATTAAAATAATTTGTGGCATGGAAAAAACCTGTAAACTTATATAGGGAATAAATGAGGAAGAAGCCAAACGGATTTGATGCACTTCAATATCCATACATGTTTAATGTCAGTTTGTAAATAATATTGCCTTCCTTCCTTTAAAGTGAATAATCTTATTATGGAATGAGCAACTTGGTAATATTTGAAAGGAAGATGTTAAATTAATTTCTTTATCAAGAAGAAATCTCCTCAGCTGTAATAAAAACTACCATGGATATTTTTCAATCTACTGGTCAAAACAGAATAACATGCCAATATCATTTTCATACTAAGGCATTTTTGGACAATTGTATCTCTCTTCTTGTGTATTTAGATCCCTTTTCCCTAAAGAATACCAGAAGAAGGATCTCATCAGAAATGGGCAGGAGATAAATTTGCTTAAATATGTCTGGCTGTATTCCATCCATACAGCTTCTGAAATGTCTGAAGTAGTAAATACCAGGCTGGGATGCATACAAAGTTATCTAATGATCCAGTTTTATAGCAGCTATATATACTGAAATCCCATTCAGATGAGTGTGTGTGGCTAGGGATTGCACAGATGGCCCCTTTGGGATTCAATTTCACCCCTCTCTTGTCTCTGCTTTTTTTAGCATTGTGCACTAGAAAATCTGGGACATTTTGCTTGAGGAAGGTTTTCCCATACAGATTAGAATACTTCACAAAGTCACAATACCCTTCAATTCATGATTCCTGTGAAATAGTCTCTTATCACAGACATTGCAAAGCTTTACAGAGAGTGATTATTTTTTATTAAAATTTATATGTATCAGAGTTTTCATAGTAACATACTGACAATGTCTCAAGAGCAAGCGCCCTGATGTCTTATAGCATGAAATCTATCATGCTTATGAAAAAACATCATACGGACCACAGAAAACTGGTCCAGAAACCACTCCAACTCCATGCTCTGTCACATAAGAAACTTTGAATAGAGAACTAACCTTCGTCATGGTGAGTATAAAGCAGGTGATTAGAAGCTGTCCTTGAAAATAGACAGTGTAATGATTTCTTGTTCTCTGAAGGTTTATCCACCATAATTCTGTTTGCATATTGTGATGAGCTATTACCAATACATGAAGTGGGTTTTTGTTAACTTATAGAGCAGTAAATATGTCAATTTAATGTAATTCAATTAAATTTAATTGTGCAATGTGTGTCTATTATTTTGTAAACCATAATAAAATTTTAGTTATAGTGAAGCTTAGAGCAGAAACCAAAGGTAGAAACTACCTGCATTGGTTCGCTGCTCTTTCGAGAAAACAAAACTGCAAGATTATTACATTAATCATGGGGGAAGTCGACAGTTTGAAGTATTGTTGAAGTCTAACTTTTAGCTGATAGAACAGAATGGAACTGATTAAGCAAAATCCAAATTTGAAACTGCAGCTCGCAACTGTATTTTGATAATATGACAATGACCAGGTGTATGTGTGGTCATTTGTTCCCAAATGTTAAGATTTTTTTGATCATTTAGGTTTGAAAAGCACAGCAGTGGACTTACTCAACTAAGTACATGTTGTAGTGACAACACTGAATGATTTGTTGTTATATAAATGTCAGCCTGAGTTGTTGCACCCTTTTAATTAGAAATACATTGTGATTTATAATACAGCAGTAACTTTCTTTGCATGGAATTGGTACTTTGCTAGACAACTCTGCTTTTAAGTCTCAACTGGATTTTCATGTATGTGATACCACATTTTCTTACGAGAATCACTGGTCCAAAGCTGCCAACTATCACAGTATTGAATCTGGTTTTTCTAGATCTAAGCTTCTACTCAAATTTTGAAAAGTATAGCCTAATTTGTAAATCCTGTGTTATTGAAAACTTTATATTAGCTTGCTTAATTTTTATTATTGTCATATAAATTTTTTTTAGGAGAGTAAGAATTTTTACTTTTTCTCAAAAAACTTTCAAATCTGTAATTAATTATTTTTTTCCTCTGAAAAATCATAAAGTATGGAAATGTTACTGGTTGGAAAGTTATTCAACCTCAAAATGCAACATACATCTTTCTTCTGAAAGTGTTACTGTAGAAAAGAATTAATTTTTCAGAAACATTTCAATTTTTTTGTATTTTATTACTAATTATGTAACTGAATTTTAAAACCCAGTAATTTTAATCACAGAAATCTGTGTGAATAGATATGGGTATGTGCTCTAATTTCTATGAATAGGAGAATTCTTTCCTTTACATTTCACTATGGGCACTTAGGAGTTTAATATGAATTTCTTAACAACAAGGTGGAACAATCAGTTCAGAAAAAAAAAAACAGATTGATAAATATTTATTTATCATTGTCATCATCATCACCATCATCATCATCATCATCATCATCACCACATTATTATTTATTCTTATTCTTATTCTTATTCTTATTCTTATTCTTATTATTTAACATTCTTAATTTTGAAGATTCCAGATCCAGGTCCAAACCAAATAATACACAATTTTCTTTTTCTCTTTTTTTCTTTTTTTTTCCTTTTTTTAAAATTAACAAATCAGAAAAATTCAGCAGATTTTGGCATCATATTGAAGATAACCATAAGAAACACAGGAAAAATGAAGCTTGTATAGTATACCATGTTGTCATGGGTTCACTTGTAAAAAACTAAACATGGAATTTTACCTTCCCCCTGCCCCACTGTGTGGGAGGGATGTTTGAATGGGCAGGCTGGTTTTGCCTTGGATATTTGACTGACACAAAAGAACTGGTCACCAGACTGACATTCCAGGCTGATAGCCTGGGGAGGGGCTAGGAGACTTTTTTTTTTCCCCCCTCTCCCGGAGGACAGAGAACGAGACACAGTTCGAGACAGTTCATGGTTGGGGGAACTGAGGGAAGGTGTGCGTTGGAAAAGCGGGAGGCTGCTTTGTTCTCAGCCTGGCTGGTTTGTTGTTTTTTCCTCTGGCCCCAGCTTGCTGGCACCCTGTTTCTACCCCTTCCCCCTCTTCCCACCCGGGTGAACCGGCTTGGACTTCATCTGGGAGGAACTATTTGGAAAGAGAGTAACTTTTTTTAATTTTTTTTAATTTCGTTTTTTGTTTATTCCCTCCCTCGGCTCCCATGTTTTTGGCAGTGTTTTTTTGTGCACCTTGGCGAAGAAAGGGGAAGTCACACGGCCAGCAGCAGACACCATGAGTTCTTTTGGGAAGAACCTTTCTTTCGGGAAGAACCTTTCTTTCTTCTTTTTTTCCCCTTCCCGGTGAGGGGGAGGGAAGGGCTCCATTTCAGCTCCCCCAGCACACCAAGGGCCTCCACGTGGCGACTGCCAGAGCCCAACAGCGCCCCCTATTGCCCAACACCGAGCACTGCGGGCTCTGCACCTCCAGCGATCCAACAGTGCCCCCTGTTGACTGTGGTTAGAATTGCACCAAAAAGCACAAACTGAACTGTTTATTTTTCATTGAAAGGGATTTTGGGGTATAGGATTATTGTTCGGTTGGTTTTGTGTTCTTTTGTTGTTCTGCCAATACACATATATCCTTTAATAAAGGGCTGTTATTTTTCCTTTCTCCACACTTTTTCAATTGGAGCCTCTTAATTTCAGATTTACAGTTGCTTAGAGAGAGGAGTTTTGGTCTTCCTCATAACTCATCCTCCTTAGCAAAACACTTCTGTCTCATTAAACTGAGACACATGTGTAGTACAAGTATCTAGGGAAACAAAACAAAAGAAAATTCCAGTCAAAATTTTAAAGTAAAAATCCTAAAAGTAAATAATTTCCGATTGTGGGCAAAGATCCCTACAGCTTGGATTCCACTTGCCAGCTAAATGGACTGTCATACAATTTTTGTAAATCAGGAAATATTTTCAGTTTGGAATTTCTCTTTAAATATCAGAAGTGTTTTTTAACTGCGCAGGCCAAAATCACAAAATAAATTCAGATAATGTCTACATTCTCAAATTACAGACAGTAAGTTAAAAATAAAAAACTGATTCATGTGGTGCTATAGACGGTATTTATAACCTATACCATACATCAAGGCCAGATCCTGTACAAACTCACTTATAGGTAGTATTTTATCCAATTATTTCTCCAGCAGTGAGGATTATTGATTGTGTTGAGAGAAAGCTGTTGTATCAAAGGCTACCAAACCAGTTTTAATAAGTTTTTCTTTGCTTTGCTTTCCTTAGTTCAATTTGAGCTATATACTCCAAAACAAGCAGAAGAAGAGTTTTTATGACTGGTTTATGAAATTCTGAAAATATAGAGTTATTATTGAAGAAAGAGCAATAAAACTCATATTTCAGTATGATGAGCAGAGCTATTACAATAAATATATGAAAATTTGCAACTATTATTCCTGCAGCTTGGAAATGCACTTTCATTATTTTGTAAATTATTGTACCATTTTTGCATATTAATTGTTATAAAAAGGGTTACAGTGTTTGTTCTAATAACAAAACACTTCTAGTGAATAAAATTGCATTTTAATAAAACCCACTTCCTTTTGTGCTATCAGAAATGCATCTATTTCAACCCTTACACAGATTTAGAAAATGAGATTGCAATAAGAAAATGACCACACATAGCATTGCAGAAATTTCCTAAGCTAAAAAAATGTTTCAGTTTCTTCAAGTATCATTCTGTAAAACTGAAGTTACTAATATGCGTGGGAAGTACACTCCAAATGCAGTTCCTAGAATACAATAGAAATATGCTCATGTATTTTAAAGAATGCTCATCACTCATGTTATTCATACATTTTAACAAAGCTGCCCGATCCTGGGAGTAGCTTTAAACCAGAAGGATCCTTAAATTCAGCATCTCAATTATCCTCCAAGGCAGCCTGAATTTGCTCTCAGCTTAATCTATAATCTATATTTAGGCTACTTATAAAACTTTTCCTTAGAGCACATGTTGCTGTACTGTTCTGGAATACATTCATAACCATCCTCTGTGTCTGACCTCCTCTCTCAAGGTGCTGGCAAAGATCAGTGGAGTAGGTGGAGACAGAGGTACAGTGTGTTTCACTGGGGAAGATAGGGTCATTTTATTGCAGTTTAGAGCATATATTTGAAATGCATGGAATGTCAGGGTCTACCTGCTCAGAGGTCTTACAAGAAACAGGTTGCTGATATTTTTATGCACTACAGAGAGTAGTAATTCTATTTAATTTGCTTTACTTATTTAATATCTATTTTAATATTATAAAGCTATCAAGTGGCTAACCTTTTAATGATCCTTCCACATTAAAGCAAGAGAACATTATTTTCATATTTCTAAATTTTCAGTTTGGAATAAAATCCCAACTTTCACATTTATTTTTTTTTTTTAAGAACAGTGGAATCTCCAAGGTATCTGTTTGACAGGACTCTCCTCCAGCTAAGTAGTGAATGTGGGAAACTGTTCTTGAGAGTGTTAAGAGCATGCTCTGTGGGAACACAAATGCTACTTTTTAACAATGAAGTGGCCTTTCTTGTCCTCTGACACGACAGAAAGAAAGCACTGTTTGACTAAGAGCAAGAAAAGTCACCCTTCTTTCTGCAGTTCCAGGTCTTCATAACCCCATCCTCTATTTCTCACTCTTAGTTTGTGCAGCTGTAAGAACCACTGAATGTGCGAAGCAGAGAAAAACTAGCTATAACACATTTTAAAGTATTTTCAGGAGACATGATTTCAGAGCAATCTTAGAGGGTGTTCTTTTATGTACTAACTGCAAATTTATCCTAATGTTATTCTCATAGGGTGCTTAAATGAAACAGTAACTCATAAGTTTTCTTCCTCTCTTCTAAAATCTGCAACAGTTACTGTGTAAGAAACAATATGAAGGGTTCAGATCATACTATCAATATTATGTAGATGTTAATATATTTACTCTTAAAGAGGCCTATACTTCACTGCTCCTGAAGTCACTCTACTATTGTGGTCATAAATTTAATTTCTCATCTAGGATATTTTTCTTAAGTTTATTGCACTAATATTACCTGTACATGTACAGTACAGTAAAAACAGAAGCTAAAATTGTGAATTCATATGCCAGAAGCAGCTAACTTTTCACCTTCACTTGTTTTGATGTCAAACTTTTAACAATCTGAACCAATTTGGTTTACATCCAAATAAAAATCTACTTAGTTGTAAACTAAAATTTCATTTAACATCATTTTATGCCCCATCAATGAGTTTGAATTCAATTCAAGCCATATTATAATACTTTCTCATTTGCTTTAAGACATTCTGAAGTAAATTAACGTATCATTGGTTTATACATGCATATAAAATATATAACAACATTCAGTGGATCGTTTATGGAAATTAAAAAAATAACAGATGCTCCAAAATGCTCTAATATCTATTTTCTATGTAGCAATTTAAGTCTTCACATTGTTCAATGTATTTTGATTAGGTAGACAAATAGGACATTGTCTCCTTAAAGCCCTTATATCTAATGTAAATACTTCTAATTTTTGAGGTCCATGAAATGAAAAGACTGAAATACTTGGTGATTCAAAGATGAAAATTTTTACTGTCTTCCAAATTGTTGGTATTCTTCATGGATACTAATTTATCATGTATTTGATAGCCGAGATAGGACCACAACTTCAGTTCTCTCATGTATTGTATCCTCCCAAAGGAGAATTAAAAATTTTGCAGGAACAATTAAGTAAAAGAATGGTCTCTCCTCTGAGGCCTTTTTGGTCACAGTATAAGAGCTTAAATAATGTGAAGACATGAGAAATTGGAGATGAACGTCCTGTAAGTTCAGGGAAGGCCAGAGTTACATAGAGAAGCCAGATTTTGTTCACAGGATGTGCATTGATTTTGGCACCTTTGAAGTTATTGTCTTGATAAAAGAACAGTTTAATTTTTAAATTTGAGTTCCTTTTTTATTCTCATTCAGTATGGGGCATGTAATACAGTTACTAAGTGGAAGGGCTGAGTGCCATCATCAAAGAGGGAGTGAGAGGATAACAGAACAATAAAGAAATGGCTTCTTTCTGATACCCAACTGTATCATACCAAGGTTGTGAGCAAGACCTGTGGACCAGAGTTTCCATCTCCAAGACATTTTCCTTGTAGAAAATAGAGAAGTAGAGAATATAGAGTGAGATAAGTATTTTTGCTCATGTTCACCTGTATGTATATCTTGAAGTCCTACATTTAGACACACCTAAGATCTCCAGAATCATAAATTTCATATCACTAAGCTCTGTGAATAATTAAATATTTTCCAAGAAGACATGGAGTACTGTTGAATAGTTTGGTACTCAAATTCTGTCACTCCTGCTGCAGTTGGCTTTGGAGCAAACTCTCACAAAGGGCACATGAAGGAAATCAAGGTTTGTGTGATGACAAAGCAGAAGCATCATGATTACTTTTGAAGACCTTTGTCAATGACATGAATTGCTTTTGTCATACTCTTAATGTTATTCAGTTCTAATTTTAGAGAAAATGGAGAAACTGTGCTAGAGATCGGAATCCAAGTCTCATCTTTTTAGTTAGGGACTCTTTTATCTACAGTCATACTTGTCTTTTTCTACTTTCTGTTCTCAGAAATATTATATGTGTTACTGCAGAGACATGCTTTAAGGTCTGGGTATGATTTCTTCACTTTGGTGGTGATTTTATTGCTATAAAAATTAGTTACAGAGATAAATAATATATGAAATAGGTTTATGAGATAAATACACAGGAAACTCTGACAACAAGATCTGTTGAACTTACCAAGTGAAACATTATCACCAGTGCACCATCCACAACAGCAGAAGTTAGATGTTAGCCTGACTGGAATGTTTGTAAGATTACTTTTGACTACTGTGTTGAAGAAGGAGGCAGCAGTTAATCTCCTTTAGTGCTTTCAAGAACCTCATCACGCTTACCACATGCTGTGAGCTCCAGTCACACTTGAACTTGGAGGCTTAAAAAAACACAGCCTTCCAACAGTATTGTTTGTTGGCACAGTACATCACATAATAGAACAGCTGTGAGGTTTAGTGGTACTTAACAGTATGAGAAACGACAAGAAAAAAGACAAAACCAGTTACTAAGAGCAAAAGGTACATTTTGGACATTGCAACTCTCTTCCCTATGAACTCTTGCCAACTGCAGTATTTTGTCAGCATCCTCTTCTCCCAATATGTACTTGGTAGCAAAGGGTATCTCGGTGTTAAGACTATTGTCCAGTCTCTTCTGCTTATTTAAACCCATCCTACTTTGAAGACTGATTGTGTAGTGGAGGATAATAATCAACTAGTTTTTACAGCTGAAACAGTATTACATGATTCTAGAGATCTCTAATTCATGTCAGAAGATAGACTGCAGACATAGGAAGGCTAGTATCTCTAGATTTCCAGTCCCCTCAGAGGACTGGAGAAAAGCCTTTTCTGCTGCACTCTGATGTTTAGGGCCACTTCATGTGAGGAATACAAAATAATAAAGCAGCAACAATAAAAACACTCACAGAAAAGCCCCACCAAACCCAAGCAAATCAAACTGACAAGCCTTGATAGTCCCACAGTGATCTCTTCATCCTGACAACCTGGAAGAGAGAAGAAAAAGAAGCACGTATGTCTTTCTGGTTTTGATCTTGTTGCCAGTACAGTCATAGACTGGAATGAAAATGACAATACTTTTTTTTTTTTAATTCCAGATAGATATGATGAATCATAATTTCACCCAGTTGGAACAGTTTTGCCTTCATGTAGCATAAAAGATGAACATTCTGTAAACCACTACTTTGATTTTTTCCTCTCCTTTGAGAAAATTTGCACTTTTATTCTGATTATAAGGAAAACATTGAATAATATCTCAATATCTTTGGTTTGTTAGAATTTCAAATTCATATTCAGGATAACTATAGCAGATATTCCTGCATTGATTATTTATTTGATACGGTCAAAGGATAGTTTGGGGCGGAAAGATGAAAAAACTGTGACATAAAGATTTATTCTTCTCATCCTAAAAAGATGGTTGAAATTGAAACCAGTCTGCTGATTCTTATTCAATAAGTGCTTTATTTCTCTCCATTGACTGTATTTAAAGACTTTGTATGTTGCTTACAATGTAAACAACTGTCAGAAGGGATTAGTCTTATTTTGGGATGCAAATTAAAAACTGAGCAGTTTTCCATTAGTAACTGGGTTTAATTAACATCGCCACATTAACTGTTCCACTTTAAAATATAAGACAATTAGAGGTTAAAAAAAATAGTATCAAAAGGCATAAATTATCCATTTACCTAATTTTTGAATTGTTTCAATTTCTGTCATATTTTCAATGACATAGTAGTGATTCTGTCCTTCAGCCTTCAAGAGGCAAATACATCTCCCAGAAGACTTCAATCATACTGCCAGTCTCATGTAGATGTTTCAGTATCTTACAACATCTCAAATCACACTGAATACCTAATTTATTGAGCTGAATTAATTCTTCTGTGGCTGCATGATGTACAGGATAATGGAGAAAAAGGAACAATACTGTTAAGAAAAGTGAAATCAGAGGAGTTTCCTTTCTTTTTTTTTTAAAAAAAAGGATAAAAATACCTTCATAACTTAGTACAATAACTACTGCAATCCAGCTTTTTTATAGGTTATCTTAAAATGTCTGAAAAATAATATATGTGAAGACAAATGCAGTATTTATTATATGTAGTAGTTAGGTGTACTTTTATATGCCTGAAATTATGCCAGCAGTACTTTAGAGTGAAAAGGCAAGATACCATGTCCTCTTCTGTGTATGAAGCTGTAAACAAAGAGAGAACACTGAAAGAAGTGAGTAGTTGGCTGAATGTCTTGGGTATTACAGTTCACCACTGGCAGAAAGCCAGAGCAAAGAAAAGTCATTTGGAACTCTGTCTAGGTTTAGGCATGGTCATAGGTGAGTATGTTTCTGTTTCAAGTCAGTTCCAGAGATGGCATTGCTTTTACCTCTGATGAATTTTTCCTCCTCCAATAGGACAGGAAGTCAAGCCTAGAATTTGTTTTTAGGGTAACTTTGGCTTTTAGAGTGTGGTTAGCAATTTAATCTTCACATGCATGCCTTAGTACACTTGCAAACATTGTGTAATCCAGGTAAAACATTGTCTCTCTCCCCAGACTCATGCAGGAGGTACTAGCTAAATCAGAAGGAGCTCTTCGGACAGACCCAGATCCAATCCTCGCTGCAGGCAACCGAAGGACTCCCAGCAGTTGAATCAGACCACCAGTAGAAGGAAGTCAAGCATTAAAAGTCAGGGATGAATGGATCACAGAGTCAAAGCAGTAACGCGGAAGATGCGATTTTTTCAAGGCCTCCCTCATAGCACTGGGATACCTTGACTCTGATGGGACATAAACCCTGGTCTGATTGAGACGCTTAGTACATTGCTAGTGAAACAAAGTGTTTCACTCCACTACTTATAACACTAGATTTTTTTATCTGGGTTGAATTGCAGCCAACTGGGCAGCATCCAGGCCTCAGCCTCTGCAAGACTGAAAAGAGCCTGACCAAAGAAACCACTATATGGGTCAAACAAAAATAGGGGCAACCTCATAATTTCCTCAGATCTACAGCTATTGACAAAAAAATAGTTGGAACAAAATAAGTTAAAGGATTGAACCCTGGGGGAACCTCCAGTCCAATTTATTTGAGTTAGAAGGAGGTTAACTAGTAGTGTCCTACAGTTTTGACTTGAAAGCAAAGAACTATATGAATTTGTGTGTGGCATTTTTCCAGGTTTCAGAGTGGTGTCAACAGAACTTTACAGCTAAATGTTATCAAAGATCAAGTTCCATTGCCAAGGTACACAAGCTTGAATATAAACACCCTGGCAAAAGATCAATGGTCATCTGGGTTGTTTTCTTTACTTTTGCCAGGATTTGCTCTTAAACATCTGAGGTACACCCAAGAAGCCTGAGGTTTTCCTGTGTTGTATTCTCATCATCTTTTCACCAGCATTTCTCATAAAAGGCAGATTGAACCCCAGATACTGACTGGAAAACATGAAGGCTATAAGGAATTTCAATTATTGCAAAAATGCTTCTAAAAAGATGAATAAATAGATTGCATAACTTAAAGGCATGGCAAAAGAAGGTGCACAGAAGTGATGGACAGTGAGTGAAGTTTTTTTACTACACAGTGGGCATTAAGATCCTGGTTATCAGCTGCTGAAGACCTTGCATGGAGATTCAGGATGAACAAGTTTTACCTGTGTAATAATAAGTTCTTGTTGTTTTTTTGTGTAGAACTTCATTCAGCAGAGAATTTAAGCAGGCGGCATTTTGCAAACACAAATTGCCACAGTTTGGAAAGCCTGTTAGAGTTCAATACAGGATATAGACTGAAGTCTATGTTGTTTCTATTCATGCCTGTAACACAGGATTCTGTATAGCATGAAACCACTGATAGTTCAGAAATTACCACTTCATACTGTGTGCTGGGGTAGTGTAGCATTTTTGTTATGTATTTAGTGGTTTCAGTGTTTGCTTTTTGACAAATTTTCAATTTACTAGTTGCGGAAATACTGAATTGAGAAGCTGAAGCCCCTCCTCCTCATACCCTGCCCCTTGACCAGTATTGGCAGCACAGACAGACTGCCAACAGCCTGCCCCTCCCTGACACCAGCACCATAGGCAGGATGCCCCACACATATTTGATACACTTCTCTCCAAGCCCACTACCATGGAAGGACACAAGGGGCAAACCAACTCTTACCTGTATTTAAAGGTACCTGCACGATTGGCAGTTGCTTCCAGATGACTTGGACACCACATATTCCTGACAGCCCACTGGATCCATGGCATGCTTAAGGGCTTATGCTTGCTACCAGTGACTGGGTGAGTTGCCACATGTGTCCGTTGTTGCTCATCTTTTCTACTGCCTCAATAAAGTCGTGATTTTTAATGTGTGGACAGACCTTTGTCTTTTAGACAAAGACTTCTCCTTTGTCTAAAAATAAGGTTCTACCATCAGTTTGATATCAAAATTTTAAATCACTAATCATGATTTCTCAAGTATCTATCACAGTTGCACCTGGTACCAAAGTATATATGTACAGGTTTTATGCATATTTTTCAGTTTGTAAGTATTTTGGATACAGTTTACCTGTGAATTCAGATTTACAAGTGCTCCTACTCTGTGATTTCAGTGGCTCTTGTAAGCTTCATTGATGATGGGATGAGAAATGCAGACGAAAGCAGAAAGGATGCCAAGACCCCTCTGCCAGATATGACAGGTGGGCTTTCTTTGCAATATAACACTACATATTTTAGCTTGTCACTTTGTTACTGTAATTTTATCCCAGATTTTTTTTGCATTTTAATGGAAATATTGAATATCAAAATGACATGTCTACCTGCTTAGCCTTAATATAGTTGATTTTTCAAAACAAACAGAATAAAGATATGTGGGCTATTTTTAATATAGTGGGAGATTTGACTGTGAGATTCACTTTCATGTTATGAATTAAAGACAAGGGGGACTGTCTTGAATTGAATGATTATGAATATACACATTGGAAAATACATTAAATACACATAGTAAACATTATTTTCCCCTGGAAATGACACTTTTCTACACCCAAGGTTGTGAAAAAGTTGAGAGATATTTTATTGTAGACTGAAATAATTTCTACAGGTGTATTCATGCAAGAGGATTTTATTAATGGCTGGCTGATGAAAAATCAGCTTGCACGTCCACGACGTGATTGAGCACATCATCAGCTAACAATTCAATAACAACTACCAAAAAGTCTCCAACACCAAAACTGTCCCCAGCCCCAGTCAAAATCCTCTGTGTAACATTTAGCAGCCTACAGAGGATTAATGCATTAAAGGCAGTGACATAAGAACATATTTCCTAAACACAAGAGCAAAAGAGAATCCTTTTCCTGTTTCACCTTTTTTTTTTAGCATAAATTATTTCAACTTCTTTCCTCATTCCCCTCCCAAGTTAACCTAGAATAAATTACTATTATATAGGAAAACACGAGTGCTGCAGGGATTTAATTTCAGTTTGCTATACAGCATTACACAAAGAAATCCTGTTTTCATGAGAGAAGAAATGAGAAGAAACTCTTATGTTAAATATTTTTGGGGAGTTTGTGTTGTTTGATAGCAGTATTAGAAGTTTACCAAACTCATTATACATATAGATGGAGTACGCATAGAAAGCCTCAAAAGAGTATGATTATTAAATTGTATCATGTAATCATGTGATGCTCAATCACATAATTGAGCATTTGTGTTGAAAAGCAATTTCTCAAGAATGCCTCTCAGTCAACAACCCAACTGAATTACTCATACCAAAATAAATAAATATTTATTTCCATCAGGTAGGAGGAAGACTAAAACAAAACAAAAAAACCCCCGAAACACAAAACCATGGACACTTACTACACCAGCAGAAAAAGTCTTTGTGGTAGTTTATGTAAAGCATAATAAATATCAAGGTATGTGTGCAGTCCTATAGACTGAATTAAATAGTAAAGATCCCCTAAACTTCAGTGCGCTTTGTGCCTTCCTCATGCACCCTATTGAGAAAACAAACAAACAAACGCACAACTGTTCCATAAAAATGCACATGAGACATTTAAAACTGTATACATGCCCTTGAATCAGGAAATGGCTTTACTTAGTGTTGGTTTAATTTCCTCTTTCTCCTTTCATTCTTTTCTCCCTCCTTTCCCTAATGATTAAAGACATCCTGACTATACAAATTTGGGGTGGTCTAATAAATACGACCTACAACAGGATAACACAGAAGTTGTCTGTGCTTTTCAGTGGAATAAATATGTTTTAACATGTTCAAGGCACACCCAAGCCTGGTTTGTTCCAGGCTGCTGGCAGGATCCATTAAGTTGGTGCCTTTACAAATACCTAGCACTTAAGGTGTATGCGGCTGACCTTCAATACAAGGTCAGCAAGCAGGCCTCCAGTTCAGTTACAAGTAATTCCACCTGCAACAGCTGCTCCTTATGTGATAATCCCCTTGTCTCATAAAATTAGTTCTTCAGTCTACTTTGAGTTCAGACCTTCTTTCCCCATCACCCTTTGGTTCCTGCAGCTTTGAGTCATCTGGACTCATCCAGAGTTCCCTCTATGTCCCACAGACAGCATGTCCTCCTCCCAGTGTTGTTCCACTGCCTTGTCACCTGATGGTGCGAAGGGATTAAAGGCTTTTTTGATTGATGTTGGTACATTGCACAGGTCACTGTGCAGAGTAGCTACAGTTCAGAAAACAAACAAAGTAGAATGAGAAAGAAAGAAAACTTTCTTTAGTGGCTTTCAAAGACTCTCCCATTCGGTTATTCTGCATAGTCAGTATGGATATACTTTCTGTTTTGTTGCAATCTTTCTTCTTGCTGTACCGAACTGAGGTGACATTGAGGTTGAACTCCTGCTCAATCTTATTTCTCTACATGGGCATTTAATACAAAGTATCCCTCTGTTTGTTACCAATGTATGAAGTTCCTCTTTAAAGCATGGATCTTTGGGTGTATATTTTCATAGGGATCCTGAGGATGGGATTCAGATATAACACAGACTATTTTTTTACAGCAAAGCTCCTTACTGAGTGAAGCTGTTTCCTTTTTCAGCTCTTGAGTCATCCATCTAACTATTTTGGTACTCCCACTTCCCAGTGATTACAGTTCCCAATGGCCTTTGCTCTCATGCATGTTTTGTCAGTCATTTATCCGAGATGATTTCTTACCCTTATCATGGGCTCCAACATTTTTAGTAAAGTAAACAGCCGAGAACTGTTAGAGTTTTTATTGGTTGTGGGTTTTTTGTGCTTTATTTATTTATTATATTTATTATAGTTATTTGTTTTCCTTTTTCCTTTCTTTTTCTTCATAGCAAAACGTGGTTTGGGTCAGTATCATGATGGGGCTCTGATAGTTTACCTGCCAAGGATCTTACCAGGAAGGCTCAGTGCTTCCAGTGTACACTGGCAGTTCAGCTGGAAACTAGGCAAGTGACACCAGGCTTGGGTGTGACATGTGCCCCATCCACACTCAGTGCAACAAGGAAGAGCTCAGAATCAGAAACTTTGGATGGATTCTGTAGGCAAACATATTAACTGAGTGTTGAATTGTTGCATACCCCACTTGTTGAACTCAGGCATTAGGCCATACATCTTTTTTAGTCCCTCATCTATTGCTTTCTCCCTGATGTTTGGTATATAACCTCACAGGTAGACTCTGAGCTGGGGATATAACTTGCTGTAGATGCACAGTTCCTTACTCCAAACTCCTTTGTTTCCTTGTTCGTCCTCTCTTGTCCAAAGGCAGAGGCAAACCCAGGAAGACAGTTACTCCCTAGAATGATTCCCAGAAAAGGTACATGTGAGAACCCTTAGCACATCTTTGTGTTGTGCTCTTGAAGTAAAAAGTACAAGTCAGATGCCTTATCATGCATTCCCAAACCATTACTTAAGCTGTATTTTTTTAAATTTGTGTGTGTTTTTTTCCTTTAAGAGAATTCAAAATAGAAGGTAAAAAGGTTTTCTAAAGCTGCTGAAACTTGCCACATTTTTATTTTAAAAGTTTTTGAAAGCTATCTTTGATTTGCAGTGCCCGAGTCCTCTATTTTTAGTTTGTTTTTCAGTCTCAGTTCAACCTTTGAATTAACCCTGAGGCTGGGCCTGTCAGTGAGTTCTAAGGCAGCGAGAAAAATAAGGTAACTAGATATCTTTGGGTCAAAACTTCTAACACTGGCTTCAGATTTTGTAGGATGTGGCCCTTTAATGTGTGAAAAAGAGAATGAATCCTTACTTCCTGGCTATAACAAACTCAAAGCGAAATTCTTGATCTTAAAATATAGCTCTGGTTGATACGCATCTTTATAAAGTGGAATGCTACAGTCAGATTTAACTTGCCATGTGTCATGAACATCAAATACGGAATTTGTAGAGCTATAAAAAGTTGAATAACACTTAGGAGAAGACTACAGTTTATTTTCACAGCCTTAAAAAATTAATTAGAATTCATAATTTGAAACATAAATTCAATAGTGAAAAAGATGTAAAAGTTTTTTCTTATTCGTGGTTACATCCCTTATCATCTGCTCTAAAGCAACAGCCGTGACAAGGGATTTATAGATGTTTTTCCAATTTGTAATAAATCCTATGGACTAAATTTTGATTCAGTTAAATATGGGATTATTTCAGTTTTACCTTGTTTTTCAGGCATCAAAACCTGCTTTGTGGACAAAAAGTGTTTATTGCAATTCTAGTGTTACAATTTAAGAATCTGCTTAAATGTAATGTTAAATCACATAAGTACCTAAGGGAATGGCTATGGATTTACTTTGAAAGGTACATATAAGACAAATAGCTTTGAAATTTTAATGTGTTTTTACTCAGTTTTAATACAGCATGTACTTACCTACCTGCTGAACAGTGCATCTTATCAATTTCATCAGGTGCAGAGCAGATAGCTAGCAGTGAAAGAGTGAAAATAAAAACAAAATAGCTTCTTAAATTATCTAGCATTCTTTTCACAGTTGTTGGAAGAAAGTGATACTTGTGTAATTACTGCTTTTATCACCAAAATAAATAAATAAATACATCATGTTTCAGAATCATTTGCTACTCAGATTTCTACCGTAAGAAAACAATCAAGAAATCTACACGCAAATAGATATTTTTCTCAATGATGTAGTTAAATTCTTTCTGGTTTTATTCTGAAATAGCCAATGATGTCTCTTAAAACATGTAATGACTACTTATATTAGAAATGTTTGCTCATGTGAACTGTATTATCTCTTTTTTTAAGTCCTCCAGGAAGGTGATAGTGCTTGAGCTATTCAGTTTAGGTTCTCTTTGTACCAAATATATAAAGGCTTACCTGCATGCTTTACTTTAGAAACTACATGCACATATTTTAGTGCAAGCAGAGCTTGTGGGTTTTGTTTCGTGCTGTGTGGGGTTGTTTTTTTGTGTTGTGGGGTATTGTTTTTGTTTGTTTTTTTGGGGCTTTTTGTTTGTTTGGGGATTTGTTGGGCTTTTGGTTGGTTGTTTTTTGTTTCTTTGGTTTTGTTTTTGTTTTATTGTTGTTGGGTTTTAAAATTTCCCCACAGCCTCCCCATACTAAAGCTTTAAGGGACTGCTTTTCACCAGTTTTTATCAAAAGAGTCAAACTGGGTTTTTTGTGGTTTTGTTTTGTTTTGTTTTTTTTTTCCTACATGTAAGGACATATAATTTCCTGCAACATATCTCATTTACTCTTACTTGGACAGAACAATGTTTTTTCAATGAGTTGAAACCTTGAATTATAAATTTTCTCCTTCAGTTCTTAAAAGAAATCAAAATTCTTCTCTAAAAGAAACCCAGTTGATACATCAAATCAGATATTTCATCACTTCTAATTGATAGCAAAATCATTCTGGAATCTTCCATGTAGTTCCTATTATCAAGAAAAATAATTTTACATAATTAAGCAGAACTCCTGCTGTGCAGGAGGTCTGGCTTTCAGGCCTAGCTGACAATATCTTTGTGATATTATTAGCAGTGAAATGTTGTTTTAAACAGCAGCAAAAATGTAAGATTCTTTAAAGTGGTTCAGGTAAGTAGTTACTGTGACTTTAAAATAAGAAAATTTTTTAGTGTTATTTGAAGGACACAGTGTTGCAGATAAATGTACCATTTATACAGCATGAGAACATCTCATTGACAATAACGGCCATGAAGATCATGTGCATTTGATGCATCTCAATTCAAGTACTCCTGATATGCTGAAATATGCTTACCTAACATAATAGGGCAATTATTGTTGCCCCAGCAGCAGTGGTAGGTTTGACTTGTCCTTTCAATTTGTTTTTTCTATTTTCATTTCTTAATTTTTCTGAGAAGGCTCCTAAGTCAGTAATTTTAATGAACTTATGAATTAAACCTGATGTACACATCTGTGGCCCAGGAGCAACTTCATATTAAAATATCAGGCCTGTGGTTTTGGAGCTAAAATCCATAGTGTAACACACTTGTTTTGTCAGTCAGTCATATAGATCTATAAGTGCATGTGAAACTGTAGATTTCTAAGTATCTTGTTATATTAGACACACAGAAGAAACACTTGTTTCACAGACTGTAAGGACACATTAATCTGCTAACAAAAATATTCTCAAAAATATTTTTCAAAAATATAAGACAGAGTATATATTTTTAATATGTTTTTATTACACATTTAGATAACAAACTGTGATTATGATGGAGGTTTTAGAATTTATGGTGTTAATTCTCCTGTATTATATTTAATTCTCCTATATTATTACTAATTCTACTTTTTAACACTCTCTAAAACTCTGCTTCCAAATGGTACTTACTACTTCTTTCATGGAAATCAGGGGAAATTGTCCTACTGTCTGTAACCTAGGATTTAGTTTTAAATAGCCACATAAAGAACTCTCCTTAAGATGCTGAGTTACAAAGAATGAACTTAAATATTGTGCACATGGCAAAGATATTGTCTCTGGAGGAGCTGACTTCTCTTATAATATATACTTGAAGTTCCACTTTGGAGTTAAGAGTCATCATGACTTTGTATCATCAAAGCAGACATCAAGAAAATCTTCACATCTGTATTTAAAGCTAATGACATGTAATCAGCTGCTGTTGATGTAAAATGAAGAATTGTAATTCTGGAATTGTATCTGCAAAACATATTTTACAAAACAGTTAATTCACTAAGATTTCTCGTGAAAACTCTGTGGAAAATGCTTTTCTGTTTGAAACATCAGATGCTGAGTCCTTTCTCTTTAGCACAAACTTCCAAATTTGTGTTTGGTGAGTTTCACCTTAAATAGTCCAGGGGAATTTTTTTCCACACATATAAGACATGTTTTAGTCTGATATATGTGGTTTTGACGCCTATCTCCCATAAGCATATGTAAAGCCCTCTTTGCTACTTCTGTATCTTTGAGACAGGAGAGTAAAGACTGGCCTATCATGGTCATTAGTATGTTTTTTACTTGTTTTGCAGTATCGAATATTATGCACCTGCCTCTGGAGCAGTCAGTTCCAGGATAAACCTAAAAGAGTTCTGTCATTGAGAGCAGATGATGCATAAAGAAGTTTACAAGTTATACTAAAAAAAACCCTAATTTTTTTTTTTTTTTTTTCTGTTAGTGATGTACATAGCCTGGGTAAGATGTCTCCATTTGCTTTGTATGGTTAGTAAAAAGTCAGGAAGGGGATTTTTCCCATGAAAAGATCTTGTTCTTCTCCTGTCACCATTTAAATGATTTTGTATTTTATCCTTTTTCTTAATATTTCCTTAAGACTCTGAGTATTCTCATAACTTTTACACTCCAGTATTTTCTGTTATTTCAAAGAGTAAACTAAAGCCCAAAGTATTCTTGTAAGCAATTTAATCTTCGTTTTGGGCATCTAAGTTGTAGCCTGAGAGCTGCTGAACTGGTAATATAAATTTAAATCTGAATTTTAGGAAGATAAATGTAAGCCAAATTCCTTACCAAACTCTACTTCTTCTTAAAATACACTTTTCCTGCAATACAGTTCATGTCCCATGATGCTTTAACAACTTGTCTCTGTAGCCTCTTATATTAAATTACTTTGGACATTATATATCCTCACAGGGAGATAACATCTCTTCTATCCAGTTAAATTGCCATAAACTCCTGTAATGCCAGATAAAATATAAAGCAAAAAACTAAAATAAAAAAAACTAGTATCTTTATTGTATGGCAGCTGTAAATGGTTCTACCTCCTTCTGAAACCAAAGCGAGCAGAAAACTCTTAAAGACATCTCCAGAAAAAAGTCTGTTGTGAGTGTTTTAATGGCAAGGGGTAGAAAAAACAAGTGTAAAAGTGATGTTTAAAATCTTACGGCCTCAGAAAAAATATTTGTTTACATTCCTCATGCTCTTCTTCAAAGATATAAAAATTCATGTCAACTGCCCTCAGTCACAAGCATAATGCATTTTCCAGGCATAATTAAAATTAACTTTGTCCTTTAGATTTTTAAAATAAAGTTGAAGATATTTATGCAGCTTTTTTTTTTAACTGAAAAAAATAAATTCATATAGGAAATGCATGACAGGAAATTATTATTTGCACATTGAATACAAGAGAGGAGATGTCTGTGTGTGGGATGCAAGAGAAGACAGCTATAAAAGGAGTGCTACAAATAGAAATAAAACCATCATAGTATCACAGAAGTAAAAGGTTACTTTCCCTTAATGATGTGAAGGAACTGGGATGACTAAGACGATAAAAGCTCACAGGCAAAAGGAAAGAAATGCAGAACCAGGGCAAAGCAAATGCACTGTGCTGTGAGTTTCCCCAAAGAAAAGGAGTGTGCTGGTTCCTGCCCTTCTGTCCACCTGATGGATCCCCCAGAAGCAGCAAAGAACATGTCATATGGAAGTACAAGAGGTGCTGTTTGAAGAGGGGAAATACTCTGCTACTGTGAGTGACTTGTGCGACACCATGAAGTGACAAGACACTGCACTATAAAGCTGTCACAAGTCCTGCAAACTGTTCAACTGTTTATTCAGAGACTGCGAGATCTCTCCTTATCCCATTTCTTCCCGAGTAGCCATAGCTGTCTGCTGCCTGATAATTTTTTCTGGGGAAGGAAGGCACAGAGGTCTGTCTACTCTAAAGAGTGCCAGTACCAATATAACTGCCTTGGCATGCCTATCACAAACCCAACATGGAAAGAGCTTACCCATGTTTCCACAAAAGTAAGCAGCAAAATTCAAGCAAGGAAAGTAAGGGAATGACAGCTGCAGTAAATACCACACTACAACACAATGTATATTGCACTATTCTTGAATACAAACTGTGGAAAATGCAAAGTGATGAAAGCTAGGAAATTTGAAGTTAATATGTTCAGTCTATCCATAAGCTACTTGCTGCTTAAATAATCACAGTATCATTACGACTGAGAGTGCCATGGGCAAATCCAATCAATCAAAGTCACAGAAAGGCTTTGAAACAGTCTAATCAGTCCAAGGCTTCCACTGTAACATTTCACTACATGGCTTCAAATGTAAATTATTTCCCTTCTTTAAAGTAATATTCACTCCAGCTTTCGTCTTACAAAGCCTAAGGGGCAGGAAAAAGCAGAAACAGTATTATTTGAAATAGAGACTAATAAAGTATGTGGCTCGAACAGCTTGAGAGCCTAAGTCAGAATGTAGGCAGAGGAGAGGGACTAAAAAATGGATGAAGATTTATATCAGACCTGCCTGGGATATGTACATTATGGAATAAGTGGAATAAAGTCAAAGAAAATAGAAAACCAATTTCTGTTACAGGTGGATGGTGAATTTAAATCAAATTTCTCTAAAGAGGAATTTTTAAAAATTATTATTTCTTATTTTGCAATTTATGTATCATTAGTTTCTTAGCTGAAATTTACTTTCTAGGCAATAGCTATGAAAATTGGAGTGTTATAAGAAAAGACAAGTTTAGGTATTTTTAGTCAAAAACATATTTAAATACATCATTGTCTTTCCTTATAGAAATTGAAGTCTCATCAAGAAATTTGACTGATCACATAAAATGAGAAAAGATTGCTTTGGGGAGATGTGGATTTGAGCTCAGCAGGTAGGTCTACTGAATGAGAATGAAGGACAAAATCACCATTTTATTTGTAACAAAGACAATTTAAAGCTTTGTTGAGGATTTAATTACCACTAAACTTGATCTTCTCCCTGAAGGAAAAAACAGATGAAGCTTATATGAGTTTGATAAATTGTCCCTGAAGACAGCAGAGTGCAGAAGGTTGGTTAAGTCAACAGAGCGGTTTACTTTGCTGTCTGTCTCCAAGATCATTCTTCCCTGAAAACACTGATATCTCAAGTGCTGGCCTTCTCAGAATGTTTCCTTCAAATTTAACTTTTCCTGTAGCACAGACTAGATATTAGATCGTTAGCAGTGTAACTGTGTTAAACTTCTTCCTGCTCTTAAAGTGTTTTTCTCCAGTAGTCATTAACCCACCTATTTGTAATTAAAATAATGATCTCTGATTCACAAGCAAATAACATTTCATAGTGTTTAAAATGGAGATGAAATGTAGAAATTGAGAGAGAGAGGGTGAGAAAACTGAGAGACCAAAGCTGTATGAAATAGATGTAAACAAATGTCTATGTTTCAAAGTTGTTTTTTATTCCTCTGTCTGAGGGAAAACGACGTAACCAAGAAAGACAGATGACAAAAAAGACAGGTGGTTGTGAGTTTGGGACATTACCAGGAGAGAGGTACTAGAATTATTTATTAACACACCAATAACAGAGGAAAATGTGTTTTTCAGTGGTCAGGAGTCACATCCGGGACTGCTGCATCTCAGATGTTGCATCACTGTGAATGCAGGGAATAGTGAGCTGTCAATACCAGTAGCAGTAATAAGCTAGTGTCTGTTGAGTGTGAGTATGAGCTTGTATTCACAATCAAATGAGAGCTGCCAAGCTTAAATCAAGCCTGAGCCGAGGAACCTTGAGAAGGGATTCAGGGCCTAGAGGAAACAGTCCTATATGCCAGTTTAGGGCATCCTGGTATGGATGTAGCTTTAGTGCACTTGGTGTACCAGGCAGATGTTTTTGGTCATAATGGCCACTTTCTTGGTAGCAGTGGTCCACAGGCTGATATTCTTGAAGACCACTTTGGTGGCTGACCCATAATGACCAAACTCGGGTGTGCAGGTGGGTCTCGAAGCACTGGGGGATCATGCCCACTAGGCTCTTGAGGAGCAGTTTTTTGCTCAGCAACTCGGTATGTCTTTGGCAAGAGTGAACCTCATGAAGTGTTACAGCGCTGGATGTGTAGCAAAGAAGTTACACTGCCAGTAGCAAGGGGAATTTTCAAGGCAGCTGTGGCAGTCAAATGCTTGCAGGGAGATTTATCTTCAGCGGAATTATGAAGAAGCTGGCTGGTTTGGTTCATGCTTTTAGAATAGATTAAAACTAAAGTGAACCTCTTGAATTGTTTTGGACATGTTTCCAGTCTCCAGCATTTATTCCTGCATGCCGTTGCAGGAATGTCCCAAGACACTTGACACCCAAGTCAAAAATGGAGTCCCACGAAGAAGGAGAGAGCTCCAAAGACAGGAAAGAGTTTTAACAGAGCTCATTAAAGGATGAAATACACTGAAGTAGGTATATTATACTGCTTATGCAATTTATGAGTGCAGAGATCCAGGGCAGAAAGATAGATGTCTGTTTTATCTATTGAATGAATTATTTTTTATTAATTTTATTTTATTATTTTCTCAGGGAGAAAATGTATGGTGTGAATAATACTAACACTGAACAGGTAGATTCTTTCTTCTTACAGAGAAAACTCTGTAGTATGAAGCACCTCATTTTCTCAGGGTTTTGATCTTATTTTCGTTTTTGTTTTGTGAAATGTTCTTAAATATGTTGATTGTTATGCACTTGTTAGAGCACTGTC
Organism: Oxyruncus cristatus; assembly: GCA_013399855.1. Classification (NCBI taxonomy): domain Eukaryota; kingdom Metazoa; phylum Chordata; class Aves; order Passeriformes; family Cotingidae; genus Oxyruncus; species Oxyruncus cristatus. The sequence goes on from VXAY01002202.1 coordinate 435,657, forward strand.
AGAAAGAACACTTTCTGCTTTGAATGCTTGTGGTAGTGGCATGCTTGTGTGGTCAAGATAGACTCATTTCAGGCTGGCTATGTACCAGTACAAAGAGAAGAATAAAAATACAGAGAGAAAAATAGGAAAAGCGAGTGTTCTGAAATAGGTAGATTAGAAAGTTTTAGTTGCAGATTTTCTAGTTAGAAAATATTAACAAACACGCAAAAAATCAAAGTCAAAGGAAGGATTATTTTGTCAAACAGTATGTGATTAGTCTGTAGAATGCAAGATGCCTGCCAGGACAGTAATGGCAAATGAAGAGGACAAATGTGAAAAAAGAAAAGACTCTTGCTTAAGATACAGAGTTCTCAAGCACAACTCGAAGCTGGGAAGCTAAGAACTTTTATTTTCTCTACTCTGCCTTTCCTCCTTTCTGTGAGGTTTTCAGCGCTGGTCAGCGTCAGTGTCGTGCTACAGAATTTGTGAATCAAGAGTCAGATGCAAGACAGTAATTCTTATGTGTGTTGTGATCTCTTCTATTTTGCTACTCTCACTATTTTCTTTTTTTTCTTTTTTGCTTCTTTTTTTTTTAATTTTCCTTGCGTTTGAGATCTCCACTACAGTTTTACTGACTCACCTTAGCCTTAAGTCTGTACCCACTAGTTTCTCATCTCTCCTGTGTTTTTTCTTTCTGCTTTGGGGCTTACTTTCCATCTCTGTGAACCTATTTCAGTGTCTCCTCTCTCTGTTTTCTGTGTTACTTGTCTCCTGCAAGTAAACAAAATTTGTTTACTTGCAGTTCCTACTGATTTGAGGCTCTAAGCATAGAGCAGAGCAGGTGAAAGTTTGCTAATACTAATTCCTTCTCTTCTCTCTCTCTATTGCTTTACTAACTGCTGGATTAGGAATTGCTATAATGGGGCAATACACAGAGATATCCAGGATACTGTGTAAAGTACACCCAATACTTTCTTACTAAAGGAAACCGTCAATAATTTCCTAAGTCCTACTGATTTCTTGTCTGCCTTCACCGGAGCTGTCACATTTTATAGATTATATCTAAGTGTCCCATCCAGAACAAGATTCTCATATATTTTACATAATTTTACATAAATTTTACATAAAATTACACTTTTACATATAATTTGTTATATCAAGTATAATAGCCTTTAATTCTGTGCCCAAAGGCTTATTAAGTGAAAAAGATACCCTTTATGCCATTCATTATTCAGAATAATGTTAATCACATCTGCTATTGATAGTGGTCCCCCTGTCATGTGAGAGCTAAAATCAGCAATGACAGTTTCTTTGTCAATAGTACTTGACTGCTGGGCTGAAGTTTTCTTAAAAGAGATCTTCCATATGGAATTCACTTGCATTGCAGATCAGGATAAGTAAGAAATTTATCACCTTGCTGGCATTCTGAAAATCTTGTTGTTCTGCATAATTCTTTTAATTTTATTTTATTGTTCATGTTTTGTTTGAATAAAGCCTGCTTTCCAGGAAGAGAATGAGTGCTCTGGTGCCCAAATAGTTAGGAAAAGTATCACTGAAATCAGTGGAGTCTGTGCCACCCAGCACCTGGCCATGATGGTCAGAACATGATGAAATTTCAGGTCTTTGTTTTCCTCCTCTGCCCCATCTCCCTTGGAAGGTGACAGTGCATAAATATATACTAAGAATCAAGAGACATAAATGATATCAGCCAGTGACTTTTGATCCATCTAGGTGACAACAAAGCTGCAAGGTGTTTAGTTCAATAAAAACAATCAATTAAATGACTAAGATATCACAGATGGATAGATCAATTAAGGGTAATCAATTAAATACCTAAGGGATCACAGATGGGTGGATAAATTAATAGTGCAAATAAATCAAATATTCAGGATGCTCAGGAGGAACATAACCTGAGAAGATAATCATGGGGTGAGTGTCAGTGGGTGTAGTGTCTAGAGTGATGACTGTGTGGAATCTGGTGCAGCGGTGGGAGTGTGTGATGCTCCTTGTTCTACTCACAGAGTTATTACTTGCACAGTTTTGCCATACTCTCATTCAGCTCTCCTGCCAGTCTTTGACAAGTTGCTGCTGATTTTTGCCCTTGGTAAGGATTTAACTGTAGATATGTAGAATTTGACTGAAAAGGCTATGTGAGTCTATAAAAATGGTAATTGAATATTTAGCAAAAGAAGTTTGTCTCATAAGTTCCTTCTCATATGAATCTAATTAATCAAGTGGAATTATCTGCTTACACTGTAAATCTACAGACCAGTTTGTTTGTGTGTAGGAGTGTGTTTATGAACAGATAACTCTAATAAATTCAAGACCTTTGTCTAGATTATCTGAAAGAGGTGATGCCCCTCTGAAGTCATTTTTACACATAATTCATCATACTGCTACAGAGGTCTGTTAGACACCAGATCATTATTATTGGGTCAGAACCACCTTGTAGATTGTGCGTGTAGGGTGTGTGTGGAGGGTGGAAGGGGTCAAACCCCAGGGAGGTGGGGTGGCATCGTGTCCCTCACGGCAGTTCCCTGGAGCCCACACAGGTAAGCCCTGGAGCAGCTGTCAGTCACAGACAGCCTGGGAAAACTGTAACACACCACAACTCCTGCAGCCCCTCACCCAGGCTCAAATTGGCAGGGACAGTGAGGACACTGCCCCTCACCATGGTCTGCAACCCCCAGAGTGGCTGGTGGGTCAGAGACCCTGCCAGGAGGGGTTGGCCAAAGGGACCAGGGCAAATAAAACCACAGATGTGTTTGCCTCATGTCGTGGCCCTGTCACTTGAACTTATGAGGGCTGGCCTTCTCCAAGACTTCGATGGTAGCTATATAATCTGTCTCTTCCTCTTCCTCCTTTTCTGTTCTTGATCCCTCTGCTTCTCTTTCTTTGCTCCTTTCTTGATGCTTGGGGTGGTTTGGAGCTGGAGGGACTGGATCTTTCTTTAAATGTTGTGGAATTGGTTGGATTTTCCCTTAAGTGTTGTTGATTTACTGGATTTTGACCTAAGTGTTGTGTATTAACAGTATATGCTGAGTCAGTACTGTGGTGGAACATTTTTGTCTAGCTTGTGTGGTGTCCTTTTGGACTTTGGTCAGGACCCCTTATTTGCTCCCCTAAATTAGTAAAGAAATTCCTTGAAAAAAAAAGCCTGTGGCTTATTCTCTTGATGCTATATCGAGGTATTAAAGAAGCCTGTATCTATGTATTAAAATAAAACTCACAGACGATCCCATGAACCAGCAGCTCCCGGGGCTGGAGTTTTACACGGTCATAGTTCTGTACACCCAACAATTTAAAATGGAAAAGTATGGTTTGATTTTTTATTTTTGAAGAACTTTTATTCTTTCACAGTTCTTATGTTTCCTTCCTTAAAAAAAATCCTGCCAGTAACACTCCAAATGTAACTTTTACAGTAACCTCAGTTTCCAGTTTCAATTTCACCCTTCTTGTTTTCATTAAATATCTGTGTAGCCTTGCAACTTTACATGGTAATGTTTAGTCCTGGGTAAACATGCTTGTACATTGAAAAGCAGATAAATGCAATAAAAGCAAGATTCACTTGTCTCCAGCTGGTTTGTATCATCCTACTGATGAAGGGTGGAATGATTTGAGAGCCCTTATATGGTGGTTGGTGTATTTCTAGGACCAGAATATTAAGAAATGGGCAATTGGCACTGGCAGGAAAGAGCAGATTTAAAATGACTAATAATTCTGTGCCAGCAAATTTAGAAACTCTGATGTCTTCAAAGGATGGTGAGAACCAAAAAATAAGAACATTGTGACTGCTGCTGATAAACCGGGAAACTTAAGAGAATTTTTGTGAGAGTGCATGAGGATATATAAGACATTTTGTGTATTACTTGAGATGGCAGCAGGGTGGAGAGCTGGATTTTTTGACACTGTTTTTAAGTGATCTCCCTACTATGAATAAAATACATCACAAATACCAGCTGCCATCTTGGGACAGATTTCCGTGAAAAAATCAGAGCTTACAATGGTGATGTTCCTCATTTTATAAAGGAGTAGAATGGAAGCAGATTAACTACATTCAGCCCTATGATTCTGGTCTTTGAGGGAGGGATATTTTTTTATTATTTTTTATTTCCCATTTGGATGGACAGGACCTTTCCATTTGGATAACATTGGAGTATTTGAATATTACTTCAGTAGAAGATGAACCAAATGAGATAGAGCACTGAGGTATTGCCTGCTGAATTTAAAAGCTCAGGAAAGTAAAAATTGTGCTTCCTCTCATTTGCTTTTACATTCACTGAAGAAATACTTCTGTGAAACGGCTCTATACTTTTCTTCTAACTACCTTTATCTACTGTAAGAAATCTTTTCTGGATACTGTTACAGATAATGACTAAGACACAATGATAAACCTCTTGCAGTCCTGCTCTGTACTTGTCCAATCTGACTCTTTGCCATTTATTTAACAGTAGTTATATGGCCTTGACATTTTCAAAGCTCTATACAAGCACAAACTAATTAATCTTTAGTTTGCCTTTGAGGTAGGTGAGTCAGTATTCTCTCTTCTTTCACAGATATTACAGTCAGAGCAGAGGAAGTACATGAATAGCCTGAAGTCCTACAGAAAATTGGTGTCAAACCCAGCATTTTAACTTGGGTCCTCTTGGAAGAGAGGGTGCTTAACCCCAGAATGTTCTCACTTTCCCATGGCAACTCTCTGTGTGATGGGTTATATTTGCATTGTTGACTGAGATGACTTTTCTGATCACAGAGAGAAGTCACACAGCTGTTGTTTGCAGTGTCGGTTATGCACTTTTGAAGGGGCACAAAAGCTAATAGTTGTATGAAAGCCCATTTATGATGGTGCATTTGTACACTCTATGTTATCACCTGCTTGTGTACAGAATTGGACCCAAAATCTGCACTCTCCTCACTGCAGCACAGTGAGAGTTAAAGGAAGGTTCAGTTCAGCAGCTGCTGCTGCTCTTATCATTATCTTGCAAACAATAAAGAAGTTATGCTCTCAATGGTTACATATTTGCCTCTGCAGACAAAGAAACTTATCCCTCATTGCTAGTACCATGCAATACACATAACATAAAATATTTAAGCATACATACCCATAAGATAACATCTGCTCTGTCTCATGCTGTCTCAGTTTGAAAGGAGATGCTTTGTGGCTTTCTGACTCTGCCAACGTCCAGTCTGTCTTCATAATGACTGTACTGAAGAGGATTCTGAGAGAATCATGAAATACACGACTCAACAAAAGAGTACTGCTACCATCTCATGTTTCCACGGTATGATAGTGGTATAGAATGTGTACTGCTGCAAAATTATTTAAGGATTTTCATTTGAAAACAGAAAAACTCAATTTGTTATTAAGAGGTCAAGTTTCTTCGTAGATGTAGGATAAGGCTGAGTAGAAGAGCTCCAGTCCTACATTAGGTATTCTCACTTTGTTTTTGGCAAGGAATATATATATACATAAGTGTGTATATATATATTTCTACAGGGAAAAAGGTGAGGACCACTCCATCATTTCTATAGTGTTATTATGCCAATAATTTAAAAAAGCCTTTTAGAAACTTGGCAACAGTGACCAGGCTCAGACCTTGTGCAATTTACTTGGATACCGATACAGTATCTGATATTACTTCCTTATCTTTTCATCTCTTGTATGTATCCTAGACACATTATATAGCCACATATAGGCCTTTCAAAGTAAAAAAAAGGATATACTAAAATTCTGTCCTGTATTTAATCATGACTCTTTGAAATCATGCATTCAGATGATGAAGACATAATAAGTTTTTAAAAACTGCGAACCAAGCTTATCTAGGCAATTTGAGTGACATTTGTTTATATGGGGTTTACATTTAGCATTCTGATTCCAGAATTTCTTGTGTGTAGTAGTACATCATCCTAAAGTATTCTTATTAAAATGTCAAGTATTCTTATTAAAATTAATGGGATTATACACTGAAATAAGTTTTTTTTACTCAACTGTTGACATTATCCTTACCTATTTAACCAGCAAAGATAACTGATAGTACAAGCCTCTGACAGACCAGCAGAGCTTTTATGTATCTGATTGTTTCTTTTTATTTCAATTTTCTTTGAAACCTCCAGCCAAAATGTACAGGGACTAAAAAATCATGCATGTAATTCTTCATCTGAATTATCTTTTGAGTGTAAGCAAGCTTCCATGGAAACTCAGTTCATTCTTGCAGAAGTTAACGTTTCTTGATAATGAACTGTGAAATAAAAAGTGATTGGACACAATAGATCAAGGAATAGAGACACAGTGCTTATACTGCTCTCAAGCTCCCTAGGAGGAAGATCTCTGAAGTCTAAGATAAGAAATGCTTTCAGCAGTTCCAAGATAAATGGTCTTCCTAATCTGTACTCAAGGTCAAAATTCCTCTGTTTCTGGTTTCCTTTGTTAATTATCATTTTTAGTAAGATTAAAATGTTTGGTCTACAAATAATATGGATACCTTTAAGGTAAATGAAGTCTGTTTTTCAGTGTTCAGTGGTTTTCTGTGTTTGTTCTTTTGAGATGATTAGTGAAGTGCAGAATAGCTAGATATGAACTAACAGCCCAGTCAGCAAGAATCTGTTCATTCTTTTGTAAGCCAAGTAGTATTTTACACTGACTAATTTTTTGACTGAAAATTATTTGTTCATTACAGAAATATCAGCTGGCTCTGAGGGTAGGACTACAAAGCCATGAGTGAGACACTTCTGGGTTCATAAATAAACCACTCGAGGAAAAAATCCCTAAGAGAGAAGTGTAAAGGAGAGGAGCTTGCTGAAGGGTATAGTGGAATCTCTCAAAATTGGTTCAGGATATTGCGGTGTTGATATTTTTGGTTGTTGAGTGGGGGGGTTTTTTCCAGTTTTTAGTGGTGGTTGGGTTTTCTGTTTGGTTACTGTAGATTTGGTTGGTTTTTTGCAGCTGACTTCACTTACTGAGCTAATGGTACATCCCTGCTTGCAGAGATCTTTTTCATGGCTCAGCTATTTGGCCCATAGTGCACCCCATTCCCTCTCCAGCTAGGACCTTTTTAAGATCCAACTAGTGAGGGATGCCTCTGCCCGAATTAAGGTGCAAACAAGACTATGTGATAAAGTCAATAATGTGGATTTTATTTAACAGTAAAAGTGAGGTAGAGAGATAAATTGAAATGAGGGGGTGAGGAAAGAGCAAGATCAAGCAGAAGATAGTCACCACCTATGGATCCAGCAGCACTCCACTGGTCTTTCTTCACCCTGGGCTTTTCGGTGGTGGGGGTCCTAAGGTGTTCAAAACTTCCCATTATTTATACATTCTTGCAAAAAAAAAAAAAAGGATTAATGCTCATTGACTAAACAGTTCTCTTACTCTACTGGCTAAATGATTCCCTTGCTTCTAATGCTAATTAGTCCCATTCTCAGTCTCTTCTTTTTAGTCATTGCAATTCTTGAACCTGTGGTGGTGATCTCCCCCTGCTGGAATTACCTTTTACCCAGTCAGAGCTGATTTCAGCACAGTTGCTGAGTTGGCTTTCGTTGTGGCACATAAATTCTGCATTCTTTATGTCCATTATCAGTGATACATTCTTCTCACACAGCTCTGTTTACCTCTCCCTAGGTCTGAGATAACACTGGGACAATAATACTGCCTTTACCCTATTTCAAGTTCCAGGTCACAGTGACTTATCTTACAGTCCAAGTTCCAGGTATTCATGGAGGCATACACAGGGCAGGGAGAAGGAGGTTGAGGAATGGGCTTCAGTGGTCACAGATGCCATCTGTCCCATAATTTGAGGTTATCTTTGTTTGACTGGTGATATGCATAAGAGCAGTTGCTTCTTTACACAGTTTGACACTGGGATTTTCTGTCTGGATGCATTACCCAAGATGTGATAGCCAGATTTCGCTTCTGCCAGGCTTGGGTTTAGCACCATCCTGTTACTGCATTCTGTGCTTACATCATAGCAAAGTCCTTCAGTGGCCTAAACAGCATTTGAGACAAGCAGCTGTGCTCTTTAAGTCCTTACAGATCTGAAGTGTGGAGACTGAGAGGGACCTCATATGGAGAGTGAGAAGTTTCTTTTCACGCTTGTAACTCACCACTGTTTGGAAGAGGAAACTGAAGCTGGGTTTGCCATATGATTGACCTAGAAAAAGGGGTTTATCTTCAGTCTCTATCATAAGACACGAACCAGAGAACATCAAATGAAATCNATGACTGCAGAGCTCTCTATGACTAGATGTCTCTGACTAGGATAAAACGATGAAGTATATCTTCATGGACAACAAAGTAAAAGTATGAAATTCATTGTCAGGAATGGTGTGAGTAGAAAAATGTGAATAGATTCAAAAATAATTGTCCAGATTCAAAATAATTTCCTAACATTATTCAACCTAAAGACATAACCTTATCTCAGGAAACCAATCTAAAGATTAAAAAAATGTCAAGTGGTTACCAGTGGAAGGCATGTTCTGCAAATTACATTTCTTTCTAAAGAACCCACTCTTGTCTCCCATCAGAGAGAGAATATGGGATACAGGTCTCATTTTAAGTGCTTTCTATATACCTATTCTAGTCCATTGTGACTAGTTAAGTTGGGAAATGTTACACGAGGAAACAACGAAAATCTAAATATATTTGCCTTATAAAGTTTGGTTGAAATGAAATTGTCAGTGTATCATACTGATTTTTATCCTTTAATTCTTGTTGTGTACTCAGTCATGAGTTACCCATTTCTAGAGTTAGGAAGTCCGGGTTCCATTCTGACAGTCTAGAATGGGTCACTGTGCTGTGGAACAGAACCCAGGCAGGGCCTCTAGCGGTCTTTGTTCTTTGTAGTCCAATGTAAACTGCTTTTTGTTCACAAGCTCTTTTTAAAATAGTGATCCACTGATGGTGAGAACCATTTCTTTCTTTTAAAATTAGTTCAACTCTGAAATGCCTCCAGAGAATGAGTCCAGACAGGAAAGGTTAATATCTCTGCTGCTTATGGGTTTGAAGATTACTGCAGTTCAGAGGTGTTTGGCTCCTCTCTAGCCATAACAGTTTTGTTTACTGCATCTGTACCTCATTGCCTCTTTACACTTCCTTTTTTTTCTTTTGAACAAAATCTTCATGAAAACAGTCTGTGACAGGCTACAGAGTTGTGTCCTGTTGCGGTTTAATCCCAGATAGCAACTAAGCCCCTCACAGACACTCATTCGCTCCCCCCTGCTGGGATATGAGAGAGAATCCAAAGGGTAAAAGTGAGTAAACTTGTGGGTTGAGATAAGTGCAGTTTAATAGGCAAAGCAAAAGCCATTCGCATAAGCAAAGCAAACAAAGGAATTAATTCACCACTCCCCATAGGCAGGCAGGTGTTCAACCATCCCCAGGAAATCAGGGCTGCATCATGTGTAATGGTGACCTGAGAAGACAAATCACAGAATCACAGATTGTGCTAAGTTGGAAGGGACCCTCCAGGATTATAAAGTCCAACACTTAGCCCTGCACAGCACCATCGCCAAGAATTACACCATGTGCCTGAGAGGATAATCCAAATGCTTCTTGAACTCTGGAAAGCTTGGTGCCATCACTCTGAATATTTCCCCCTTTCTTCTTCCCCCAGCTTTGTATGCTGAGCACGTCACTATATAGTATGGAATATCCCTTGGAACAGCTGGGGTCAGCTGTCCCAGTGTCTCCTCCCAAATTCCTGTGCATCTCCAGCCTACTCGCTGGTGGGGTGGTGTGAGAAGCAGAGAATGCCTTGACTATGGGTAAGCACTGATCAGCAACATTGAAAATATCTCTGCATTAAGAACATTATTTTCAGCACAAATCCAAAATATAGCCTGTACTAACTACCGTGAGGAATGTTAACTCTACACCAGCCAAAACCAGCACAGCCCTTTTGCTCTTCACTCAGATGTTTATGGTCTAACACAGTTCTTTTTAAGGGCGAGAGGTTAACAACATAGCCAGGCATGAAGAGAAATAGTTGTGAAAGCAGAAGTAAAGTATCAACCTCCACAACACTTCTGTTGTCCTAAGGCCTCATATATTGCTTACAAATAAAATGCAGAAAACTGGAACTGTTACTTAGCATGTTAGCAAAGGAGGAGCAGGCATTCATTCTGTTATGTCTCAAAGATTAAAAGTATTTCTTGTTCTTCTGTTCATTTTTATTTCATTTAGGAACATCCTAGTTTGCAGCTAATAAGAGGGAGAACCCCTCCAGCTCCCATTAGCTGGAATTATGCAAAGCAGGTGTAATACAGAGAACCTCTTTAATGGTATTTTGTTTGAGACATTTTCTGGGCATTTTTTATGGTGAAGATTTAAGTTATTTCAAATTTTTTAAATTACAAAACTTTCCAAGGGACTAAATAAATTAGTCTGTGAGCTCTCCTATTGTCATTGGAGAAAACTGAGGAATAGTGATAAGGTAGATCTGATTCAGCACACAGTCAGAATGCTTATATAGAACACAAGCCTTCTTTCAGTAAAATGTTTATTTGTTTTTGTTAAATAGCTATTTTTCCCCTTTGCATTATATCCCTCATAGACCTTCATATCTTCCTTTGCTACTGAGTTTATACATCTAAATTGGGGGTAGATTTGACATTTTTATCCAGGATGATATATTGATAATGCCCTTTATTTGGATACAGCAATACAAGAACAGCAGTTATACATATTGCTATATTAGAAAAAGATGTGGGTTTGAGAGTAACAATGATAGAGGCAGTTTCTTTCTTTTAACAGTATTTTTAGCACTATAATATTTGTATATTCACAAGTCCTTATATTTATGCATAGACTGAGCTTGAACTGCATATAGTTCCATAAAATTCCTTCTTTTTTTCTTAAATTTCATTTTCCTGCATATAGACTATAAATGTCTTGGTCAAGGACCAACCACTTCAAGTATTTTAAATGTCTACTGTAAAACCATTGTGCTGTATCTTCCCCTCTTTGTGATGCTCAACACTGTGCTGTTACAACACGGTCAAACAAGAGTGATAGAAAGGCAAGCCCAGCAAAACCAGATTCATGCATTCCACTAGTGCCATAGGGTTGTAATTTGTGTTTTGTGCACAAATTTATATTTCTAGCAATTATTTTACATTGTTCAAATGTAAATTTGTGAACTAACCCAAAGTCTTTGTAAAGCCATGTTGTGGTACTGTGCTGTGAGAGATTTTTAGAGTGATTTGGGGTCCACAGTAAGGGTATTTATCCTCTTGGTAATGGCATCTAATATTTTGACTGCTGTGTGTACACAACGTGTTTAAATCTTAGATTCCCAGGCATCTAAACTTGTTTCTGCATACTCAGAATTTCTGAGGTCTGTGTGGAACTTGTGACTTCCCTCTCCACATATATAATTCAGTTATTCACCACGTGTTGTTTCTGGGCAGATATTATTTCAGGTACACACATGTAGACATGGGAAGAAGCCAAGGCTGCAACTCAAAGTCATTAAAAAAAAAGATAAATATGTAATTCTATTAGTGGCAGAAATCCTGTATTTCTCTCAGTGTCTGCAAACTCAGTGTTATTTCTAGATTCTGTCAAATGAATCTTTTAGAGTTTTGTCTAGTCAACATTGAACTGTAGGAAGTTTCAAAATTCTTCCTTCAAATGTTGCTTTTGTTTGAGAAGGGGCATGGAAGATGCACTGTTCTCTTTCCCAGTACTTTTTCTGGAGGCTATGAGAAAGAGAATACAAAAGCATAAAAGATACCACACTAGGTTAGACCAAGGCTACTTCTATCCCAGTTTTCTGTCTGCTGTGGTGAATATAAGCAGGTGCCCAGGAAAGGCTCTAAGAACAAGACATAAAAGTTTGATATATTTTCTGCATATTCTTGTAATCTCCAACCAATCACATACTGGGAACTTCGTCAGTGTGGTGTGGCTTCTCCTTACTTTTGCTGTCTTAGACTAGTCACTTAAAAGAAAGCCAAAAAGAAACCTGAAACAAAAGGAACCTTAGTCAAGTAAAGATAACAGCACTTGTTTTGGGTTCTTGAAATTTTATCATTCAAATTTTATCCAAATACTACTGGCTTTTCTTTTATCTCTTCTTTTCATTCCCTGGGTCATTGTATTTTTTGTACTAAATGTCTTAATGATCATTTCACCGCATTTGAAACAGGCTTGAGCACATCATCATAGCAGTTTTATAATGTGTAGAGGAAAACAATAGTAAGGAAAATAAAACCACAGAATACCTAATGGCATATGTTATTGTTTAGAATCATACACCATAGTATATAAGGTCGCAAACACAAATTTTTATTTCATAGATCTTCCATGGAATTTCCCTTCTGAAGTGCTCTAATGTCTCCTTTCTCTCCTTGAAGAGGATGAATGTGAATTTCTGTAGCAAGGGGAAACCAGAAGTATGTAATTTTAAAATCAACCTGTCTTCATTCCAAGGACCTTAAAAGGGCACTTTTGGCTCATTAAATAAAATATTAAAGGGAATGGAAATAAAATTGGCAAACGTGAACAAGAAATATATATGTTCAAAATGTCTAAATTTAAATTAAGCACTACTCTAAGGCTCTAAAAAATTAACCCAAAAGTAGATCATAGCTCAAAAGAATTGAAGATATTCATGTTACCTAATGCACAAAATTCTGAAACCTAATACATGTTGTTCTTGGATATTTAGAAGTAGCTCAGTCACTGCAAGAGACTCACTATTATGACAATTTCCAGGTATGGAAGAGTGCTTCAGAGTATCCATATGTGTTCCACCACCACAGCGACTTCATATTTTTTCATTTTCTGGAGTCAGTACAGTAATAATTGTGTGCCAAATTATTCAACTGCTTAACAGAATCACAGAATTATTTATGTTGGAAAAGACCTCTGAGACCATTGAATTCAAGTTTTGACTGATCACCACCTTGCCAATTAGACCATGGCATTGAGTGCCACATCCAGTCGCTCTTTGAACACCTCCATTGTTGGTAACTCCACCACCTCCCTGGGAAGTCCATTCCAATGTTTAACAACCTTCCCATGAAGAAATTCCTCCTGATGTCCAACCTGAACCTTCCCTGGCACAGCTTAAGGCTATGTCTCGTCATTCTGTTGCCAATTGCCTGGGAGAAGAGTCTGACCCTCCCCTTGCTAAAATCTCCTTTCAGGTAGTTGCAGAGAGTGATAAAGTCATACCTGAGCCTCTTCCACAGGCTAAACACCCCCAGCTCCCTCAGCTGCTCCTCATAAGACTTGTGCTCCAGACCCTTCACCAGCTTCTCTGTCCTTCTCTTGACACGTTCCAACACATCAATGTCTTTTTTGAAGTGAGGGGCCCAGGACCTTTAAAACCACAGTGAAGTTACTTGCAGAGTAAGTTAATGTTTAGTTTGATAAAATGCTTATTTCAGCTCGAGTAGGTTCTCAGTCATTCATTGAACTGAATGCTATACTAGTCATTAATTATTCTTGCTCAAATGTAAATACCTACTATGATTTAAGTAGTGACTTACCTAACGTCTGTTTTAGCTCTAAAGCACGTAGAAGGGCTGTCGTCCTCCTCGTTCTGTGTCCAGCACTTGCCATGGGTACCAAAGATAAGGAGGAAGGACTGCTCAACTGACACAATTGCACCTTTCATATTGACTGCCAGTTTGGAGAGCTGGAGTACATTGTCAATGGCTGAACATTCCCAAAATGCTCGGTACCAGTATCACATGTTTTCTCTTCAGCCTGTCTTCCCTCTGCCAGGATAAATAAGGTACTACAATGGAGCATACTACAATGGAGCAAAGGATAGCAAGGAATTTTATTTTTTTCTTGGCTTGGTCTTTGAGTTAATACTGAGTAAAGCACCTGGAAACTTACTATGCCAGTTCCCAACCTGTGAAACTGAGAAAATATTCTACTTTCTAAAGTGACTTTAAAATATGTAAGATATAAAGCCAGCAATACAAAGGGTGTTTTTTAACAATTCTGATTTGAAAATGTTTTAAAATACCACAGTAATTGATCCCTTAGAAATTTCCCAGGTCAATTTGAGGAGCTTAAAAAACTTAGAAAGAAATCGACTTCACTGTCCTGACAATGAAGCTACCACAACAAAAGTGTTTTGACTTTTAGTTATTGAATGAAAGTAATTAGTTAATAAGACTGAAACAGAGACAATCAGGAATCAAGCCTGTCCTGTTATATGCCCTCTGGGATGTTTTTCCTTCTTATATAAGGTAATTTTCCTTATCCGTCCCTATTGACCTTTGGGCCACACAATTGAAGGTTCTGCCTCCAGGCTCTGCCTCCAACCACTGACTTTTCATTAAATTGTGAAACTTTCTGCTGCTCCTCTTGCCAAGTATTCTCTACTTTTTATCCTCAAGTACTGACAAAAAGTAAACAACAGCTGGTAAAACTTTCCCTCTTACTTTCTGTAGAATTTATTTTTTATCCATGAGTTTTCACACTATTTTATCTTCCTATATTATTGTTAGAAGTGTTCAGGCCCTGCATCACCTCTCTTGATAATATCTACCTTTTCCTGGATCCTGTTAATGGAATAGTGGATACTAGAACCAAAATTAAACCTCATAATTAAATCTTAAATATTTAGTCCATTTAGACCAGTAATGAAGTGTAATTTAGTGCTGAGCAACATATACATATTTGTAATGCTGCAGAAATGTGATAAGACCACAATTATGGACAAACACCATTAAATTCAACTGTGAAAATAGAGAATGGAAGAGAAAACAGTATAAGAAACCCTCTTCTATAGCAATCTCAGTCACTTTAGAGAATCAATTTATTTTGCATTAAGAATACAGACCAAAAAGATGTGGGGTTACTTATTTATTTAATATTTAAGTGGATTGACTTATATTGAATTAAGGATAATGTCTGAACAGATGCCCACCCATGACTTTGCAGTTTGAGTCAGAGTTATAATTCATGATGTGAGTAGAACAGATTTTCACTGTTTTAAGTATTTTATAGTTTTGTAGGCTTCTGTTAGAAGTATTGCCAAAGAACTTAGTGGTTTTTTCTTAGTGTGGTAGGCAGGTTCAGCTAGAGTTTCAGGAGCTGGACAGTTTTATGTTTTTCTGCCTGTGCAGAAGGGAGGAATATGATTTGTCTACAATAATAAGTGGAAAAGCGTCCATAAAAATAACTGTGTTGACATGTAGAACAGTTTCAATTTATGTATGAGTAAATCACAGAAAAGTAATCAGTTTGAAATTAAAATATGTATAATACTTTGCTCTAGACATTATAATCAAAAAAAACTGAAGCTCAGGCTTAGTAAGGCTAAGTTTTCTTAGTTTTCTTAGGTGTCAGCAGCTACTGGAAGACTAAATACCTCTCTACCCTTATTTAACTTGGAAATAGAGGACGATATAGACCAACACGGCCCTACTTGGTTGTCTTGGGGAAAAAAAAAAAATATATTCTTGTCTAGATTAGTCCAATATTTCACAAATAATGAAGTTATTTGTGAATGATGTGAATTCACAAATAATGAAGTTATTTATTATAATCAAGCTATAATGAGACACTTGCTCAATTCTATGATTTATGAAAACTTTGGAAAACTTAATGTGATTTTAATTTTGAAGTTATCAAAAGCCATAAAGCTGATAGTTTTATTTTCTAATGTACCTGAAACACTAAAGAAAAATGAATGAAAGAATGTTAAGGTGTCTAATAATTTTGATAATATTTTATGAGTGTTAATGAAAAAACCATTGGAATATTTTACATTTTTAGTATACTTCAGGAAGATGATAAATAATAAAACAACATCAACACTAATAAACATCTAATTCTTTCAAATAATTTTTTTAATAAATAATTTCATTCCATACGTGAGCTGGACCTGATGCTTCCTACCAATTTATGGAATGGATCTATTTGTGAAATAGTGAACTTTGGAGCACAGTGAATGATAACAAACTCTAACCCATGGTGTCTTTGGTCTTTCAGGGTTCACTGATGTTTATTGTTTTCCCTTTTACTATTCAGCATAAGGTCCACCAGATTTGCAGGCGCATTTCCTATGTTAAATGCTCTGTTGTTATTTACATATGTTTTATTTAAATCTTTTTGTATTCCCTCATAAACTTGTTCTTGTACCCAATTAATACTTCTTTCTTCCTAAAATCCTTTGAGAAATTTCTCTTATTGACCTTTTGACCTTATTGACTAACAGTGCCACGTGCTGCCCTAATCTTTCCCTTCTAAACTTGATATTTATTTTTCTTCTCTTTCCAGGTCTTCTGCTACAGCATTTCAATAATTTCTTCCTACAGTGGTGCTTTTGAAACATTTTCAATCTTGAATTTCAGTTATATAAAAGCAATTACATTTTCAATATTTCTCCGGGAACTGAATATGCACAGCATTTATTTCAAGCTTTCAAATATATCAAAGACATTATAGCTAGAAGAAAATGCTGAAATGCTGTTAGTAGAGGTATACTGATGGTAGCATAATATATAACTCTCCAGAAATCCATTTTCTTTTATTTTTATTTAAACAAATATGTTCCCTCATAGTCACAGTCTAGGAAGACAGTAAAGGTGTACTGTGATTAAATGTTTCTATTTACTGGTGCTTAACGCACTAAACGTGTTCTGGATATAATGAAAAGTCCAGTTTGGAAATACAAAACTAATGGATACACGGGCAATTTAGGTATGTTTTTCTTTTTTTCCTGTAGTGTGATCTGTAATTTCTGCAAATACAGAAAGAGCCTTTAACTGGTATATTCTCCTAGGAACTGTTTTTTAGAAAATACGTTCTACTACATATAGGGTCTCATCTATTACCAAAAGGAGAAAAAAAGAAGAAAACTGCCTTTCAAAGGCATTGTTTATGAGTTCTGCTAATTAATCCTAACCTTTTTTAAAAAGTGTATTACACAGCAATATCAGCAGAAGAACTAATCTCCTACCTCTTTGACAAAGATGACCAGAGATCTCCTTTTATTTTCATGCCTACCTTTGTGAAGAACTCAAAGTATTTTTGTTTATGATGACTCACCATCTCACTACATTTTTTTAAGGAAGAGTATATACCAGACAAAAATAAATTGCTATCTTGAAAAGTCTCAGCTAAAGTGAGAAGCTGTATGACAGAGAGAGAACAAAGTTATACATTTACTACTACATGATTTGTTTTCCAGGTTTTCCTGAACCCTGTCCCCAGTGAATTGTTCAGTTTTGTGACAGATAAGTAGAGATAACAAACAGTTGCAGGAAGATTTGGAGGAAGATAATCTATGTTGTATAAGCAGGGGGTTTTTTGGTTTTGTTTTGTTGTGGTGGGGTTTTTGGTGGTGTTGTTGCCGCTGTCTTCTGATTGTTTGTTTTGCTGTACACTGATTTATTTCATAGAATAGAATAATAAAATTGTTTGAGTTGGAAGGGATCTTAAAGACCATTTACTTCTAAGGCTGCTTCCAGAGGCATGGACACCTCCCACTACACTGGGTTGCTCAAAGCCCCATCCAACCTAATCTTGAACACCTTCAGGTGTGGAGTATCCACAACATTTCTGGGCAATCTGTTCCAGTGCCTCACCACCCTCACAGTCAAGAGTTTCTTCCCAATAACTCATCTAAACCTGACCTCTTTTGGCTTAAAGCCATTCCTCCCTTGTCCTATTATTACATGTCTCTGTAGAAAAATCTCTCCTGCTGCCTTGTAGTTTCCCTTTAGGTACTGGAAGGTGCTGTAAGGTCCCTCCAGAGCCTTCTCTTCTCCAGACTGAACAACCCCAGCTCCCTCAGATTGTCTTCACAGAAGGGGCGCACCAACCCACTGACCATCTTTGTGGCACAGAAATCACCCTGAATTCTGGAAAACTATGCAGTGTCTCCATTCGTTATCATTCCTCTTACAAGGGGTAGTCATACACTGTATCTATTGTGTCAAAAAGGGCCAAAATGCAGTGTTTCTCTTGTGGTTTAGGTCCTAGAAAGCTTTTGATCACACTTCAGAACTTTAATGAAAAGGGCTAAGCCCTCTAAAATATCATTTATGATTACTGTGTGTCTTTCTCTACTGAAAATGCTATTTACAGCTAATAAGATTGTATGAGTAGATGGAGAAAACATTTATAGAACAATTTGGCCGAGGTGAAGTAAAGCTCATGATTCTTACTTTTCACTCTTGGGAATTCAAAATATTCATCTTCCACAGCTCAGAAAAAAAGAGTTACTGAGAACAATCTGTACCCTGAAAAACTGCAATGTGTGACTACATGGATTTTACTAAAGAAGCCTTAGTAAAATTATAGATGCCAGGCTATTGCATACACACCCACATCATATTCATCAGAAATGAAAATGTAAGAATTAAAAAAGTAAAAAAAAAAGTAAAAAAGTAAAAAAATAGAATTCTCAAACAGATTATAATCTTGATAATTCCTGAAAGACGTATTCAAAACGTTGTATAGCGTAGATTTATTTTAAAAATATAGCTAAAAATTATGTTGTTGGCAACAAAGCACAAGCCACTGAAGTATTAACCTCCCATCTCAAGAATGAAATTATTTTAATAAAACGTATATGCTGATTCAAAAATTGTTAAAGAAGACAAATGGAAAAAGGTGAAACAGAGATGAATTATATTGAAATGTAGGTGTACCTTCAAGAAACAGATTTATTCTTTTCCATTGGAATTTACAAATTTCTTAAAATAGGGCATCAAAAATCCTCCAGATTTTCAACGTTTACAAGCCGACCTTTTGTCTTGTTTGATTTGAACTGAAATCTGAACCTTAAATTCACTGGATCTGGGTTTAAACTCAACTATGCCTAAATAATAGACAAACCAAGGAGTTTAAATAATGACGCATTTGAACTCTGGCAATAAAAGATTGGGTTTCATGCTTTAGGGGCAAACCTGTAGAGGGAATAAAATAAACTTATTTAGAACAATGAAGAATGTGTGTTAGTTGATTTTTTCCAACTTAAAACAGAAGGTCTTTGTTTCCTTTTTTAGGACATTTAGGAAGTTTTAATAAATGCGTCTTCACCTTTTAATCATCATTCTTTAATTGTAACTCTAAAATATATTTTTATATTTTTCAAAGAACACCAGGAAAGAACTGTTTCACATCAGCTTTATTAAGTGACTTTATTCTGAGACTTTATTCTATGAGAAAACGTGTCTTTAATTTTTTATGTCCTTTTAATGATATTTATAGAATCGTAGAATCATATAAGTTGAAAAAGACAAATAAGATCATTGAGTCCAGCCATTAACATAGCACTGCAAAGCCCACCACTAAACCACGCCATTAAGTGCCACATCCACGCGCCTTTTGAATACTTCCAGGGATGGAGACACAAGCAATTCCCTGGGCAACCTGTTCCAAAGCTTGACAGCCCTTTTAGTGAAGAAATTTTTCTTAATACTCGATCTAACCCTACCCCGTCACAATTTGAGGCCACCTTTTCTTGTCCCTTTGTTTGTTACCTGGGTGAAGGGGCCAACCCCCAGCTCGCTACAACTGCCTTTCAGGTAGTTGGAGAAAGTGATAAGGTCTCTCCTCAGCCTCAATATTGCAGGTGTTAACCGATTTTTTTTTTTTGTATGAACCAAGAACAGACTGAACATGTCATAGTATTCCTGTTAACTCTCCTAACTGTGGATGTTTTATGAATATTGTGCATTCAATAATTATAAAATATACATTTTTAATTCCAAATCCATTATTAAAATTACTGTATTTTTAAAATTAAGAAAGTCATTACTTCTTATGTAAATTTGTTTAGGTAATTATCAGATATTTCACTATGATCTTAATCTCTGAAATCAGTAAGAAAAATGCAATTAAAAAATATTAAATCTAAAATCTTTCTTTTATATTTTTAGGTAAAAATAGAAAGGTATTGTCATTTCTGTGATTCACTTCTATAAGCATCCAAGAGAACAAACGAAAAAATAACCAGAGTTACCAGAAAAAATTACGAAAGTTTAGCTATCTTGTAAACTTGATTAAAATACCCATCTTAACATTTTACTTCTGCTTTTATATTATAATAATTACTATTATATATATATAATTTTATATATAATTATGTTTATAAATTATATAATTTAGAGAAATTCTAGTGTAATATGGCACTTTTAATTATTGATACAAACAAAACAGTCTGAGTAGTCCTTTGCGTTGTGTTAGTGCAATCAAGATTAATAAACCTTGACACGAGCAATATAAATTTATGCTGATATGGGTTTGTAAATGACAAAAAGGTTTTTTACAATACTTTCATGATTCATAAAAAAAGTCTGCAATTCTCCAAATCATCAAAGATCTGTTTCGTGCTTCTATCGCTGCCTGTCACTTTTTAAATGAAGATGTAGTAGTATAAAATACAAAAAAGCAAAATGATCAAAGCTAGCAGCAAGTACCACAAATACAAACTAACAAGAGTATTAATACTTTTAAAGTTCGTCTTAGACAGAAAATCACTTTTCCTGACATCTCTGTTATTCTTTCACAATATTTAGCTACTGCAAGTTACTGCAAACCTATCTTCTTAGCTGAGAGCTGCAAAATCCTATACTAGTTTAATTATGTGATGCAGGATTCTAGACACTCTTGTTACAGAACAAAGACATAGCTTCTTTCTGGTTGGCAAAATTTTTGGCTTCCCCACCTGTGTTTATGTCTACCCTAAGATCTGATAAGTTGTTTTTCATCTGGACGTGTAGCTGCCTTACACTTGATGCACTTTTGTGATGGCACTTCAAGATCCTATCTTAGACATGCCAGCCATTCTGGGCTCATGTTAGGAGGTCTTACCTCTGTGAGTCCCTTTATTAGAAAAACTTGGAAACCAAATACTATGTCTTTTAACTGATACTCGCCCTTGGATAAAAAAGGCTTTATTGGTCTCCTATGACTGTAGTCATACAGGGAGACCTCCTACAACATATATTATCAATTTTTGTGCCATGCTCTTTGACCATGAGTAATCTACCGTTCCAGTTCCATATTCCTGGACAAATTAGAGAAAACAACCTATTTTTACCCAGTTGCACATTAATGCACACATAGCAGGAAGAGGGAACCAGAGCCAGGTCAGATAACATGATAGTCAGGCAGCTACTGAAATCTGCTTTAGATAAGGATTGATGATACTACTTAATGCTTATAGAACTGCAGAAACTCCCCTTCAGTGAAGCAAACATTAATTAAGTCCATTAGCTCCAACACGAGGCAATGCTTCTTTAGAATACATCATGTCCCTTTGATTAAGGTACCTGCTTAAGAGGTATGAGAATTGACCTCAAATTCATCTTCTTCCTGCTTCAGGCCAAAGATTTGAACTTTGATTCCCTAACTCACAGATGAAGCTTTTACACACTATGGTCTCAAGTTTTCTGCAGCAGAGCTCTCTTTGCTGGAGCTCTTCCAATATGTATAAAATACTTTAATAATCCTATACAAATGAAATGGCTCTATCCTTTGGTAGGTAGGAAGTTTAGTACAAGACCCAATCACTTTCTGGACAGCTACATCTGGATGGCTATCTACCTACTCGAGACCAATGCTGTCCTGTCATCTCTTACAGTTCTTGATCAATCAAACTCAACAGCTATCAGACCCAGAGGTTATATAAACACCCAGCAGGTTTCAGAAGACACTAGGATGCGATGCAAATGTTATCTATTTCGTGCTCTAACAAAGGTGGATTACTGTTTCACAACACAGAACTGAAGGAAGCCAGCCTTTTTTTATTGAGATGAATGAGGTTTAAGAGAGTTTCCAAAGAGACAGAGTCAGATCCATATATTTGTGGGGGGAAATGACTATCCTAGCCTGAGTGAGTGTCCTTACTGCTATTTCTTCAAGAGAAGGAGAAGGGGAAAGCTCTGTTTATCCTGTCATGGAAAGGCAAGACTTCAGTATCTTCAACTTTCTTTTGACAACTGACTTGAAATCATTTATGTCTCATGGAATATGATATGTAGCTAACACTGCTTTTTTCTCTCATTTCAGAAGAAAAAAAAAAACAAACAAAAGCAAAAACATCAAAAACAATTAAAGCCAACTGATAATTCATTTTTTGTAACTATATGCTGGCCCTAAGCGAAGTGGATGCTAAACCATTTATTGGGAGAAAATTAAAACTAATACCTTCTTCTTCAGTTTTAATACAAAATATCTTTGGATCAGTTTTTCTGCTTCATGTATAATCCATTAGACAGAGATCGTTTCCTTTCCTTTCCTAATGCTAAAACTAAATGTATTTTTTATAAAATTTGGGCACCATTTGGAACTTTTCATACTTAGCTCACACTGTAGATCAGCCTAGAAATAATGTTATGAACACAATTTCCATAAAAATCTATTTAGAAAAATATAGTCTTAGTTCAGTTTATACGTCGTATTTTCACAGTGCTCTGATTTATATAGATTCTTCCTTAATTGGTTTTAAGCCAAGATACTAAAATACATTTTTAAGGTCATTTCTACCAACACTACGAACAAGTTGATGAAACAAGTTTAATATCACTCTTCTCCTGTGTTTGCCATCTGGTTTTGTATTCTTTGTTTGCTTAATTGGTTTCTTGATGAAAGACCACTGTTCAAACTTTGAGAGAGTGAAAAATTCACAGCACTGAATCAAAACAAAGATTGCTGTGGAGCATTTCAGGAACTCCTGTCCTTTGACAGGGCCTCATACTACACTAGGCTTTCCAATTACTTTGAAATTATTATTAGTATGAAAAGGAAATTATTAAAATGATCAGCAATTCAAGATTCATTTTTATTTGCTTCTCTCTCATCAGCTGTATGCTACATTTTAACTTTTAATTAAGTATGGTTAGTAGTCCTTTAAAATATGTGTAACTTATAAATCAAAACCTGTGAAGGAGCTCTTGCTTGTGTTTTCCACCAGTAGTCATTCTGCATTATCAAAAAGTTTTCTAGAAATGTCTTGGAAAACTTTCTGTATTGATAGAAATGCAATTATGATGGAAGATGCTTTTCAACTTCATTGTTGTAAACTTAGAATAGTGTTTTACTTTATTCCATTAATGTGAATAAATGTGTTGCTGCATAAAATAAGGAGTATCTTCAGAAAAAAAATCATTCTGCATCACAGCTCTTCCAGGAATGATCCGTAACAGTTGTAGCATATTAACAAGCTAAAGCAGCTTGTTTTTTCCACATAGCAGAAGGTGAAAAGTCTAAATTTCAACCAGTTTTTTATTGTCTCTCTTTTCTACCCATCTCCTAGTCAGCAAGAATTTTAAGTATATGTTCTTTCCATCACTCCATGAAGCTAACTGTGGAGTCAGAGAGCTTTAACACAGCCAAGAAAAATCTGCCTAACTTTCCTTTGGAAGAGCAGCAGTGAGAGTCATGATCAAGTCCACAGGTTTGCCAGTTTTCCAAGACCTTACTTAGGATTCTCTGCTCTTTAGTAGTTTAAAGAAAAGTATTTCATTCAACAAAAAATTACAAACCATTTGGGACCATATGGTCTTTCAATAGTATGTTAAGGAAATGCAACTAAAATGCAACATAAAAATATGTGGACTGTTTGTGGACAACACAAGGAATCTGGCTCATGGAATGGGAGAGCTAAGTGGTAAATGTGACAGTTTGGAATATGCTCATAAGGCATCCATAGTTTGCAGAAAAGGTGATGGAACTGTGAATTCTTGTAATCTGGAAGTATTTCACATAAACTGTATGTGCCCCAGTATTTGTTACAGCAGATCCTGCCAAAGGGCTGGGTTTTTTTCAGGCATTCTAGCTTTCTCAGGCAAATTTTCATAATTATACTGTGTGGTTGGCTGTTGCTAATTTCATATAAGAGGAGAAAAAACTTGAGATCACTTGTGGAATTGTTCCTCAATCAGCTACAATTAAAAGCAACTGAATAACTGATCTGTACTAGTAGACTCAGGAACTAGACAGATGTCTTTTATATGTAAAAGATGTTTCACCGTTTATTTTTATGTTTTTGTTTTGTCCTTGCAAGTGGTATAGACAAGGGGTGTTAGTATGCAACAAGGGCATTATAATAATAACTTCTTTTTACTGCCAAAGTTATAAAAGCAGTAAGATGGACTTATAAAAATAATTTTGCACTCCAATTAAAATAGACTGCTGGGATATTGCTTACTCCATGTTCTAGACCTGTTGCCAAGATAAAAGCTTTCCAAATTAATATAGATGTGGAGCACAGTATCTCAAAAGATGACAAACAAAAAATTGAATCAATACTGTTAAAAATAAAAAGAAAAGAAACAGAAATTTATATTTTTTTTAATTCCTTATTCCTGAAAAGACAAACTCACTATCTGGCATACGAAAATAATGTTTTCAGGCAAACCAATTGGAAATGTGATGAGACATTGTAGCCAGGCACTAAAAAGGATGGAGATTTTGTTGCATAGTATTCATGACGAGTTTGGGCAGCCAAGTCCCAACTGGATTTCAGTGGTTACTTTGTTCCCTGATTTGTGCTATAGTAATTCGATCTGAATTTCCCACATTTGCAAGGCTTTTTCAGCTGAAAAGCTGTCTGAACAAGAGATCCACCAGGATTTAGAAGCAAGTCTTATTAGCACACACATTTCAGAAGATGACAGGACTGGGTCTGAAAGCAAAAGCATTCAAAACTTTTTCATTTTATAGTATGACTGTATGAGAGAGAGTTCCTCATTACTTTGAGTGGTTAGAGAACTCAAGAAATGAGAAACCAGATCTTCCAGTTTCTGACAGTCATGAACCCTTTCTGAACTTCTACTGACAATTCTGGTTCCACACACAGAGAAAAGGGAAATAGGTTAGGATCGGATGTGAAGACCTCAATTAAGCCCCCTATGTCATGGTTTAGGCTCCTGTATCTATCTATCATAGTTTTTTTCATTCCATAATCAGTATTTTGTATAATCACTTTAGTGATTAATTAGAAGAATATTAACAAGGATGCAGGCCGAGACTGCAAGTTTCTACTGCTTTAGCTCGTGCTTACCTACAAGGAAATGCTGTTATGTTGTAGAGATCTGTTTGTCCCATGTTCCCTTCTGCAGACTTGGTTCCAGTAGCTTGTTCCAGCAGCAAGAATGAGAGCAGTGTCATCCCAGACTCTTCCTAGGACTTGCTCCTTAAACTCCTCTAGGCAGTGGACTCTGACTTACAGCCACAACCAGAGTTGGAAATGGGTAACATTTTCAGTGCTGGTATTACATTTGTATCCTTGTGCTTATTCACTGATAGCAGCTGTCATGAGAACAAGTTAAGTATTGCTAGCAAAATATCTGGTGTGCTCAACAGAATCTTATTTTCTTGATTGCCACAAGGTGTACTGCAGGGTGAGGCAGTTCTGGTCATAAGTGGCGAGAAAGATGTGCTAAAATGGTTAAAATGTCTGTGTGGTGAAACTTTGTTGAAGTTGGGGTACTTCAATTTTCACTTTCAATTACTCTCATTTCCTCAAAAACTCAATCTGCAGCTGAACTTCATACCCTTATTTATATTTACTCAAGATCGTAAACTACTGCAACAAGTTGCTAAAAAAATGAACTGCCTGGACTCTATGAAAACCTGCATTTTATTAGTCTGATCAAAAATTCTCCTTCTTTCATGAAAAACATTTTGTCTTTTGAATCGTGATGTTCTCTCAACAATAGAAAGAACTAAGTTGGTCCTCTCATCTTGCCACAAAACAAGAAGTGATCACATCACCAAGCCTGACAGAGTTCAAGAAGCATTTGGATGATACTCTCAGGCACATGATGCAACTCTTGGCAATGATCCTGTGCAGACTAAGGGTTGTATGCGATGACCCTTGTGGGCCCTTCCAACTCAGCATAATCTGTGATTCTGTGAAAATTCCAGGATTTTTTTAAGTCTATACTAATTGTATGATTCAGTGTGCTATGAGAAGATAAAACGCAAAGCAAAGGGAAAACAAGTGAGTCTTTAATTTGAATTGAGAGATTGAAAAAAGTGGTGACATCCCTGTCAGTTTTGTGAAGGGAATCCTTTACTGAAAGTGATAACTGGCTGAATTAATAATCATCCAGTATTGCCTGTTTAGACAATGGAAGGAAAAAAAAGGGGATTAGCGGGAGCTGATTCATCATGAATAATTTAACTGGCATATGAGAGGAAACATACAGATTCACAGTCCAGTCCTATATTTCTTGTTCATTCAAATTTTTTACTGATTTCTGCCTCAGGGTTGCAAAGATGAAGATTTTGCATTTTTTCTTCTTTTGAGATTTCCACTTCTTTTAGACCACTGAAGATTGCTCCCTTTGGCTTCCTTTTTTTTTTTCTTTTTTTTTTTTTTAAACTCAGTTTACAATTTTCTTTTTTTTCAAGATTCAGTTTAGACTGAAACATGGGATGTTTACATTTCTTCCATGGTTCTTTGAATACTGTTGACAAAAATATTCACTCAACTATCATTCTACGTCAGAATACAATTTTTCTATTTAATTCCTGGATAAGTACCTTGGAACACTACAGTGATTGTTTCACCTAAATATGCTGAGGAAGGAAGTGCTATGAGGTCACAGGCAGGCTAGTTCACAATGTGTGGTGAGTACTTGTAAGGAGAAAAGGTAGTTGTGCAAGTACAC
Source organism: Oxyruncus cristatus (assembly GCA_013399855.1). Lineage (NCBI taxonomy): Eukaryota > Metazoa > Chordata > Aves > Passeriformes > Cotingidae > Oxyruncus > Oxyruncus cristatus. Next base: position 462,234 of record VXAY01002202.1, read on the forward strand.
TATAATACAGAACATGCAGTTTATTTAAGTACATAATCTTCCATTTAATATGGAATTCCCTGTGGTAAAAAAACAATCAGGGAACTTGGATTCTAAACTCATGTGAGGGAAAAAGAGGCTTTGTTGGTTGAAATTTTCATTCCATTTGCCAGTAAAAAATACAGGTCACAGCTCTTCTCCATGTGATCTCTGGTAGCAAATAAAATACCTTCTGCTTTTACATAGATGCAGTGAGGGGGAGGAAGACATGTTCTGTGTGCCTTTTATAATAATTCAGTAGTTAATTAATGGCCTGCGTTCTCACTTGGTATCTGCAGCAGGAACTTTGAAAGCCTTAGCAAGAGACAGGAAACAACAAGGTAAAAAAGGAGTACTGATGCATTGGTTTTGCAGAAGATGAGAGAGAGAAATTAGGAGAGAGGAAAGACATATTACTCACTTTTACAGGCAAATTAATTTCTGTTTCCTCTTTTAATATAAAGACCCAGTTCTTGCATATTCAGCTCATGTTTATAGAGCTGTAGAACTTATTACTAGTTGTCCAGTTAAATTGTATTTATCCCTACAAGCTTTCCCTCACAGCTTCAGTCTCATTTCTGTCAATTCTTCTGTTTGTTTGTGTTTTGTTGGGTTTTTTTGTTTGTTTTGTATGGTTTTCTTGTTTGGTTGGTTGGTTGGTTGGTTTTTTTTTTGTAAAAGTGGTCCTTTGGTTTCATTTGGTTTTATTTGGTTTGGTTTGTTCATGGTGTTTTTCTTTTGAATGTGGGTTTGGTTTTTTTTCTAGTGTCTCAATCATTTGGTTAAAAAAAGGGTAAGGTAGTTATTTTCTTCTCCTACAGCTTACTGTCTTCTCCTGATATAGCTGCAGACCTGGGGAGGAGGGGAGAGGGGGAGAAAAAACAAACAAAAATGGAAAACATGCATGTATAAAGTGGGTACCTTATTTACATATCTGTCTCACCAAATTCATCTTTTTCTCCCTCAACTCCACAGTGCGTCCCTACCACACCCAAACACACACTTGTCTCTTCCTGGCCTCCCTTTGCTCTGGACTCACACATGCCCATTAATCCCCTCCTGATACCGTTTATCCTTCTCTCCTTCAGAAGAACTCCTTGAGCAGCAGCAGCAGTCAAGCTGCAACTCCAACTCTTTGACTCCTTCCTTCTTCTGAATGCTACTCAAGACTTCCTTCTTCCTCTGTTGAAATTGGTCATTTATCTATTCCCCTCACCCCCCAAATCATCTGATATATATCCTCAAGGTTAGGCCTTATTGTTTCCAATTTCATCTGTTCAGTCACACTAACTCTTTTCAGCTCATCTGTACTGCTGATTCTTTATCACTGACACCAGCAGCCAAAATGGAGCTTCATTGCTAACAGGCAAGAATCGCAGAGAAACAGCTCCCCCAAATGGTGCAATGCACCTAAAGATACACCCTCACACACTCAGGCATACATACTTATCCTTCTGTGTGCAAACATGAAGACTAGAAATACAACATCATTTTTCACAGTGTAATATTTCACATGGCTGTGGAGTTAGATTAACAATTCATATTCACAATTGAAATGCAGAGCTCATACTGCATGCTCTTTCAAAGTAAGGAAATTGCCACAGATGCTGAGTTTCCTGCTCTTTCAGACATGTTCATATTGAGCCATGGGAGACCACAAGAAACACGAGCTGAACATTTGATTAAAAACATGACGGAACTCCTAAGATTCTGGGGCGGGGGAAGTATTTCCCTGAGGAAAAGACCTACAATGTTGCTAATCTAAGTATCGTACGGTGTTCAGAAGAACAGTTTTCAGCAAAGAGACCATACAGCACATAAGCAATCCCAGAACAGCCAATAATACCTCATGGAGGCACTGTGTAGGTTGAAAAACATAATAAATACTGTAATAAAATGCTTTGAATCTGCTTACGAACTACTTAGCTATCTCCTTATTTTATTCTGCTAGTTACAATATTTCTTCTTTCTTTAAAGGGTTAAAATGGATTAAATCCTAAGAGTGAAGACACTCTGTCTCTTGCAAAATTCACTTTTTGTAGGGAACTGTTTAATGTTGCGTGAGAAAATTGTACATGAGAAAAACATATGTGTGTGTTTCTACTTTCTATCACATTGTGATTTGTTTTCATATCTATGTGGCTTGCATGTTAAAAAAGAACAAGAGATTTTGCTTTAAAGGCTTAACAAAGCTCTTTTTCAAAGCTAAAGATTGCATGTTTCACAACTCCTTGCTCTATTATTTTGTACTTTCTTAGATGAAAGTAAAGCTGTTAGGCCAATAAATGTGGAAAGCCTGTTTGTACAGATGTTGTGCTTCTTGCTTTGTTCTTTTGTTCATTGTCAGTAGTAGAAAATAGCTAATAGCCTTGAACTTTTCAACCTCTGAAGGATGAAACTATGGTTCGTGTAACTCTTCAGCACCTGAGTCATTCTTCTTTCCTTTGCTACCAAGGGCAGTCATTACAGCTCCTCCCCATCTCTTTCTCTCTTTGCTACATCTTTGTTAAACTGTCAAGGATGTTTGAAAGCAATATAGTTCTCCTTTTTTCTAACTTCAAAGTTTGCTAGTAGATTGATAACAGACTTCTTATTGATCTCTTCTGCACCAACACAATTCCTGCTTCTTTGGAAATACAATACAGTACAGCATCAGACAGATATATATATATTATATATTATATATTTTTAAGTCAAACTTTTTAAGCAGAAGGGTAGCATCTTCAAATTTTCCTAAAGTCAAGCATATAAATCCTTTATTCCCAGATATTGAATGAAATAGAAGATTTCTGAGAATTATGATACCTATAATTTCTATTTCCCCTCAGTTCTTCATGCGGTTCTAGGGGCCTAATCAAAAGTTATGGATTTTCACGGGTTTGAAGTCAGTTTGAGACATTAAAAGGGGAGTGGCCAACAAGAGATTCTGACCCTCCACTCTTCCCTTGTGAGACCTCACCTGGAGTACTGCATCCAGGTCTGGGGTCCTCAACAGAAGAAAGACATGGATCTGTTAGAGCAGGTCCATAGGAGGGTACAAAGATGTTCAGAGGCCTGGAGTACTTCTATGAAAACAGACTGAGAGCTCTGGGCTTATTCAGCCCAGTGAAGAGAAGGCTTTGTGAAGACCTCTCAGCCACACAGTACCTTAAGGCGACTTATAAAAAGGAGGGAAAGGGAGTTTTTACATGAGCAGATAGTGACAAAAGGGCAATGGTTTTAGACTAAAAGAGTGGAGGTTTATATTAGATGTTACAAAGAAATTCTTTACTCAGAGGGTGGTGAAATGCTCAAACAGATTGCCTGGAGAAGCTGTGCATGTCAAATCCCTGGAAGTTTTCCAGGCCAGCTTGGATAGGAGGGGCCTGAGCAACCAGTTCTAGTGAAAGGTGTCCTGTTTGCTGCAGGGAGATTGGAACTAGGTGATCTTTAAGGTCCCTTCTGACCTTAAAGACCCAAACCATTCCATGATTCTATAACTCAGTGATTCTATATGAGGTAAGGCTGTCTGAATGGGTGCTCAATTTTGGATGCAGAAGTCAGACAGAACTGTCATAAAGGTGTCATTACCATGCCTTACTTTTAAGCACTCGAGTCCAAGAGAGTAATTTAAAGGTGAGGTGGATCCACAGGTGCTTTGTAGACTATTCCAGACAAATTAGTCATCTGAGAATAGAATTCAAAATATCTGTTTGGTAAGCCAGGCAACAGTCACCTCCACAGATAGGGTATCTGGAATGCATTGCTAGATTTCAGAGCTGGAGTCCTCCACTTTTCTCTGGTTTTGTGTCCACAGCTCTTTGACACCCCCTCCCGTTTTTGTCTTTCTCAGATCCCGTTAATTTTGAACTGTCCACACAAGGGTGCAGTTTCAACAGGACAAATAAAGAGCATCTTGTGCTCCTCCCTCAATGTCTGTGTGCCAATGACTCAATAGTTAGAGCACTTTTCTGATTCATCATCAGTCATAACTCTTCACAATTTTAGAAGCTTTACTTCCTAAATTTTCCAAACATTATTGTAGAAAAGAGCAGCTCTTTCTGATACATGTTTCTTGTTCATATTTACTTCCATTGACCAGCAGAATTTACTCTTAACTGTCAGAAGTCTGTATTCTATATTCAGATTCTAATTGTTAAGTGTTGAATGTTATTTTTAGAGGGATTAGTTTCAGACTTAGCGCATTTGCAAAGTGATCTTGTTCTCTTCCTGTCTAGCCTTGATCAAGGGACAATATGGTTCACATACACTGTTCTCTTGTTTGAGTTCACATAAATCATAGTTTTTTGCAAATACAAGCTTGTCTGGATCATAATGTTGACATTTTTGAAACATCACTATCAGTAGTGAGGACTCTTGTTTCCAAAAAGATTTTTTCTTAATGGCTAATAAGGAATTTCAAATAATGGTTAACACATTTTGTTCACTGTCTGGGCAGAGGAAGGCTCCATCTGTCTAAGCAAATGGACATCAGCCATTCTGAAATTATTCACTGATAACCAACAAACATTTAGAGCCATATTGTTAACTACTGTCCTGATCAGCTTATTAATTCATTAAAGTCCTGGGATAAAGGAGTAGTAGGTTTTAATCTAAACATAATTCAGAAGGAATTCTCTGCAAAGAAAACACATTGAATTCTGAAATTCAAGTGGCTAGAAGATCCTACCTGTGTTGCAGTGTTTCACAAGCATGTTGTGAACTAATGTAGATAAAGATGCAGAATCAACACGGATTTATACCCCGCTGTCAGTAGTACAAAAACTATAAAAAGGCAGAAAGTATTATAAAAAACCATTTCCATTGAAGCCCAGAGTCATATAAAATGGACATGCTAGTGAAATCACAGGAAATACCTCTAAGTGTTACAATGACAGTGTCTAGCAATATTATGATATGAAGTGTGATACCAACTTCACAAATAAGTGTTTGATCACAGCACTCTAGTAACCTATTAATTTGTATAATTGCTATATTCATGCAGATTGCACCTTTTTTTCATTTTTAGCAGAATATTTTGGTAAATAATGAAACAGCTTTCAATTTGGAGGAATAATTTTTCAAATATTGAATGTAGCCTCAAAAAGCATTAGTTTTGAAGTTACTTAAAAGGAAAACAGTTTCTTTTGCTATGCACTGTCACAAAAGGCACCTTAGAAAATAAAACAGCTTATCATAATTAACTATTTATTATTTACTGTATTTATTTGTGTATATTTTATTGTTTTCATTATTTTCTGTATTTTAAATCTTAATACTTCATTATTTTAAATATTGATTTTTTGTTTGTATTGAACTATTATATTATTTATTATGCAGTCTCATCCTAAAGCTTCTTCTCTTTTGGCATTTCCTCTTTGAAATAAAATACTTCAGTTTTCAGATACCAGGTATGCTGCAACATTTTCCAGAGGTGCCAGCTTCTTTTCCATTGACAGACCTGGAAGATCAGGTTTTTGATGCTGGTGTTCCAATTCAACAGCTTATGTTGTCTCGAGCCCTGTTTCAGGGCACTTTCCACAGGGCTACTCTACGTCCATTTGCAAATGGCTCTGCCTGGTCATCAATGCTCTTTACATGTAATTTAGGATCTTCAGCCATTTAAAGCTCAGCCTTCGGTACAAAAGAGGCTCAAGTAGAGTCTGATGGTTTTAAAGCATTTTAAACATTTTCTTTAATTTTTTTTTAATAAAATTTCACCTCTTGATCTCAAAAGAAACTAGCACTGAATTATATATGACCTAAAGCAAGTTCTTGCCAAAGAATGGATTAGGAAAAAATAATTTCATTTGCTTACTGTGTCTGAATGGGTTCCATATGGAAAAGGCTGCTAGATTATTATTTCATCACAGATTTGACCATATCCTGAGTGCTTACGTGAACATATATTATTTTTCTTCTCTGATTGTCCTTTTAAACAGCAAGAACTTCTGAGAAGCTATGGAAGGCCTCGAATACTTGATAAAAATTTACGAACAGACCTCTCTGGAACTGTTTTAGAAAGGTCCCAGAAAAGCGGAGTCTTAGGTACGCTCAATAAAACTCACATTTCTCACTATGATTGCATGACAAATGATATACAGAGAAAGGGGCTAGTCAAAGCCATAAAACATCAAAAAGTAGAAAGTACTGAGATGGACGTGTATGAATTACACTGATTCATGAATGCTAAGTTGCCCTTGGGCAGTGCTACCTCATGCAGCCAGCACTTATGAAGCTAATTAACTTTATGAAGGTAATTATTTTCACAAGGATGAACTGTTCTTGAACAATTCCTCCAATAGTGGATATGTAAGATTTTTTTCAGACCTTGACATAAAGGCCCTAATTTGTAATTATTCATGTCTTCAAAAAAAAAAAAAAATTATGTAGTTATAATATAAAACATATATGTATGATATTTTGGGGTTTTTTATTTAACTGGGAGTGAGGTAAGCATATTCTCATTCTATTCTGAGGTGTCTTAAAATTTAAATTAGAAAATTCAAAGTATTTCAGAGGTTACTTAAAGGACTTGACAATAATAATATATTCAATGTATAAAATAATGATGGAAATAGCAGTAACAATAAGAATTATGTTACATGTTGGGTGAGATCCCAAATTGATCTACCTCAATAACTTTTCCTGAGAAACCAACACCGAGTATTCAGTGAAGAGTTAAGAAATGAAGATCAAAAAAGTTCACATCCTTTTCAATCTACAAATTGAGACAGTCACACCAGCAATTCAGTACCCTAATCAACAGTCTAAAGAACCATATTCCAGTTTCCTTTCTTTATTCCTTCTTTTTTCATCTTATTTTTGTCTTCATTTCCCTTATTCTTTCCACCAACTTACAATTATTTACGCACAGTTATTTTTGAACAGTTTTATCAGGAGGAAGAAAAGGTATGATAAAGGTATGATAACCAGAAAGGTTATCATCTCATGGGGACACTCTATGGCACATGGCTTTGGGTGGAGAGGGAACTGGAGTCAGTCTTCCTGATATGCCTCTCCCGCTAGTGAGTGATCTCGTCAATGACTGATCGTGCAAAAAGAAAATTCACATATGTAAAAGGGAAGGAATCTCTGGGATGTTTGCAACATGGCTGCTGTGAGGAAATGTATCAGAAAAATCCAAGTCCGAGCAAACATTTTTTAGCAAAGCCAAATATGGCAAGCTGTAGTACCCCTAGTGTTTAGTCATTGCCTTACATAAAGGGACAAAGGAGTGTTTCCCATTTTATATCTTTAAACACTGACCATCAGATTCTTATCCCATTCACTTTTAAACAGTTAAGTCCTCTACCAACATGAACACACATGTCTCCAGGTAAAACTTTGAGGCAGGTGCAAAATGAAGGGGTAGATGCCTCCTCAGCAGGTTCACTGATGACACAAATCTGGGAGAAGGGGCCAATACCCCAGAGAGCTGTGCAGACCTTCAGGAGGACCTCGATAGGTTGGAGAGACGGGCAAAGAAGAACTGCCTGAAATTCAACAGAAAAAAATGCAGGGTCCTGAAGCTGGAGAAGAATAAGTACAGGCTGGGGGCTAACCTGCTGGAGAGCAGTTCTGCAGAGAAGAACCTGAGGGTACTGGTGGACAACAAGTTGTCCATGAGCCAGTAGTGTGTTTTTTTGGCCAGGAAGGCCAGTGGTATCCTGGGGTGCATTAGAAAGAACATTATCAGCAGGTCGAGAGAGGTCATCCTGCACCTTGACACATCCCTAATGAGGGCTCATCTGGAGTGCTGTGTCCAGTTCTGGGCTCCTTGGGACAAGAAAGACATGGAACTCCTGGAGTGGGACTTGCGGAGGGCAACAAAGATGATTAAGGGACTGGAGCATCTCTTCTATGAGGAAAGGCTGAGGGAATTGGGCCTGTTTAGCCTGGAGAAGAGAAGACTGAGTAGGAACCTTATCAATATATGTATGTATCTGAAGGATGGGGGTCAAGAGGATGGAGGCAGGATCTTCTTGGTGAAGCAATAGGACAAGAGGCAATGTGCAGAAAGTGGAAAGAAAGTGGAAAACAAGAAGTTCCACAGGAACATGAGGAAGAACTTCTTTACTGTGAGGGTGACAGAGCACTGGAACAGGTTCCACAGAGAGGTTGTGGAGTCTCCTTCCCTGGAGATTTTAAAAACCTGCCCCAGCCAGCAACCAAGTACTACAAAGTCACTCGCTCACTTCCCCAGCAGCAGGATTGAAGAGAGAATTGGAAGGTTAAAAGTGTGAAAACTCATTGATTGAGATAAAGACAGTTTAATAGGGAAAGCAAAAGCCACGCACACAAGCAAAGCAAAACAAGGAATTCATTCACTGCTTCCCATAGGCAAGCAGTTCAGTCATCCCCAGGGCCCCACTATGTGTAATGGTTACTGGGGAAGACAAATGTCATCACTCCAAATGTCACTCTCTTCCTTCTTGTTCCCCTCATTTGATATACTGAGCATGATGTCATATGGTATGGAATATCCCTTTGGTCAGTTGGGGTCACCTGTCCCAGCTGTGTCTCTTCCCAACTTCCCATGCACCCCCAGTCTTCTCACCAGTGTGGCAGTACGAAAAGCAGAAAAGGCCCTGACTCTGTGTAAACACTTCTCAGAATTAGCTAAGATGTTTCTGTACTATAAATTATGTGTTCAGCATAAATCCAAACCTAGCCCCATATTAGCCACTGTGAAGAAAACCAGCTCTACCTCAGCCTGGACCAGCACAATGTGATCCTGAAGAACATTCTCTAGGGGACACAGCTTGAGCAGAGAGGTTGAAGTAGATGACCTCCAGTGGTCTCTTACAACCTTACTCACTTTGTGTATTTAATGACAGGGAGCCAGGCAATCTCTTAGGTTGCAGGCCAGTCACTCATTAGAGATCTACAGTCACTGTGTCTGCTGAACAAAACACAAATCAGAATGATTTGATCAGCCTGCCCAAACACATACCATAAAATATTCCTGTCATCACTGAGGCAGGAAGCAAAAAGAGTTCATGAAACAACTCTTCACAGAAAATGTGGTAACTGGTAGCCTGCTAGAAGCTGCCACCACACCAGTTTTGAAGAGGTAAGTTTATTGGCATCTCACAGCATTCATATTTTTATACTTCTTCTTCCATTGAAAAATTCATTAATATTCTCCAATTAGAAATTAATTTCTAGAATCTCCTTGAAACCTGCTCTCTTCTTCTCATTGATTATTAATTAATTTGTGAAATTTCATGCAAGTGAGAACAGTATTTCTGCATAATGTCATTAGTCAACAATAAGATCTAGCCTAGCCTCAGTTATGTTTTTATACAGACTGTCTGAACTTCTGGAAACATCACTGTATGGTGATTTGTAAATTTACCTAAGCAGCTATAGTGAGAAGTAGTCAGTCCTGGGGCTTAATATTACTTGTAATAAAACTTGAACAATTTGAATCCTTTCTGTATAAGTTATGAAAAATGTAAAAGGGAAAGTCAAGGGAAAACTGGAATCTCATCTACTCACTCTGGCTAATAGAGATCGTGTTTCTGAGTTGTAGTGTACTGTAGAAACATCCTCATACTGTTCAGGAAGCAGAACTGGAAACGCACTAAGAAACATCACCAAGGAGAAGATGAAAAGAACAAACTGCATAGGTATTTCAGCAGGACTATCATTTTTGAGTTGAGGTACTCTTCACCACCTGGGCGTACTGATTCATTTCCAACCCATGGGAGGCAAAATTACTCGAGAGTTTCCCACCTTTAATCACCAGCAGCAGAATGAGAAGGGAAAATTGGCAAGCAAGCAGCTTCTATATTTATGTTCAGTGAGCCACTGTTCTGTGTGAAAAGGATGTAAACTGAAGATCTAATCTGGTCTTCACTCTAAGCTAACAAATTTCCCTAACCAGCTATCAAATATTTCAGGTTTTCTTGAACAGGAGATCCACTGAAATCCTACATGTGGTTTCACAGTATTTAAAACCAAGTCATGAAAGATCCAACTGTGCAGCACACTACACAGATGAATCTGCTTTCATATTTCTGATTTAGTAAATATTTCTAAGAGTACATTAAAAAGCACAAGGCAAAGAATTGTCCATATTTAGCAAGAAAGTGCAAAGAACACACAGCTTATGAGGACATACTTTTTTTGTGAAATGATGAAGAGTTATCAGTATATTCCTATTCAACTTTTGTTTCCCCTCGTCTCCTTCGAGTACATAGTACCAGATGAAAAATAGTGTAAGAAAACCCTTGTCTCAAGTTTTGGAGAGTCTTATTCACATCTGAATTTAAGTAGTTTGATTAAGCACTGTTTATAAAACTGCCTTAGGTTCCCCAACTCTATAGAGATTTTGTCTGTGTGTCCTGTCTTAGTGAACTGATCTTGTTTACATATAAGCCTAAGAGTGCTAAGCGAGCCCCAAAATTAATCTGTTTTCAGCCTTATGAATGTTAGACACCCCATGCAAGCCACAGAATTGTTATTAATTAAAAGGATGAGAGAGGGAAAACCACTGTAAAACTTTTCTTACATAGTCTATTAATAATAGATAGTGGTTTCTAATTTATTTTTAATTAAAATGTAAAAAAAACTTACCTTACCCTTGTTTTTTGTCTAATATTTCTCTATGTTGAGAATGTTAAATGTTCTAGTCAAAGAAAGTAGTTCTGACACTGTCCTTGCAAGTCATACACAAAGGCTAAGTGAAAAAAAGTGACAGTGTAAGAAGGGAATAGAGGAAAAAAGAAAATAAAGTCACTCATTAAGTGAAGAGAATATTAATAGCCTTCTCTTTTACTGTGTTTGCAAGAGTACAGAACTTCCTGTTTTTCTGACTGCAGAATGACACTTTGGAGTGTCTTGAGCAACACAGATAGAAGAGAAACACCTTTAGTGCTTTGATTTACTCAGGGGTATCACTAGATGAAAATGCTGCAGGGTCATAGAGCTCCATTTTCATGTGTATTGACATAAGAAACATACATTCCAGAAACTGGCTGTTGTTTTTGGTAGAAGACTGCTTAATTTCACAGGGTGGAGAGCAGAAATCTCTCTTCCAAAATGTCAGAAGTGTCAACAGGATCCTTTTTGTAGAATTTCATCCCTGTCTCTAGTGATGACACCTTGTTGTTTGAATTACCCCATCCCAAAATGTGTAATTACAAGAAATTTTTTTGGCAATAGTCCTTTGTATATTAAGAATGCAAATGACCCATGGTAGTATGTAGTAGTAGCTTTATAATAGAAATAAAATATCATGATTTGACATTTATTTTTCTCAACAGGAAATATTACGTTCTCTAAAAGAGTGAAAAATTAAGCTAAACAGTGACATATAATGTTATGTAAAAGAATACCCAATTATATTTTATTTAAAGATGAAGAAGTCTTTTGTTATACCAATATATTTGTCTACCTTTTCTTGGTAAAATATCATACATGCAATGTATGTATGACAAGGATTTTCTCTTGTGGGATTTCCTCAGTAGTTAGGCTGATATTATCCCCAGTAGTGGTTCCCTGAAGAAATAAGTCTGTAGGGAAGGTGTTAAATCAGTCCAAGTTCTCACAACGTTACCTCCCTACATAATTCTAGAGGATTTAAAAATAAGTCAGGTTTTACAGCCATAGATATTTCAGGACAGGGAGGAAATGTTCAGAATTGCCTCAGGGAATTGTCCTTACTTGCATAAGAACACAGAAGCCTTCACTGAAGTGGGGTGGATTTCTGATGGCGAAATCCAAGGATACTATCCTAATACCTCTCTGCCCAGCAAAGTGTTTTTTTCCTTTTTCCACCCTAGCTCAGAAATTAGACTGTTCATGAAGGACACAGTAGGTCCCGTCTACAAAAGCCTCTACATAACGGGAATCTGTCCAAGATTTTAGTTCCCTGAAGGAGTTTGCTGTCCCTGCCCAGTCACTCCTGAGACCCCCCCTACCCCTTCCCATGTACCATGGTGTCTCTATTAGCCTGGGGCCATCTGTCTCTGCCTCAGAGATGTAGGTATGCCTGGCTCCAGCTCCAGCTCCCTGACCAGGATTCTGTAGGTAGCTCTTTTCCTGCAGGGACCCTGGGACATGCAACATAGCTTGCTCTGCCCTGCCTCTAACCCTCTTTATGGGACAGACCTTGGACACACATTGCAGGCTGATCTCCAGCCTGGTCAGGAGCATCTTCTTTGCTCCTGACTGGATCTCATTCCTGCCCACTGTGCTCAGACCCCGTGGAACTACATATTGCTGAGGGTGTGGCTGGCTCTGAGATTGCTCTAAGCCCTTTGTGAGCAGCCTGACCTCACTGAGCCTTGCCAGAATTAAACCTAATGTTATGCTATGGCTTGTCCCCCAGGAGCATGTGCTGGGTTTCTTTGTGTGAGCTTATGAGTCTGCAACCCCAACTACTGAAGCTGTACCCCTGTGCAAAATGAACTTAAGTTTCATCAGACCGAAGAACCTACTGATGAGGATATATCTGAGCTCCAGCCTTTGCTCCAGTGATATTTTTTTGTGTTTTACAAGCAATAGTCATGAATAAAATGGATCAAATCTCTTTCATGTATTGTTTGATAGTGGCACCTTCCTCCATTTCAAGAGGATGTTTAATAAAGCATGAAGTCGTGTTCCCATTTTCTTATTTTGCTTGTCCTTTTCCTCTACCCCAGATAATCTTTTCTATATAGAACAATACTCCCTGCTGTTGCAAATAAGCTGTCTTGTTGATTATTGCATTTTCCAAGGAGATAAGAGATGGGAGTTTGTATTCCCTCAGACAGAAACTGGCACTGACCCTAGGTCTCTCCTGTTCGGGGGAAATGAGTTAGCCATCAAGGTATTTTATAAAGAGGAGAAAACAAATATGGCATCATCATTGATAGTGCTTGAAGGAAGGTCGTCCTGCCTTGTTTCTGTGAAACAATTAGTACTAGAACTAAGAAAGAGTGATTTTCTGTGGATTTATTTTTTGCAGTTGATTGACTACAATCTATGAAAATACAATCTCTGATTGAAGCTTTTGCTTTGATTTGGGCATGTGTATACACGGTCTAATATTAGAGCCTAGTTACAAGTAAGGTGTAGAATTTAAGCTGAATGTTTTCCTTCAGTCATAACACTTTCAGAGTCTCTAGCCTTCTCCTGTTCAGTTTTTTAATAAATAAGAAAAGTTGGGGGAATGGCTGGCAGGGCAGCGGCTAAATCTGTATTAGTAACTAAAAAAGGTCGGGGACTATTCTCTGGCCCTGAGGGTAAAGGGAAGGACAAGGCTCACATTCACGTATTTTTTTCCTCTCTTTCTTACCAGAATGGGTTGAGCTTGCTCATACTTCCTTTTTAACATGTTTCTTGGCTTGTGATGTATCATCTGATCCGGGCCTGGGCTTTGGCTGGAAAGCAGTTCTGTTGTGTAAAATTTTTGCTAAGACCTATTGAAACAGATATAGTCATTGACCAGTGTGGAGTCCTTGCTCCATTTCAGAGGTATCTGAAATGTATTGAGAATACACATAAACGGTACAATCTGTAATAAATAGGACTAAAAAAAAAAAAAATAAAATTTATTTTAATAAAATATAAATAACATAATCATAATATAATTAAATAAAATCAATCAAAAATATAATATAATTTAACAAATAAATATAATTTAATACTATTTAAACCTGGTTAAATTTGTCCTTTAGAGACACTTATAGAATCATAATATGACAAAGCCACTGATTTTACTGATTAACATACCATTGCACCTGTCAGAAGTGTGATTTAAGATATCACTCCCCTCTTTAGATTTCTCTGTTAATAATTCTGTAATGTTTTACATGCAAAACAGTGTCTTAAGAAAAAAAAGGAATATAGATTACATGTAGACTCAAGAACCTCATATTATCTTAAGATTGAACAGCCTAACAAAAATGCAAAAAATATCCTTGCTAGTTCAGTTAGAGCAATACTAACACTTCGAATCCAAAGTTTCTTAAAACTTTCATGTTTTGATATTTAAAATTCTTGTACAAAAAAACTGTCTGCCCTTTATGCTCACACTTTTCCTGTCCCTTTGAGTGCTGAGGTTGATGGGGTTAGTCTTCCTCAATAAAAAATGAGAAAAATGAATGAGAAGGGGGTTCAAGGATGAGCCACCAGCATCCCTTACTCTTTACTTCAAGGTACCTGACACTGATGATGGAGATTTCTTCCATCTGCTCTGTCATGGGTGTGTTTGGAATTATTTTCATGAGTACTTAAAAAGCCTTCCTCCCCTCCCCTCCCTTTCCCTTTCCCTTTCCCTTTCCCTTTCCCTTTCCCTTTCCCTTTCCTTTCTTCCACATGACAATAATCAGTAAGTCCCAAGGCCAAAGTTAAATCATTGTGAAGCCAGTAGCCTGCTGCTAAGAAAGTTCTATTGACTGAGGTAAATGCCCTTTCAGTTAGCAGACTCACAGTTTTTTAACCAGCAGAAGTTTACAGACTTAATATTGGGTATGCAGGACTCAGTGTTCCCTTTTGTGTCTGCCTGTCACCTAAGGGCTTTAAAAGTTTCCAACTTTACTCAGATCTGTAGATAAGTACACAATTTATGCATAAAGAAGATACAGTTGACGTCGCAACCAATTTTTTTTGTTTGTTTGTTTTCCCCTGTTCTTTGGGTTTGGTTTTGTTTTTCTTTCCTCATAGTGCACTGAGACAAGTTTAGCTGTTGGATGTCATGAACTCTCAGTCATGATTCTGTATCAAATTGCAGAGAGCTACACTAAATCTGCAAGAACTTCTCTACTATAAATGACAGATAAATCATAGGAGTATTTATGTACAGGAACATTGTAATGTATTCAGTGTTCCATGATCCAAATACAATTTGCAGATCATTTATTATAATTTGTTAACATCCTTGATCAATGTCTGTGCTGTCTATTTTGACTGCCTTGAGTAAATTCCCCCTAACATTGCACTGAGTATTGACTATGTATGGATTATATAGGTTAGTCCAAGAGTTACAAATATTTTAGCTCTTACAAACTATGAGACAAAATAACAGAGCTGATGAAATTATAATCCCATATGTCCACATATATTTATCACTTATTTATAATCAGTGGTTTCAGAGGACTGACTCATTGTCTGTTACTCCTTCGTTTGCAGCTGCTAAATAGGGTGTTTTTTTAAAAAAAGAAAAAACCCAAAACCCCTCAAGTTGTCTCAGTATATATGATGAATGTTTTTTTCATAGAGATAGTAAATAGTCATGAGTGGGGTAGAAATGAGTTTTGTGTTGGAATGAAATGTTATAATAGTCTCCGTATTAGAGTGTGATATATACTAAATATTAAAAAAAAAAATCTTAAAATCACACATATGTTGTCATTTAATTTTTTTCTTTTTAAGGTAAGCCGAAGTCTGAGATTTGTGCACCATATGGTATTAAAAATCTTTAATGATTGTTGTGGGTTGATTACCACTATGTCATGGGTTTACCAGGGCCCCCCCCACCCCGGGGTTGAAAAAAAAATAGTTAATTTCAAGTAGATTTCCGGAGCAAAGCCAATCGCAAATTTCAGGAATGCCTCTGCCAATGACATATTTAGGAAGACGGAAGAGAAGATGAATTGCACAGAAGAAATTCCAGTCCAGAGGAGAGCAGAGGAGAACAAGAGACAGCGATGGAGCCTCCAAGGTCAGTGTAGCAGGAGGGGGGGAGGAGAAGCCCGAGGGGGCCCCCTCTCCCCCTCCAGCAGGGGAAAAGAATTAAAAACTAAAACCCCTGTCACATGTGGAAGATTATTTGGAGAGAAGAGACCCTCCGGCAGCTCATGAAAGAGCCTGTGCCAGAGCAGAGAAGTGCATGGAGGAAGCTGTAACTCCTTGGGAGGCCTAAGATGAAACAGAGTCTTGCTGGAGACCTGTGGCCCTTGGAGAGAGAAATCTACGCTGGATCAAGTGTCCCGGGTAGGACTTGTGATCCCAGTGAGGGATTTATGCTGGTGTAATTCATTTGTGACCCTAAAGGACAGCAGAGGATGGAAGAACTGTTGTCCAAGGGTAGACTCACATTGGAGAAGCTCATCCAAGGCTGTCGTCGGTGAGAAGGGACCCCACAAGAAACAGGGGATGGACTCAATGCCATTATCCCCTGTAACAGTGGTGAAGACCCTGGTGCAGCAAGTTGTCCCCTTGCAGTCCATGGAGGACCTCACTAGACCTGAGTACTCCCCAGCCTCTGGTCCTGGCCAGGCAGGGAGGAGCGAGGGAAAGAGAGAGAGATTTCCAGCTGCAGCCAATCAAAATCATCATCCTAAAGATAATAGAAGAAAACTTTCAAGTGCTGCAAATTTGATTTAGAGGAACTGTAAACCCTGAAAGTAGAGAAAAGACTTTTCTCCTCCTGGACTGATACGGGGAGAGGGATAATTTTGTGAATATATAACATTTTCTTCATAATTTTACCTAGTCAGAATTGTTGTAGATATTATTCTTTAGTTTTTATCCTACTAGTAATAAATTTAATATTATTCCCCCACATCAAGTCTCTTTTGTCTGTATAAAACTTCTCTCATCTTATAGCAATTGTGAAAAGGTTGAAAAAAATCGGTCCAGAGTAAACCCATGACACACTGATATCATATGAATGTTATGGCTAAAGACCCAAATCAGTCTCAATAATAGCAAAAAACTACACACCCCATCCCCTACCCTTATTTTTATCTCTAAACCCTTGCATCAAAACTAAATGAAAACTCTTTAATATTAAAAACTGGAGCTGTGTAATTTCCAAATACTTCTGCAATTCTCCTTACAGTACAATAAGATAGCATTTTTTACAAGAAAATAGTTGCTATTGTTGCAAAAGAGGGCAATCAGACAGCCCAAATGAAAATAGATGATTAAACGCTGGAAAAAGTATCCTGGCTGAAGAGTTAAAGGCATACTACTTAAACTTTCATCACAATGCAATGACAAGAACAAATTCCTCTTATTATTTTAATGTTTGTAATAATAAATGATAGTCTATCTCGATTTAAATAATTGAAGCATATGATCTTTTTCTCATTTTTTCAGATAACAGAAACTTACAGCCATGTAGATGGCTGTTATCCCTTCATAAATAGGTGAACTTGACCTCAATATTTGGAGTCTTCTTAGTACAACTGTAATATAAATATGGACAAACTGAAAATAAAAGTTTTCTCTTTTCCAAAAAAAATCAGTTCCCACATTTTTGACAGCCATATATTTATATTGTCACAAGTTTTCTTCTGATCTGAACTTTTAATACAAATCTGATTTCATTCATGGACACTGAGATAAAAACCTGAAAAACTCTAAGATCATTTACTCAGAGTTCTCAAGTCTGGAAGAGATTAAGTGTAAAAAGTTGCAGATGATGAGTTTAATCAATGCTCATAGGTGAAAGCAATATACCATCGGAGAGCGAAAATTCTGTGGAACAGTAGCAACAGAAGGTGGCTCAGTGGTTGCATTTGCACAGGTGGCTTTAAAATATGTTCTGTGTCAACTATCTGAAACCTCAACCTGCTTTCATTGAAGCTGATGGCAAAACTCCCATTGAATTCAGTGGGGGCAGGAACTAAATTCTTATCATGCCTTCAGAGAAATTAATCTGCTCTTCAGTACTCATGTAATATACATATGCAGCCTATAATTAAAAAACATCATATAATTAGTGTTTAGAAAAACACTTGGAAAAGTAGACCTTAATTGAACATCTGATAAATTTAAAAATATTGATATTCCATGTTTTTCTTTGAGCATTTATGTTTCACAAACTACTATTTACTACATAAGTCAGGTGAATTAAGGAAGTATTTTTCCTATTATTAACATTATGGAAATCTATTTTGAGTAATTCAATAAATTATATTTCTAAGTCTGTTAAAAGACAAGACACACTATTAGACATAATTAAAGAAGGAAAATAAATAATAGCATGTAAATTGAAAATTCATATTGCATAAATATTTTCAGAGTCCAACACTAACTATTTTTCCAACCATATCACTAACCAAAACTTTTTTAGCAACAAGCACCAAAACTGTATTATAGCTGTGGTTACCTTTTTCTGCAGTATAATCCAATGGGATTTGGCATCATTTCATTGCTTTACTGTAAGTATTATTAAATATTTTTCTACCATTTCAGTAAGCATTTAGATAGTTTATTTTGCACACTTTTTGTGTTCTGCCTTATCAGTTATTGTCATTGATACCGAGGGAATATCTTTCTTTTACAAACCAATTTTACAAAGTACATACTAATAATTTATTCTTTTGTAGTTTTTGTTGTTGAACACTGTGCCAAGAGCTATGAGACTTAAGGTTGTAAGTGAGTGTAAGTATGTGTTCTTAGTCATGATTGAGGACAGTAGGGTTTTAGGTCTGTGAGTGTTTGCACACCAGTATGTGTAAATAGATTCTTTAGGTTGTCCAGGAACATTCCAGTCAGTCATGTGCATACATTAATTGGTGGAAAGGCTTGAAACAATGGACCAACTTGAAACCAGGTGACTGACTTATTGAACCTTCACAATGACATATTTGACTAATAGTACAGAAGCCCTCCAGATGGAAGCTTTGGACAGTTTGGCAGCTCCTAGTTCAGTTTATATGCCTAAGTATGTTGAGTAATATTCTGTATGGAGTCTCTGAAGGACTCACGTAGGTCATTCCTGCTACAGACATGACTGAATTGTTCCTGGGTAAGACCCTGTGGACAACAGAAACTCTTCATGCAGAAATAGTTGCATAAGACAGTCTCCTGTTTGCAGAAGTTTAGATGTTTTGTGTACATTTTAAATACATCAACATCGATGAATTGTGATTGGTTAGTCACATAGGATGATCAGAAATCTGATTCTCCATGCAAGTATTATGCCATGCAAAGATTCCAATAAACTAAGTTTTTCTCACTTTTTAACCAACACTGAGTATCAGAGTGCAACGATATTATTAATGAGTCAGTAACCTAGTAACAAACAACTAACAACATTTAAGATTCTTGAAATTATTCTTCTTGGCCTGGATCTGCCAAAGACACAACTGCCCTCTAGATGCTATGCCATACCTGGCTGTCTCATGTTGTCTCAGTTTGTAAGTTCTTCCAAATAGCACTGATTTTGCCTAGATAGCAGTATAGTGCCCTTAATGTTTTCTTTACAGATCTGAATTTGTTCTCTAAGCTCCATTGACTGCGTTGTCTACATGCAGACACAAACATTTAAGAATATTGACTCCTACCTGTCATGCTGAGTCAGTTGAATTGTTCTTTTACATCCCACAAACCCTGTTTTGGTATCCATTGACTAGAGTAGGAGCTTATACATCTACATTTAGACACCTCAGTATCTTGACTCCTGATGTCTGGTATCAAGTGTCTCAGAATCTACACAGAAGAAATGTTTGATATCTTATAGGTGTTCAGCATAATAGGGAAAAAATTATCCTGAGATTCAGTAATTGAAAACTGAAAAGAAATAGGTACTAAAATTAATGTTGCATTTTTAACACTAAGAGCAGCTAATTATTGAAAGATATTATTCTGGTGGATCTTTAATGAGAATCAAATATCCTTCTTGAAAACAAATTCTTATTTTTTATCTTGCCTCTTTAACTGTTTTGATTAGAATACTTGCTGCTGCGGTTTTTCTTCCTTCATATTTTCCGACAAGTTTAAATTAATTAAGGTCCTAAAGATTTTTGCTGTAGCTATTTTGATGAGGATGAAGAAAACCCTTAGCTTATCAAATTAAATAGAAGGGAAAATAGTCTTGTCAATCTGGCTAATGGTTCTGCATATTGATCAAACATATTCCTTATTAGATTTTTGAGACAGAAGTCTGTGGTTTAATACCTAATGATTATTCTTATGTCAGTCTGAGCAATAATAATTAGAGTGTGATTAACAGTGTGACTGAGATCTGTGTCTATTTCTTTTCCTCAGATGTTTTTGCCAAGTTATCTTTCTGGCTGAAGTGCTGGTACAAATTGCTGGTACAGAATTTTTTTATCTTTATCTTTAAAATCTTGTACTTTATGATTAAACAGCAGAATTTTTATACAGCAATGAGTATTATGAATAAGAGTATTCTGACTGTGATTGACATTTTTAAAGGTTTGCCTTTTCCTTGGACCTATCTAATCTTTCATAACTATTATCCTGTACTTTTAACAGTACCCATGTGTTGTGTCTGAGGAATTCCTAGGTGTACTCAACTACATGAGGAGATTTCTCAACATCCTTTGAGGAACATTGTATTCATTGCAATTCAAATCTTGAATATAAGCTCCTGAAAATATTGAATGTTGAAGTAGTGTATTCCCTTATCAGGCTCTATTCAAGGATAAGGTCTGAAATGTTCTTAAGTACTTGAAAGTAGGACATTGGTGGACTTCCTACACTGATGTAGCCTAATATAAAACACTCTTTGCAACCATCAAATTTACAAGACTGTTAAGACTTCAGTCTCACCAAGCTTTGACCTGAAAAAAACCCCACCCTGAATACCTCCAGTAGGTCATTGTATACCTGCCCAGAATGATCGGTATGAGAAAGGGATTGCATTCAGCACCTTCTGACTGCCTGTCTGGAACTAGAATCCATACAGAGTAATACCCAGCAGAAGAGCATTTCCTGCATAATTTTAAAATTATGAGAACACTGTGTATATAACACTTCAAGATAATCTAGCTGGTGATGGAGGAAGAGGTTAGGATGGATCACCTATTTTTCCTATGGATGCTTTATTACTACATAGGAAATAATCAAGACCTAGGCTATATGTAGGAAAAAAAAAATGAGGGCACATAATAAGCTGTAGTGTGGTGAGTCTTAGGTTCTTGACTCTACTTCAGGAATGCTTATGTGTTTCATAAATGATGTCCAGATAAAAAGCAGAAAAAAAATGATGCAAGGTCTTAAAGGTGCCATCTTATCTCCTTTGAAATATACAGGTTAATTATTTCAGAACCTGGATCTTACCTACAGGATTTATTTCTGCCATACTAAATTTATATCCTTTTTGCATGGAGACACAATCTGAAGAAAATAGAACACCTCACTGACTTTTCTATTTCACTCTGAATAGTCTATTGCTCAAAGATTATAATTTACCCAAAGAAATTTAAAACCATGGCCTTGAATCTTCTTGGACAGAGGGATGAATTCAGCTTCCAAATGCAATTACAGGTGTGCAATTGAGGTCTGTGAGATTTTCAAACCTCATCTTCCCTCACAAGAGGTGTGGATTTGACGCCATATGTCACAGGAAAATTATTGTCTCATGTTTCTAATGCAAGAACACAAGCTCTGGAAAGTTGTTAAATTTTGACACACTTCTGTGTCCATTATTTTATGCTGGATGAAATAGCATGTAGGAGGCTCTCTGCTCTGCATGTTTTCCTTGAAGTTATTTTTTGCACTTCACTGTAGACAGATTCTATTCCTCTAATTCTGGGTCTTGATACAGATATGATAGAGAAACAGTATCTGTTGTATTGATATATAGGTAATTGCAGAAATATACTCCAAAACATCTTCAGACTTTGGGATGGTTGATTAAGAATTGCAAGTTTAGTCAGATTATGTTAATATACATTTTTATGTGAACCTTTCTCTGCAAAAAAAAACCCCAAACCTCTTTGAAATTAACAC
Source organism: Oxyruncus cristatus (assembly GCA_013399855.1). Taxonomy (NCBI): domain Eukaryota; kingdom Metazoa; phylum Chordata; class Aves; order Passeriformes; family Cotingidae; genus Oxyruncus; species Oxyruncus cristatus. The sequence continues at coordinate 483,876 of VXAY01002202.1, forward strand.
TATTTGCAAAAAAATACATTTATTCTTGAAGTCATATCATAGGATTTTTAAGTTTTTTTTCATCTCTGTAGATGTTATGTTGAAGAAAAAAGGATTTACATAATAGCTTAACTCTGTTCCGTCAGTTTTTACAGCTGTCTTTCATTTGACCCAGCAATGGGAAAATGTTCTAAATAGCATCTCTTTATTTGCTGAAACAACTGTTTGTCAGCAGGTTGAAAAGTTAGGATTTCATGTTTGCTCCTTCCAGCATTCTGTGAATTGACTTTATCTCACCTGGAGTTTGAAATTAATGTGTGTGTATCCAAGATACATGGTGGTTAGTACATGCAGTTTTCACGATCAAATTCTAAGTGTCTTTCCAATTTCTTTATTTTCAAAATACAATTTGCATTTGAATTTAGTTGCACTAAACACAGGCATTTAATAGATTTACCATCAAGTAAACAGTTCACAATTACACAATTGCGAAAATCATTATGTACAATATACATCAATATATAATGACCATTTTGATTGAATAAAATGTAATGTCATAGAAAAAACAACACTGTAAAACAAGAGGACAACAGGGATTACTTATGAGAATTCCTTTTGTTTTCAACTATTTTATAAAGCCTTTAGAGATCTCATAAATAGTTTTTGTGAACTTTTAAATATGCAACGAAACTTTTGGCAGATGATATGTGAGGAGCATTTTTTCTTCTCTCTAAATTAAAAATGCTTGAGAAAAGAAGGGGAAGGATATTTTTGCTTTCACTTTTGATGCAAAATAGTTATAGAATATCTTCTTCAAATATTTACTGACCTATTCTGCCTTGCTTTCACACTTTCTACTAATGGGCACATTGAGAGTCTTTTGCAGTCTTCTGCTTTTACTACCACTTGTGACACTAGACTTAACACTAGATTTAAACTCAGGATTCTCCTAATCATATTCTCTTTGGCCAGGCATTTTACTGCTTCATGTCCATGGACACTTGCCTTAACCAATACAGTAGCAAATTTTCTCCCATTGCATGTCTTATTACCACTTAAAGCTTTGCCAAGTGGGTAGAACCAAATCTGGTAGCTACTCAGTGTGAAGAAGAAAGAATTAAAGAGAACTGTCCAGGACTGATCTAACTTAGGGGAGAGCAAAAGTGGAGTCTGAATGCCCAAATCAACAAAACCAGCCAGGGCCTAAGGAGGGGCAGCTGAGTCTCTTCACGGTATGCAGGGGCAGCTGCACCCAAAGAGGAATCACCCAGATGTTATCACAGATGACAGAAGTAGCCATGGAAGTTCTTTTCCTATACAAGTCAAACTAAAGTTGTTGTATGCTGCCTTTATGGGGATGACTGAATTTCCAAGGAGTTTTTCACCTGACCAGCCTGACCAGGAGCGGTATGAGTGATGTACATGCACTTTCCCTGTGAATTCAGTGCATTTCTACCCTCTCATTTGATCAGCAACATTGAATAAATAATAAATTGAAGATGGTTTGTAACTAATTAGTTACTCCTTTGGGTAACAGAAGCTCATTGGAACAGGTGTGATCTCCTACCGTGCATGCCTGCGGTACCATGCTCATCATGCTGGAAGCCTTTAATCACTAATGTTTTAAAATTAATGAACAGGACTAAAGCAAGAGGTTAATCCAGACAAAAATCATTTATCCTTTTCCTAAATCTGGATTTAATGAGTCTTAACCTCATTTCATGTACAATAACATATGTCACTGAGTAGAGGTAAAAGACCTGAATCTGACCACATTGTTACTAGCATATGTTTAGAAATGAAATTCCGGTCTTAAAATTCTTGATTTATTGTGTGGGCAGTACAATCTTAATTTCAATCCCCATGTAAAGTCCTTATTTGCCAAAGCATGTAGGATGGAAAATCTATTGTTTCTCTGCCAAATCATTCACTTATACTTGACTTAAATACCCCTCCACTTACATTTCATATGGATTATTCACATATTCTCTTTAAGAAAATACCTTTCTGAATTTAATGTATTGAAAGCTTTATGATGAAAATAATTAAAATATAATAATTTAGTTATTACATAATTTAAAAAACAATTAAAAATAGCGAGAGTAAAATAATGGAATATTTTTCTTCATGAACATTGACTGTATTTAAAATCATTTAAAATATTTTACTTATTGAAGAAAATTGAGCTTTTAAACATTTCTATTTATACATTATATTATTATGACCATATTAGTCAGAGAGAAAAGTCTCAGAGGCTTTAGTGAAAGAATGTTAAGCTGTTTCTCTTCTATGGTTTCTGTAGACTTCTACCTCTACCCATTTAACAATATATACCATGTACTACACTAAGAAGTTTCACAACTTTTGAATGATTTTATGTGTTCAGTTTTATAACAAAGAGTTGACAGATTTGTACTTATTTAGAACTTACATAACTTTTTTAATTTCCTGACCAGTGGATTATTTGATATATGATTTATTGTCTATTTTCTATGTGTGCACACAAGATTTGTTCCAGCTCCAGTGGATTTCCCAAAGGCTGTGTGTTTCCATGATTATATCAGCAGCTATTCAGCTGGGGCTCTTATGTTAGAGTTGTGTCATTCAACTGGCAGTGCATTGGTTCTTTCAGCAGCAAAGAAGGACTGATGAAACTGAGGACAGTAAAGGTCCTGGAGTCATGTCTAGCCTCTTCTTCTTCCACTTTGGAGTGATGGGAAGTTTAGGAAGGCGCTGTATTCTGCATGTGACAAATCCCAGAGTTTCTCTGTCCATCAGATCTTGAAATATGTCTTCTGAAATGAGAGGGGGCCAGAGCCAAACACATGTGTTCTCCACATGTTTGAACCCTCCATCTTTTAGACTCCTACGTTGGATCTAGGAATGGTAGCTATAGTTCTCTTTTTCTCTCTCTTCTTTTTCTCCTAATCTCCTTTCTTAATAATTTGGGTAATTTAGGACTGAATTGGCTGATTTTGTTAAATTATGTGGGTTAGCATGTGCTAAGTCAATGCTTTGTGGAATGCTTTATTTTGGTTGTATGTTGCCCTTGAAAGTTTTGCCAAGTTCCCTTATTTTCTAAAGTTTACCAGTAAAAGTACCCTCTGAGAAAACATGAGCAGCTTTTCTCCTATGCATTTTCTCTTAAGGTATTAAAAGAACCAAGGACTCTTCTAATACATCTGGAGGGCAGATATTGTTGGAGCCTTGTGTATTCTTAAAATAAAATCCCTTTGGTGAGCTCATAGCTCAAGACTTCTGGTTTTAAAAGTCTATTCCTAGTCTATTGAAAACTCTTTGCGTGCTAAGACTCCAGAATAAAACCAAGAAAAAACAAGTTGTGTGTTTTGATGTTGTTGTTGTTTTGGTTTGGTTTTTGTTTGGTTGGTTTGGGGTTTTTATTGGTTTGTTGCTTTTTTTTGTGTTTGTTTGTTTGCCTGTTTGTTTTTTTCTAACACTGACAGTAACCAATCAAATAAAATGGGGAAATGGGGGAGGAGTGGTAGGGATCGTGGGTGCAAGACACTGTGACAGGACACCTCAAATGAAAACACAGAGCAACATAAATCTAAATATAAGGTAACAGTGTCTGTTGGATGCATATTTACTCATCCAGCTATTCATCAATATTTCTGGAATTATAAATTAGAAAAAGACACTTTAATGTTTGATGAGTAAGGCAAAATAATAAGAATAACAAAAATATTTAGAATCTACCCTCCTATTATCCTCAGGGCTATAGTTACTTATGTTTAAGCACTCAGACACATTTTTTTCTGTAACACTTGAGAATGCCAATTGGTTTAGATTCCCAATTAAAGGTGTCAAAGAAAGGAAAAAGTAAAATGGTTCCTGGCTTTAGACTAAGCCTTTGGGAATTCAGTTGAATGAAATGGATGAGACCTAGGAGCAGTTAATCACTTTATGTTGTACAGATAATGGCAAAAGCAGAAATAATGCGGTGAGCTTTTCCCACAATTCTCTACCAAAGTAAAAACTTATACAACTCTCTATGTTAGCTGATTTCATTAGGGTGCCTTTAAATTAGAACAAAGTTCATTTTGTTAGCCTTTAGCAGACTCTCTTAGGACAGCTTGGTTTTGACTAGCAACAATGTATGGTCTCCCCTGCCAGGGCATTCAATTTCTCCTCAAATTAATTTAAATCTTCCCTTGTAATTTAAAATTTTTATTTGTCATTGTCAATGTAACATCAATTATTTCTGGCTCTGCCCTCAATTTGGCTGCAAGAATCAGTCTCTTGATACTGTTTAAAAACTTGTTAGGAATTTTAGAAAGGGATACTGAGCAATCTAATGATAATTATTTTTGTCATTGTTAGTTTGAGTAATCATGTACCCTTTGTAAGAGTCTGATAATGGTGCTGTATTCTACAGGAATGTGAGTTGTATAAACTAAAACCAAAAAATGTGACCTGGTTGGAAGTTTCTAAATAAATATAGGATATGAATTAACATATGTGGAAGCTCTACTTTGTAGGCAGGAAAGTTAATTTTCATATCTTTGTTTTGTATCTTATGAACATCAGGAACTCATTTATTTTCTTTCATTATTTTTTGCCTAGATTGAATTTTCTTAGTATTTTTTTTTCTTTATCAGATGGTCTAATGCCATAGTTCCATAACTATTTAGAAAGCAGTCGGATAATGGCAATACTCATTTTTACCCTCTCTTCAGACTCCATATTGCTGATGAACACAGTCCCTTTTAATGTGCCACTCCTGTCAGTAACTTTTTTTGAATCTGGATATGACCATATGGGCTGACTTAATGAATTATGAGCAGTACTATTATATGCCTGCAGGCTAATGTTTACCTTCATTAAAAAAAAACTCAGACATATAACCAAAAAGAAGCAATGGACTCATTTTTAGTGATACCCTTACTAAATAAAAGTTCAATGAGTTCATTCTTTGCTCTACAGAACCTACTTTTAATAAAAATAGTTGAAGCTAATGTATTCCTTTCCCACAGGAGCCCTCAGACTGTCAGCAAATTAATTTCTCACATGAACCCCACAAGTTTCCAGTGTTACAGGACAGTCTCTGTGGTAAACTAGGTCACTGTTCTTACTAAACAGATTTTCAGCCCTGAAGGATCCTCATTTAATGAACGAATTTATAAATTAATGATGTCTTTCTTTCCTTTTGTGAAAGAAAATATTTAGATGTGAAGGAGAAAAAGGTAATAAAACAGGAACTGAAATTCTCTCTGTGCCATAGGGTGCAGGTTGATTTATCACTGCTCAAAATTTCTCACAAGGTTTTCAGTTCAAACAGTGGAAGACCAAAAGTACCTCATCCTAAGAATTCAGGACCTATCCAAGCTGAATAACCATGATCTTGTGGCAGTGCTACACAAGAAGAAGCAGTATTTAAATTTTTTTGGTGAAAGGATCAAATCTCAATTGTATCTCATCTCAGTTTTCTTGCAGATCTCCCAGTATGCTTGGAAGGGGTAACCACATGAGAATTTAGTATTGGTTTTTTCACCTCTTTGCTCTATTTGTTTGATTTGATAGAGGAATTTTCTGTCCCTCGGGTGTCTTTATAACCAATTCAGAGCAGAGAGGAAACTTCAGGACAGGAATGAGTGACAAGGGGAGGGACAGGAGTTCACAGTCTCTGGGTTTGGCCACCTTGCTCTAGAGTTTGGCATGAATCCAGTGCAATTTACATTCTCTGTGCATATCTTCCCTTTATGCAGAAGTGCTGCAAACTCAGCAGTATGCTTCTCTTCAATCAGTGCTGAGCTGAGTGTGACTATGGTTTAGGCACACTGATAATTGTCTGTCTGAAAAAAAGTTAAAGCAAGAACTGCAATTTTCATTTGAACACTAAATGCCAAAGGACAATCACGAGTGCTTTACCGTGAGACCTCCTCAATCAGAACTTTGAGAGAGATTTTTCTGCATGGTGAACTGCAGTCTGAAAATAAACTTGTTAGAAAACTTTTCGTAATAATGAAGTTGTTTAGACAGAAGTTAATTCTTCATGTGGTTATTCATGCACCTCAGATACAGTAAGAAGGAAGAGAGACAATATTAGTATTCAGAAAACAAATGGTGTAAGCTAGGGCTGTACCTAAGGTATTTGAGAGACAAAGACAGAAATAACTTGAAAGACTGAAGCCAAGGAAACCTCCAATAATATAACAGGAATATCTTATGAGAGCAACAATCCTTGGTAGCTATTAATGTAGCCCTCTAGCCCTATAAATGTAGTGTTACCATCATGTTTAACAGGCAATAGGATCAGGAATGAGGCTTGCCAGGCTTTGTCTAAGGTTACACTGGCCTACGTGCAGATTTGTTTCAACTTCTTTAGACATAAAAGCCATTTTATAATGACCAAGTGACTGTTGTCTGATTAGTTTTATTTTTTATTATATAGTTTTGAGGTACAACCATGTGTTTATATTTTTAGAAGAAAACTCTCTGTGTAGAATGAAATATTCAGCACAGAATTAAATACTTGTAACTCTAGTATAATGTTGTAAGGCAGAATACAGGCATGGTATGATAGCAAATGCCTTGAAAGTGAGGATGCAGAACCCAGTGTTGGTGAGTAAAACTTCAAGAGGATAGGTGAGACACACAGACGACATTAGAAACCACAGAGATGTAAACAATTCACCAGATGAAGAAACAGAGATAAGGGATGCTGTCAAATTGGGTTTAGGGATAACAAAGAGAATGAAGAACAAGTATCTGACATACTTTTGACAGGTAATATCTACTAAATGTAGATGTAACATGGAGGTGCAAACCAATGAAGAAAGAGAAAAAATAAGTATGAGATAAAGTGTTTTAAACCAGCTCTAATGTATAAAAATTTCCTCTTTTTAAAAGAAGAGGAAGAAACTGTCAGCATTATGATCTGCCCTTCGAGAGGCTTGGGAAACTGTGAGCTTTCTCTATAGCTTTCCCCCATGTCCAGACTGAAACCACAACCTTCAGATCCACTCAGAAACACTAAAAGTGTGAGTGTAAAAGTAGGAAAAGGGGTATATATATGGAAGATTGAGTGTAACAATTTTAACTGTATTATTAGTGAGATTTCCCACAATATTATGCTATGTTTTTTCAGTAATAGTAAAATCTGGACTTAGACTGTTAGGATTTCAGTGTTACTAATAATGTATCTTACTTAGCTCTACATATTAGACGTGTTTCCTTTTTGTTTCAAATGAGGGGTTTGAATGCAATTTTAGTAAGCAGTCTGTTTCAATTTTAGTACCTGGGATTAATTTTAACAGTACATTGAAATACTTGATAAATTAGTGGAATCTCTGATTCTTGAAAGTTGTTAATATGAGTGGTTAAAATTGAGATCTTTTTTAGACCGTTACAGACAGTTATTTGTCAGCATATGCCAAGTTTATGAAGGGAAACTCCAAGACAACGGTAACACATCACATTATATGATTTTCAGAATGCCTACACAATGTATTATCTCTTCTGTTCAATTAATTCAACAAGACTAAAGATTTAATTACCTTGCTTTGAGCAGTTGCATACTATAGTAGTAATTGGGAACTCATCCTCAACATCAGCCCTAGTTCACTGTTACTTCTCCATTTTCTCTCAAAAACAAACAATAAAGCAGGTAAGTTGATGCAATATCATAAGTAAATTATGCATTCTTTGACAAAAGCGTATGAAGAGCCAAACAGTATGAGGAACAGAGGTAAAAACTAAATTACCAGAGAGGATCATTGTAGAAAAATAAGCCTGCTTGCAAACAAGCAAAATCTTCACTGGCTGCAATTTTAAAACAGGAAACACAACCCAAAACAAGGTTCTTTAGCATTTTTTTAAAGATTAAAGAAAATAGAATGATGCAGATGGAAAGACTAAGTTGTGACTGTGTTTGAAATGCTGCTTGTTTCAATATTTTGCTCAGATGACATACTTCTGGAGAAAAATAGTCCTGAGACCTGCAGGGTTCAGATGTGTTCAGGATTCGATGTCCATGAAGTAAGGATACTGCTGCTGTCCACCACAAGATTTTTCTGGAAGACACGTAATTAAGTCCCAAAACAATCTTCAGAGGTAAATGGAGGAGTTCCACCCACCTGAACTGTGTGTATTAGGTGGTGACTACTGAGAAGCATCCTATTATGTTAATCTTTAGTATTTACATTTTATTGTTTACTTTGATTAACATTTTCCTATATTATGATTTCCTGCTGTTGTCTCCTTCTCACAGTTTCCTACTAAAGGGAACATAATTTGATTTATATTGAAGTAATTAAAATATGATTGACCAAAGAAACAAACTACTGGTAGAAGTTTTGTTCTCAAGAGATAGTCTATATTTTGCTGAGGGGCTAATGTCTATTTCTTAGGTTTATATCTTGTTTCTAAAGTCTGTATCTTTAATCTGTTTACAGTGCTGTGAATTGTTTTATCTATGTGTGTGACATTCTTACTAAAACTAAGATTCCTTCATAATAATTTCAATCATCACATGCATCTTCATTTTAACATGGATTTACAGATCCCAAATAGATTAACTGACTTACACAAACAGCCTGCAGTTTTCCTGCCAACCCCAAGAAGGTGGACACCTCAGCCCTCAAGGTAAGAAAGAAGTGAAGAATGCTGTGACTAATGGAATTTAATAGATTTAGATCTGACCTCAGTCTTTGTCTTCTCTGTCATCTTGTCTTCACACGGGTCCTCATGTCAGAGATGCTGCTCCCTGTTACATCTGTCACAGTGGGATCCTTGGCCCCTTCTTAGTGGCTGTCACTGAAAGGACATGCAATCGAAAGTGTTGAGGAAGATTTAATCTCTCTGTTGCACAGCTCAGTGATTTAGTAGGTTCAGCAATGTGACATGCTGAATCAGCTCTGCCACTGATGTTAGGAGTCTCTGACTACTTGGTGATTATGTGTGGATTTGTTGAACAGGTTATGCTACATAAGAGGAAAATGACGGTAGTCAAGTACAGTAGAAACACTTACAGTGAAGTGGTGTGAAAATCCCAAACAGCCTCTGTGCATTTTAATAAACTTTTTCATCAAGCTGCATACAGTGATGCCTCTAGAAAAACTTCCTTTCAGATACTAAACCCCTTCATTAGGGTTTAGAGTCTAGACACATCAAATAGTGTTTCTAGATAGTGTTAAACAATGAGGATGATTGTCTTCTCTTTTCGTACAAAAGCAAAAGCAGAGAAGAAAGCATTGCACCTGTTGCTGCAGATTCTCTCAGCTGGAAGTAAAAAGCAGTTAGGCTAATTATTCTGTAGATGCTTTACCTTTTACTACAAGTTATGCAGTAAAAGCACTTGGAAACAAAACAATTTGATTTTTCACTATGGGACCCTCTTCAAGGACTGAAGACTGCTAAGCAGAGATGAAATCCACCTGGCCAAACAGGGCAAAAGCATCCTTGCCAGCTGGCTCGCCAACGTGTTGAGGAGAGTTTGACACTAGAAATTAGAGTGAACAGAGGTGTCAGCCTTTAGTCAAGTGAGAAAATGGTGAACTAGGTTGGCAAGCACAGGGTGCAGGTTGATGTGGATAAGACAGACTTAATCAACAAAACAGAGCAGAAAAGTGTGAATCCCAAATGTTCTAACACAAATAAGGGAGAGCCAAGAGGACAGCACTAAAGGGGAAGCTTTCACACTTTTTCTGGGAAATTAGCATGAGCAAGTGCCCCTCTCATGTCCCTGCACACTAATGCATTCAGCACAGGGAACAAAAGGAGGAACTACAGCTCTGCACACAGTTGCAGGGCTATGATCTTGTTAGCACCACAGGTGTGGTGGGATAGCTCACACGACTGGAGTGCAGTGATAGGTGGGGACAGGCTTTTTAAGAATTACATGCTGGGGAAAGAAGGGAGAGTTTCCTTTTGTGTGAGAAAAACAACTGCAGTGCTGCTATTTTTTTTGTCCATCCAAACACTTCCACCTTGCAGTGGTCAGACAAATTACAGGGGTAAGAAAGTGCATCAAAAGGAGCATATTTGGGGTCAATGGCTGCCTTGCTTTTTCCACTTCCACCCACAGAAGGACCATGTTGCTGTAGAGACAGCTCTACGATCTACAACAGGAAATTTCTCCATCTGGTTCAAGTCAGTTTGCCAACAAAAAGGTAAATACACTATTCCTGATTTAGGATTAGTATAGCGGAGGGAGCTGAGGGGGTGAACTCTATTCTTGTTGGTGAATAAATCATAAAAACTCATAACATTTCATTTTTCACACAAAAAATACAACTGGCCATAGATGAGTGATGTTATCTATATCTAGTCAAATTCCTTTTCAATGTTTTGCAATTATATCATACAGATAAATGTCAAATTGAAGGATAATATCTAGAAATAACCTTTATATCTTAAAAGAAGGCAGAAGATAATTGTGGTGGGTTGATTTTGGTGGGCTGCCAGACCCCAACCAGACTTTCTATTTCTTCTCGTCCTCAACAGAGCATGGTGAGAAAATAAGAAGGAAAAGCTCATGAGCCAAGATAAAACCCTCAACAGCTACCACCACAGGAAAACCAGACTGGAGTAGGGACTAGGGGAAAATTAATTTAAGTTACTGCTGATTAAAATAGATTTGAATTATGAGAAACAAAACCTAAAACACTTCCACACACTTTCTCAGGCTCAACTTTCACTCCTTTCTCATCTCCTCTACCTCCTCCCTCTCCCTGAGCTGTGCAAGGCTCATGGGGAAAGAGGTTATGGTTCATAACTGTTTTGAAACAATACCTGGGCACAGATACAGGGTGCAATAACACAGCAGAATTAGGATAAATTGGGAGAAAAGTATTTCCTTATTATTATGAAACCATACCCACTAGTATATTTTATATATAGAATAGATACTTAGAAAAATATGCTTGTACTCACATTAGATCTACATGATAATCACAAATCAGCCATTGAGGGCCAAGACCTCAGAATTTAAGGGTGATTCCTACAGTGATTATGTTCCTCTCAAGTCAGGTGGGCATATTCAATGATGAAAACATTGTGCAGTCTCTCTGTGCCATTTAAATGAAAAGGTAGTTAAAACTTTGTAACAAAGGTGTATCAAGATATTGGCAAGTGATCTGCAGTCAGAACACATTCACTGCGTAGACTTCAACTTGTGTTGGTCTCTGGAGATGCATATGATCACCAGCAAATTGAAGGCTGCAGGGTTTTTAATTGCTTGTTGTCGGTGCATAGAGGTTGTATTTCATATCATGAATTTTAAGTTGTCCATCCTTCCTTTGTTTCCTAATTATATGCATATGCACGAGAAAGGTACAGAGTCAAATCAAGTTCTGCAGTTGCAGTAACAGCTCTTGAATACATGTCATAAATTTATTTATGTTATAGGGTTTTTCTGAATAGAATAGTAGAAAGATGATCTTGCCTATTATCTCACAGGTTCAGCTCAGCTTTCCTTTGGTATGTGTTAAGTGTAGTGTTTTCTGCCATAAATAAATTAAGCCTTAATAATACAAATCCAAAACTAGTGAACTTTTTAATTTGTGAATCTAAAATGGGGAAATTTACAGCTAAGGCACTGGAAATGGAGTGTCATACTAAAACAAAAGGAATTCTATTTGAATAATTAAAAAAAAAAAACAACAAATGAGATACAAATGAAAGAAATAATTAAAACACAAATTTTTCAGAGGCAGACTACATTACACAGATGTCTAGAAATAGGCATCAATCTCTATGTTGCACCTATCTTTCCTGTAGTTAAAGCTCAGATCTATTGAATCTCCATGCAAACAGTTTTGTCTTACCACTAAAGAAGGCTTCCTAACCTCTGAGACCAAAAAAAATCAAATTGCAGATGTGAAATCCTGTCCCCAGTAAAGCCAAATCACAACTCAAAAACCTGTAGTTTGGAAACAGTGTTTCAAATAAAGTATCCATTGTTTTTTATGGTAGTGTCTTCTTGTTCAAGTAATACTGGTGAACCCTCTGGAGATATCTAAAGGATGAAGATGCTTAAGGAGAGTCACTCATATAAAACTTAAAATGTAACTAGCATGTTAATTATATAACCTCTAAATATTTTTTTTTAAGTCTGTTCTTACACAAACCTGAAAAATTATGGGAGATTTAAATTACATGTAAGATTAGGAATCAAAATTGTCTGCTTATTTCTTGGAAAGCTCTGGTCAAATTCTGATAAAATTACATTCCTAGAACTTACTAGTGCAGAAGAATTATAGGCAATAGAAAGCAAATAACAAAAAAATAACTTTATTAAATTGGACTAAATAGGGGTAACAAGGCTTATCACTTAATCACATTTGTCAAAATTAAATGCAAAGTCCTGTTTGACTAGTTTAAAAGCTGATTGAGTGATACAAAAATGTTCCTCCAAAAAAAAATTTGATAAAAATTTTATTGACAGGATCAGTACTCATGTACATCTGCTTCATCAAAAACAGAGTATATATGGCATAAAGGAAAAAAACCCTCCAACATACAGTAATTTGCAGAATCATAAATTAAAAGATCTGTGAAAGCTTAAATTGAGTTTTGTCCATAAATATTTTATTTTCAGCAAAAGCTGTTATTTCCATTGTTCTGCAGGTTCTACTAGACCAAGGCAGCAGGGTGGTTCCAAGTAGTAGGCTTTTCATTATTTCAAAAATGGTAAAAAGAAATTCAAGTCTGTCATTGACAATATTATTTGCAGTCTCTTTTACTTTTCCTTTTCTATTGCAAGTGCAATATTAAGAATAAAGAAATGGCTATCTTCAAAATCAATTTATGGGAAATTTTTGTTTCTTTGAGAATGATATTGGAATAATCTAAATTGCTGTCATTGAAATTCAGCCTATAACTCTAGATCGAAATGGAAATTTCACAAAGGAGTCTTTTAGGATACGTGATGACTTTCTACACTTTTATTGTAGTGATTCTCCAACAATCCATATGATAGTCCTTCATAATTATTATAATTTAAATTCACCTGGTAAATCTATTGTTTTTTTCTGATTTCAATACTTTTCCCTTTTTTTTTGAAGAGAAACAAGTAGAATCTCTTTGATCTACTCACTGCATTTATTTTTATAACAATTTATAATACACAATAGTCATAAGTTTTTCTTGTTGTGCAAGAAATTATCCTCAATTCGTGGAGAAGCTCCAAATTGCACAAACATAATAGTTACAAAAATTGTAAACAACATCAGTGCTGAAAAAACTGTTTCAATAGGAATAAAAAGATACAGTGTGTATGTGTGTCTCTGTGTACGCGTGCGTGTATGTTCCAGTAGATTATTTGACCCATTCCCCTTAAAACCAGTCCTCCAATTGGGATGTTACTTGTTGGTAGAAATTTTGAAAATTGATACTTTCACTGTATTGTCAGCAATTATGACAATGCAAGAGAAAAATTGTTCATATGTTCCACTATGCACTCAACACTATCTGTTATTCATATAAAATTGCCATGTGATCTTCATTATGGAAAGGACAATATATATTAGTAGTAGTACCTGAGAAATGAATTATAGATTCAAACCTATAGGCTTTTAAAGTTTTTTTTTTTTTTTTCTTAGCTAAAATAGCAGGCATGTAAATCATTGAATGTTTAACTATTATTTTCTAAAGAACAGAGAATAAGAGAAAAGAAAGCCTATTTGACTTTCAATATTTCAGTTGGCTTCAATGTGAGACACATTTGGAGAGCGGTGTTTAAAGTATTTACAACGTTTTTAATTTAGAGATATTTTACTTCAGTGAAACAGTTACTGGAGATTAGTGAAAATTCATTCACTATGAAGAAAAACGTATCTGATTTTACATCAAATACAGTGTATTCCTTGTGGGATATGGCTGATTGTGCATAGAAATATTGGGCAGCATGCCAGAGTGTTGTATTTCTCAAGAATATAGCTCAGAGGCAAGTCAACAATAGTACTATTTGATTTGTTGCCTGCCTAGACATGCAGTTAGAAACTATATTACTTCATATACAATATTTTTATTTGCCCTTTCTGTGACTTTTGGAGTTTTACCAAAAAATCTACCTAACATGTTCAGTTTTCTACCTGAGTTTTCTGCAGACTACAAATAATCAAGCAATTTCATGTGAGAAGTGAACTACTATAAATATTTGTCTTTACTGTTCTCTACTAAAAGCCCCATTTTATTAATACCTCACAAGAGTTTTCTGAAAAAAACCAAAGTCATTAACCTGTTTCTAAGAGTCAACAGACTAAGAGATTTTTATAATTATGTGCACATTGAAAACAGTCATTATGAAACTATAGTTCACTTCTATTTAAAATGTATTTTTATTGTTTCTCTTATTCCTTTTTTCTTTGACTAGCTATGTAGAAAACTTATGCTATATATCCATTTTGCCATCTGCTGCCCCTCTTTTACTTTAGCAGTACAAATATATATATACTCCCTCTATATATACACACATATATAGCTTGCTTCCAATGCACATTTCTCTCTTGACAAGTACAAATAATTTATAGACACAATTTATTGCAAGATAGAAATATGCTGATAGAAAGAAGAGAGAACCACCTTCTATTTAGGGAAAAGCAATATAGTACCCAGAGTTGTAATAAACTGCATATTTTGTTAGGAAAGATATTTTATTGATTTATTTTCCACTTGTGCATTACAGGTTTTCTGTAATTCAAGTACTGATTTTTTTAAAAAAAATATCATAGCTTAAGTTACCAGAAGAGGAAAATCATTTTCCCCACTCATATATTTGGTGTGAGCTGTCCTTAAATGTGAGTAAAATGGCCGTACTTAACCCTGTAATAATCCACCATTCCCTCTGAGTTAGCACAGAGAAACAAGGTATCTCTTCAGACATCAGTCTGCGGATGGCCTTCTCAAAGGGGGGAAAAAAAAAAAAAAACACCTCATCTCAAAACCACCTGCTTGAGATTGACCTCCACATGCCAAATCCCTCTGCAGGCACGTCTTAACAGCCATTTATCTCTGACACACCCCAGGCGCTGACTTTCCCTGAGGGCAGAGAGAAACAGCAATACAGGATGTTATTTCCTGAGTAATTAAAAATACCCTTGGCAGACTGGTTCAGCTTTCTCCCTCAGACACTCCTGGGCCTGGTGACCTGCTCCTGACCTCAGCAATTTCTACCCCTGGAGGTATCTGAGTCAATGTCTGTCTTTCAGGCACGTGCATATACACCTGAGAAATAGTCCTTTGTTGATGATTTTTTATGATGGAGTTGTCAATAGCATTTCTCACCTCTTGAAAGATATCCTCTGTCCATTTTGGTTAAAAAAATGTGTTAAAAATAACTATGAGTTACAAAACTACTACTTTTCATCTGTGAAGTGACAGCTAAGAAATGTAGCAAATGTGCAATATGACACATCAAGTATTCTGAGAATATAAAAATAATAAAATTCCATAGCTAAATGGAGTTTAAAGATGCCAAGATGGTTAAAGATGTTACTACCCTAAATAGGATTAACATTTGTGTAGAAACAGTTATTTTGCTGAAACTGGATGATTTCCATGCCAATTTTAATGTGTATTAGATCCACTATCTCTATAACATTTTGCTGACTTGACTCAAATTATCATTCAAAATAAGGCAAACTAGTCATGGAATAATATTTTTTTCCAGTGTTTAACTGTAAAGAAATAAAAGAGACATGGCATGGAAGTCATGTTCTTTTAGCAGGCATTAAAAAACATTTACACAGAAACATCCTTGGAAAATAAAATGTAAGCATTTAATTGCTGATTGGTGAAGCTTAGGTCAAAGATAAATTACAACAGGTGAGAATTAATACTAGAAATAAGATGATCATGTTCCAATTGGACTCTTATTCTGCCTTGCAGGTGAATGTATTGTAGAGGTAAAAGACTATTCTGTTACTTAAAACTTAAATTCTATTATAACTAAAGTAAGAAGCCCTGAGACTCCAATGCATGTCTGTTGATTACACATAGTCCAGTGGTCACAATGCATTTAGAAAGGGCAAATCCTCTTTTTAAATTCTTCTTTCTGATCCAACAAATTTCAGGGTCTTGGCATTTATTACTAATGCGGCACCTGAAACACCAGTCCACGGGGAGTAACAGGCTGGAATTCTTCTGGCTGCCTCTTCAACATCTTCATTAACCACTTGGATGTAGGACTGAAAGGGATACTAAGCAAGTTTGCAGATGATACAAAATTGGGAGGAGCTGTTGACTCCCTCAAAGGAGAGACTTTGATAAAATTAGAGGCTTCAGCAATCAGTGAACATAGGAAGTTCAACAAGGGAAGGTGCTGGATTCTGCACCTGGGGTGGGGCAACTCCGACTGTATGTACAGACTGGGGAACAAGATGCTGGAAAGCAGCGCCATGGAAAGGGTCCTACTTGATGACAAGTTGAATATGAGTCAGCAGTGCCCTGGCAGCCAGGGTCAGTCATGTCCTGGGGAGCATCAGGCAAAACATTGCCAGCTGGTTGAGGGAGAGGATTGTTTGTCCCGCTCTGCTCTGCACTGGTGCAGCCTCACTTTGAATATTTTGTGCTGTTTTGGGTACCACAATATTAGGAAGATATTAAGCTGTTAGATAGTGTCCAAAGGAGGGAAACAAAGATGGTGAAGGGCCTTGATGGAAAGTTGTATGAGGAGTGGCTCAGGTCACTTAGCCTGTTCAGCCTGGAGGAGACTGAGGGGAGACCCCATCAAAGTCTACAGCTTGAGGGAAAGAGGAGGGGCAGGCGCTGATACGTGTAATGTTGGGCAATACAATCAAGAGGTCTGTGTAGTCCTCTGACAAGTCTATCCCTGATTAATACAAGCCAATGTCAGGAATTACAGTTTTACATGTTTTTCAACCAGATTGGAGTCATGCATTAGTATTTGTAAGGATGTCAGATGTACACCACACAGACACATATGGTCAGTGAAAAATGAGGGTTAAAATAGTGGGTTAATGCATCACATTTTCAAAATCTACTTAGGTCTTCAGAGTAAAGGTGGAATCTTCAATGTGAGTAAAATCCTATTTATGACAGCTGTGTTATGGGAGATGCAGATCTAAATACAGATGTCAAGCGAAATAGCTAAGCATATGTAGATGCCCCAGATCTTTGATGAATATTCTGTTTCTTTGGACTTTTTGCAAAAATCTGTCAGTCTTCAGTTTCATTCAGCTTCACTTTTGTAATTTTTCTGCTGCTTCTCTATGTAGCTTCCTCTTTGTATCTCTGAGCAAGCTATTCCCTGTGTCTGGCCATCCTGACTGCTTGCTCACTTCAGTACTTTCAAGTATAATTTCTTCTGTGAAGACTGCAAGAAGAATAAATTCAGATAGCCATAGTACAAGAAGAAGGTGGGAACACCTGTAAGGAGGAGCAGTCATTGTTTCTGGCTCACCACTAAACAGAAAATAGCAATGACTAATACTGCCTTTTGTGAACATAAGGAGGCTTACAGGAATGTCATCTTGAACACTCTCATCCTCTGACAGTGATGTATCACTAATAAAAGAGTCCCTGTTGTGAAAGAACTTCCTTCATGGCTGCTGCCAAAAGGTCGTTCCTGTTCAGCTAATGTGCCTGTGGATCTGCATCCACTGCTGGTGTTCTTAAGTTTCAAACCCACAGAGGGAACTTCTTGGTCTGTTTTAAACTGCTGCCTGAGTTTCATCATTAAAGAAACTTGTTCCTCATTCCCTGCCAGCTGCTGCCATCATTTAGCTAGACCTTTGCCCGTAAGAAGCCGAAGAAGGGAAGGGAGGATGGTAGGATGTGGATCTGATTGATTTTAAATTGGCACATGCTGTTATCTAGTAACTGAGCGGTCTGTTAAGGGTGATGTTGTGCTCTGTGGGACAGAAAACTACGATGAAAAAAACAAAGTAGCAGAAATTAGAGCAGCAGGAAAATAAATACGTATTTCTCTCAAGAGTCACATTTACTTGCTTAAAATCTGCCCATGTGTATCACTGGAGTATACATTCATATATACACACAAATCCTGTGTATTCTGGGTTCAAGGCTATAGAACAGATCAAAGTCAAGTTGAACAAACTAATTTTTTGCTTTGTCTGAAAACTTATGCTTCAGCAAGAGAATATGAAACATACGAATACCCTAACATTAAACAGTTATTCCCTGTGTATTCCTTAACCAGTGACCATATTTCTTCAAATATTGTAAAAATAAAAACATGCCTGGAATGAGAACATATGGCTTCTAGACTAAGCCAGGTGATTTAAGGTTTAGATAGTGTATGTTTGGGTAGATTACTGAACAAGCAAAAAGTACAAACAGGACAAGACTAGGTGAAGGCATGTCATTTCTTGTACTGAGATGAAAATTCTGTATGTTGTACAGTTTTTTGACATTTTGATTTGTACTGAAAAGTGGTGGCACAGTGCTGTTTTACTACGGAACAAAAGGCTCAGTGTTCAGATTTTATAGAAGAACTTACTCAGGTATTCCAAAAAAATTGCCCATTCATATTTTGAGGACAGCAAAAACCTTTTTAATATTTAAAAATAAGCAGTCAGTTCACAAATTTGAACAAACTGAAAGTTCAAAACAGAACCCCTGTACTGCCTGACCATTTTTTTCCTGAGTAATATTGCATATGAACTAAAAAATCTGTTGACTTTTTCACAGAGTTCAATTTATTACGATTCTTTTCATAACATCCCTAAAAAGTAGGTTACAATAAAGCCAACAATTGGCATGTTTTTACAGAAAATTAATGTCATCAACTGACCTTGAAGATTTCCATGCATATAGATTAGTCTCTAAGTAGTATGCACATAAAAATGTTCTGTTGCTCTTATTGATGTGAAAGAAATTGGTCCTGTATGTTGAAAAGTTTTATTAGTGGACAGCTAAGAGAATAGTAGCTGCATTTTATAGTGCTTGTATCTACACATTAGTTTGGGAAGCATCCCTGCAGTACTGCATTTCTAAAAAAAAAAACAGTGCTGGGGAACTAAAGTAGTAGATAAGAAAACCTGCATTAATTCCATAAGGGAATAATACATACCTTTAAAAATCAAATAAGAGTATAGGAGAAAATACTGTAGTAATTGTGATGCTATTACACTGAGACACCATAACAAATCAGAGCTAAGGTGAAGTCAGAGTCTTAACTGTACATACCTTTCTTAAAATTTTGGGGCTTTCCTTAAAATTCCTCCGCTTCCAGTTATTGCAACTTATATGGAAACGTTTTGACATTGAGGTATTAAATTCTGCTTCTATTCTCAATTCTATTTTGAAACCATTTTGTTTTGCTCCGTTGTATGCAGTATTTTGTTCTGAAACTTAACTACAACAATCAGGGCTTTAATGAATTCAGTAATGTTTATGTGAGGTTCTTCTGGGTTTGATCTAAGTACTGTGGATAGCTGAACTTGGCATATAGCTCATACTGGAGATTTTTTCTTTGTTTTAGTTTACACAGCAGTTTATGTGATAACTGCCCAGTCTCATACAAGGAGCTCAGAAATTTAGTAGTGTCATTAATAGAAAAAGCCAAAAAGCCCAACATTTTAACCACTTCTGTAAGAACCATGTTTTAAGATGTCAGTGCGTTAGTATTTTCAGGTTATGTGGGGATTAATTATGCTCAGGTGAAAGATCATATATGGGTGCTTTATGTGAATGACACTTCATTCCTTTGGAGGGAGGAACAAAACCTTAGTTCTTCAGTTTGTAATTTGAAAGTAGTACATCTCTAAGTTGCAGGCAACCCCTAAATTAAAGTTTTTAACTAAAACTGGAAACTTTTGAGGAAGAAAGATCATAACTTTATGTCTGTTGTTGCTATAAAAACATGAAAAATTATAATGTGCACAAGTATACACAGGGTCTTATTGAAGTGGATTTTAGAGACAATAGAACAAGCAAGTATGCAAGTGTATGGGGGTTTGCACATACACACATTTATGTGGCTCTGTAATCCCTGAAAAATTATTTTTCTTGGCATAATCAAAAAATTTTAAACAGATCAAATTTATATAGATAATTATACTAGCCAGTATCATCAGTATTGCCTTTTTTCTACTTCATCACTAACGATTCAGAAAAACAGAGTGATATAAAAAAGGAAAGCTGAGTGATTTTCATAGGTAGCAAATTTTTATTCTGAGACCTTAGTTTAGAGAAGTACATAACACTTTGTTCAAGAATAATACTAATTAACTTTTTACAGAATCTTCATTATGTGAAAATGGAGTAAATATATTGTAGCTTACAAATTTTGCATAACTTGAAAATTTTAAAAAGAATGCTAAAAATGTTTGCCCAATTAAGTTCTTTAACACAAAGGTAGTGGATATTTTGCCATATGTAAGCAAAGATAAGTAATTTACTTTTCAGAATTTGTGTGGGTTTTTAATAGAATGAGGTGTATTTTCTGCATATGTATTTCCTTGCAAATGCCAAATTTTTTTGAGTAACTATCTTACAAAACATCATTAGGTATTATAAACCCTGTAGAGTTTTTGGGGCTGGATGGAAATCCATTGCAGATATGCAAATTTCTGGCTCCATTATTCTAAGAACAAGTCTAAGCTGGGTTGTACTTAATCTTTAAGATATTTCATAAACACATTCTTTACCATAATAACAGCAATAACTTGCTTAGAAATAGTGAGCTTGTTTCATCACTTCTTAAAATGCAATGTATCCTCCCTCCTACTAGAGATTTAATTTATATATTTAAGATAAACATTTTCTGTTCTTGTAAGCTTAGAATTAGGCCAGGCTGTTTTGTATGGTTTGTGCCTTTATGTAAGTTACACTCTCCTCCTGCTCAACCTGCTGCTCTGCTCTTGTGAGCCAGCCAGACATTCAAACCTGCAAACCACGTGCACTGCAGACTTCAATAGCAAACACTGGTCAGCAGATATTTTGAAGGAGAAGAGACTTGCTTCTGACAGTTTCTGTGACCTACTAACATTTTATTTAGCTTTTATTTCTGGGTAATTTTTTCCAGGTAAAGCAAGAAAAATATTTTGAAAATTGTAGGTTCTGAGGTGCAAAGCAAAGCTCTGTCTGTCTGACTGTTTCCCCCTTGTTTTGTATTTGCCTTGTGTCTTTATTGGAATAAAAGGAGAGTGGAGGGTAGCAGCTCTTGAGGAAGCATAGGCTCTACCTGCTTTTTCAGAGTCTGTTTAAAGGGCAGAGCCAGCAGTGCTGGGAATGGTTTCAAAGGAAGCAGTTAGCTGGGAAAGGGCATGGGGTGAATAGTATAGGTCTCTGCCATTATTTTATACATCCTTGTTTTATGTACATGGAAATGAGAAAAAAAGAGGTCTCCTAAAGCTTGAGTAATCCCAAGCAATGTCAGACAAAAGAAGGTGCAATTCAGCCATACAGAGGCATGATTTTGATTAACCAATACAACATGAAAAGCATGCTATAAAAGTATATATTTCTCAAGTATCTTTTATAATGTTTCAGCATATCCAAACTCCATTTTGATTTCTGAAGGTTCTCATTAACTCTGCAATATTTTATCATTAGTTTTCTCGTAGGACTCAAAATTTTGCATTTGCAAAACTGTTTTTATCCAAATATCATAATATAAAATGTCAATCACTGGTAAATCAAGCCAAGCCTTAATGACAACCACAAACTTCAAGGCTCCTTCTTTTAGAACCTGTTTGAAAGACAGGATGGATTTTCCACCGTGTAAATGCAAACTAACATGCTGTATCTAGGGATATGAAGAGTCTTCAGAGTTGTCCTGAGAGCACCATGAGATTTTGCCTCACCTCTCCATTCTCACCTAGACTAAGGGCTTTCAAATACAACCTTAAAAATGTGCTGAACCCAGACTGGTAGGAATAGCCAATTTTTTTTTTTTTTTCTGAAGGAGCAATGTGTGTCTTTGATAAGTTGATTAGTAAACTTGGGGAATTTTTAGGCAACCTTCTGTTTTTCAGACATCCCTGGACTCCTTTCACTTGTAATTTCCCATGTAATTTAATTTTTATACATTCTTTAAAAAACCTAGTACCTCATCCATTTGCCTGCCTTTAAGAGTACCACAGTGATTTATTTTAGAATTAAAACCTTCCCTTGGAATTGTAAAGGATCATAAATATAATTCTAATATGAACAAATATCCACTTTGTCACCTTGTGTGAACCAGGGGTGAAATTCACAAGAAATATATAGAGATAACTGCATTATAACTCAAAATAAAACATATTTTTTAATACTATTTTCCTCAAATTTCTACTGCACATAGATAGGTATCTGAGCATTAAAGAGTCTACAAAACTAACAAAATCGATTTAGAAACTGATCTAGTTAAATTGGTAGAAACCTTACAAGTAGATGTAAGTGAAGTAATTTTGAATTTATGTAGAATCAAATCAATTTTAACCACAGTTAAATTGTTCAGGTGGAACAAGTAAGTTATCAAAATATTCTGATCCATGAGTTAGCAGTGGTTTGTATTGGTTTCATATGATATATATAAAATATCTTTAGAAAAGTTTAGAAATTATTTTGATAATGACTGAGCTCGAAACTGTTTAAATGTTATTCTTTAACATGGAAGAGGCACAAAACAGGTCCCCAGTTTGGCTTCACATTTTCAATAAATATACACGCCTGTATAAAATTACTTGCTCCAGTACTTTTAGTCTTACTTTGGAAAAGTGCAAAGCAGGTCAAGGCACTGGAAAAATGGGTTGCTAATATGTTGGAAGCCCGAAGATAAAAAGCAAAGTGGTGCCCTTGTTCTCTTTGTCACACTAACAGAATCTTTGACCGTGCTATTTTGGGTTCTCAGGGAATAGGAAGATTTTGGGTGCCGAAAACATACAGTGAACAAACATTAAGTAATAAAAAATTAATACAGACATCATAATCTCTGCAGGACTAAGGAAAAATTATGAGAACTGGTTATGTCTTGAATGTATAAAGAAAGAGTCCTTGATGTACTATCTGAAATAAATCACACATCTTGTTCAGTCGGAAACTACAAGTTTCCAGTTTAAGCATAGTTGAAAATATTTCTCCTTTCAAAATAAAGCCTTATGTTGTTTCATATGAGCCAGCACCACATTTTCAGAAAAATAATCTTATGCTTCAAACACCTAAGGAGGAGGAAAAGGAAATTACTGCAAACTGTCCAGGGACTTAAACTGACATACAAGAAGAATGATAGCACTTGACCTTCCACTTTCTATAAGGGAAAGACAATGATTTTGTAAATTGACCAGACTGTTGAGAAGTGTTACCTCATCACCGTCACATTTTCCAGTCCTGGATATGCCAAACATTCAGGAAACTCTTAAGCAAGTAAAGCAGAGCTTCTTCTCCACTTTTGTGAACAGGTTAACAATGGAAAATCTTCAGACTCATATTTCTCAACACCTTGTTTTCCTTCATTTCACCATTAGATACACCATCTGCCAGAGATTTATTTCAATTTTCATGGAAAGCAGATTTCACTCCTTGCGTAATCTGAGAAATAGTTATATGTTTGGAATACATGAAGTCAAAAGCCAGCGTGTGTAACAGTTCTCTTCAGTCAACTCCAAAACTTACAGGAATAAAAGGCATAATGTAGGTATCCAAACCAACATTTTTATATATTAACCTGGTCAGATTTCAGACCGTAAAAACAGAAGTGAGTAGCTAAACCCATTAATTTTACTGTGGGCACAGCTCTGAGACACGTCAAATTTCAGTTCAAGCCCTCTGTATTAGGAATGTTCTAATTTTTTCAGTGTGATCACAGTCATGCGGATTTTCATACTCTGCTCCTGTTAACCACCTTTTTTCTGCATCAGAAGATAAATACCAAAAAACTAAGGAAGTCTGGCAGACAGAGGAAAGAAGAAAGGTTTTTTCCCAACGTAAAAGTAGCAACCCATGAACACAGCTGCTCAGAAAAACTCTGCTCGAGTATTCTGTAATGCCTTCAGGGTTTCATACCAATATTACTTGACTATAACATCAGTTCTACAGTATTCCTCTTTTAGCAAGTGTAGGTTATTAGGCAGTATGAATGACTGTGTACACTGTATTGGGTGCTTGTGCCCAGGTGCTGGCAGTGCAAGTTGCTACACGGGTGGTCTCTATGAGAGGAGAAAAAAGGTTGGACATGACCAGACCAGATCCAGACAGCTTTGCAGGGGCCCTTCCATAGAACATGGTTTAGCCCATCAGCCAAGCTGATGGTACCTCTGAGAAAACATTAAGAAAGGGTAAAAACACCAGAGGGCAGTGAGAAGTAAAGAGGAAAAAAATATTAGACACCAAGGTCAGTGAAGAAGGAGGAGGAGAATATGCTCCCTGCAGCTCATGGAGCACCACATGTTGGAGTAGATGGATATTTTCTACATCACATATAGTGACCTCACTGAAGGACAGCAGCCCATGGAAAGGGCTAGTGCAGTGAAAAAGTGTGAGGAGGAATGAGAAGCAGAGAGAAATGGTATGGACTGACCCCCATCACCACCATTTCCCCATCCCTCTGCATTGCTCTGAAGCAGGGAAGTAGGGGAGTTGAGAATAAAGAAGTCAGTCCGAAAGAAAAAGACCTGGGGGAAGGCAGGAGGGTGGTTTTTGGTACTTGTTTCTCACTTAGTCTATTTTAATTGACAATACCTTACAATAATTCTTGCCTACTTGGTATGTTTTCCCCATGATGATAGTTGGTGAGCAACCTCTGTGTTTTCCTCTTGACCCATGATCTTTTCAACCTTATTTTCTTCCCCTGTCCTTTTCAGAAGGGAGAGTAAGAGAGCAACTGGACAGGTTTCTGACAACCAGTCAAGGTCAACCCACCACTAAGAACAGCAACTTCTGAGATTGTTTCTCTTGCTTCAGCATAACAGTATTTAAAAATCTGGAGTGACCACATTTAAAAATATTATAATAACAGAATTATTAACCAAAATATAAGTAAGACCATCAAACAAACCTAAGAATTCCTTTAATAACTCACACCACTTCCTTGACCAAAATCCTGGGAAGTAAAAATTATTTTTTTAAAGAGATTGGAGTGTGCAGTATTTAGCATTAATCATTTTAACATATTAAGTTTATATTTTTCATTCAATAGCTTGCTTCAAAAGATATTTGAAGACAAAAAGTCTGTCCTGTCCAGAGACTGTACTATTCCTGTCCTTATTTAATGCGTGTAATCTACATCAAGAATATTATTATGCACACCTATCCTTGGGTCTTTCATTGACTTCCTCCTTGACCAGCTTTCAATGCTAAGAAGATTATTCTCTCTGGAAAGCTTTGATTTTTGATAATGCAGAAACTTGTCACAGTAGCTAATTGGTGTATTAGTTGAACACGGTGAACTCTACAGGCCAGGCTTCTCTTTAAGGTATGAGTTGGAAGCAGGAAGACAGTTCATCAGTGCTGTATGCTGAACTATTGATTGTGGCCTCATACTATGCAGTGATTGTACTGTTACACTGAATGAATGACAGCATTCTACAGAAATCCCTTTTGGCCTTTCTTGAAGATATGCTTTAATTGTCAGAAAAGGACAACTTGACTCGTTTACTCCCTTTGTTCAAAATAGCCTCTCATTGAATTTAGCTCATTGTAATGGCTGCATCTATAACACAGAGCCAAATCAGGAAAGGCTTTGCAAGAGTTTAGTACTGAAAAAGTAAAGCATGAGCAACTGTTGAAGATATTCAACATTAATCTGCAAGATCCTAAAGGGCTTTGATACAGTGGAGAATTATCTACCATGCTGATTTCACTACAGAACTGCAATGAGAGAGAAACTGAAAAGTATCAAAGATTGTACAGTTGAATTCCATGATTTCCCATTGGAAAAAAAAAGAATATTGGTGTAGTCTCAATGAATAATACAGAATGAGGATTAAGGATTAAATGGATCAGTAAAAAAAATTTTAATGTTTTTGTTCAAACTATGGCATAACACCAAAAACATCTCTCTGCTTCTTTCACAGGAGGACATGTCTAAGAAAGGAATGATGAAAAAGATGTGGGTGAAATAGTTAAATCATTTTATTTACTTTTTCAGGTTAATACATACTATGTATCAACATACAAAAATTAAATTTAATATTTAACTTTTTATTACTATAGTTCCCAAAATACCTTTCATGTATCTTTCACAGGAACAGAATCAACACTTCTAGATCAGGAGCCATATTCACTGAGTTCTTTAGATACTTTAGGGCTTACTTGCACCATATGTAATTTTTAATTATTTTATAAAAACATGAATCTTAATAACCCTTCATTAAAAACAATTCTAAGAAAAGTTGCAGGAAGCAGCACTCTGAGGAGAAAGTATAACTGGCTAGGTCAATAATGCTGCAGGTAAAAAAAATCTTGGACATATTGAATATAGACCTTAGAATCTTTTATCAAAGAGAGGGGTCAATTTATCATTCATTAAAAAAAAAAAAAGGCAAGAATTAAGTTACTCCTTCTGAAAATGCCATTGGTACTTTATTTTTCTTTTCTTCTTTTTTTTTTTTGCAGTAGCTCATGAAATGTGTGAAAGACCTCTAAGCTTTTGGTAAAAGAAAAAGGATGTCCACTGTATTTTGCAAAGAACTCACTTTTACCTCTGTGCTTTGAGCACTAGATTAGAGGTTTGAGGAGGAGACATCTGGTCTGGGGTCCTTTCTTTGTTGAGACATGAGACTAATTCTGACCTCTTTTTTCTCTACAGAGGTATGTTGTGTTGCAAACACAGAGAAGGAAAACTTAGGGAAATGAGAAAACTGGAATAAGGACTGAAAAAATATGGAAGAAATTGCTGTTTCATGTTTCCATATGTGAAAAAGTCAGCAGAAAAAAGGTATAATTAAAAGTATACAGTTATCTGACATTCAAAGGAAATGTGTTTAATTAAAAGTTTTCAATCAAGTAAAATATTTAAGTCTATAGAGAGAGAGATTTTAATAGCATGTCATTATAAAATGATTTAATTTTTTGGTCTGGTTTTCAGAAAGCATACCATAAAGTGCAGGAACAGGAGATACTTTGGATAACTTTCCAAGAACTGGTTATATTGGAGATACAATGTGTTACGTTTCAAGTCAGCTTTGTGGATTCCATAAAATTCCCACTCTCCCCTAGCTGTTTCACAACAGAAAGAAATTGGTTTACTATTAAAATTCCAAAGATTGTTTTGTTTGGCTGAGGTAAATCACTAGGTTCAGCAATGAGTGAGACCAACAGAAATCTCTGAATGAGCACCATCTAAAGAGATTTTAAACTATGTCTTTCCCCTCTTCTGACAAGAATTGGAGTAGTTAGCTTCTTTAGCTAGTAAAGAAGATTGACCTGTATGGAAAATACTTTTTTCTGGACCATATATAATTTCAAATTATACCATACATAATTTTAAATTATCTTTTTCCAAGCTATTTACCAACTAATAATTATAAAAATAAATTATTTGGATAATGATTTCAAATACTGAATAAATTAGAGAAAAATCCTAGGCTGCTTATTTTAAATTAATGCACTGAAGAGAGTAAAATTCATCAGATAAATTGCTAGATATGAATTAATTGCTTATATTAGCTCAAAAACCTAAGTAATATTCAAGCTCTTTAGGCAGAGTACTGAACAGTGCAGTAGAAAAAAAATTACATCAAATAAATACTCAACATTTGTCTTACTTGAAGCTGGAAATAAGTTCTATATCCTTAGTTCTTTAAAAGAAATACATTTGGGGAAGTCTAAGAGTAGATTACTGAGCTCATCCTAACTCTGTTCTATTTCAATATTATGTTCCCTCAAGACACTATCCATTTTTTCTTGAATTAATCTTTTTTGGGTAGGTGGGTCTTTCCCTCAATGTACATCTTCCCTAGTTTAATTTCTATCACCTTATTTTGAATCATATGTAGTCAGTGGAAAATAGGACCTGGAGCAGAAATCATCGGCAAAGTTAAAGATTTAATGCATTTGAGATAAATCCAAACATCTCATTTTGCAGGCAGTATTAGTCCAGTCTATTAGTCTGAATTTGTAACTTATTCTATTATTCTATTAAACTTAATCTTTATTTAGTCTTGCATTTATTTATTTTCCTTCTGAACCAGATTAAATGCAATTCCCTGAAGAAGTATAACTCAAACCTAGGAAACCTTAAGAGTTGGGAGACAAAAACCTTAATTCTCCTCTTGTACCAACTAAATGTCTGTAATGTTTGTGCTGGAAGTGATCCAAAATCCAAAAATGACCAGCTGATGAAGTGGTCAATCAAGTCAAATAAAACTCTACTCATTTCTCAGAAATAATAAAATGTTTTGTTATGTACTTTTATGGCTCTGCCCCAAATTCAGTCTTGATTCCTTTGTTTCTAATCAACACTAAAAAAACCCCAACCAAACAAAACTAAACCAAACAAAAGGAAAAATGTTTTTTTGAGACCAATTATCCTAACTGGTGAAATTCAAACACAAACCCAGCTGCTAAGCTCGTGACATCTCTGTGCTGGATCACCTTAGATTTATCTGTCTCATCTTCCTGCAACTTGAAGGTCTGGAACTGCCCAAGTTGACATTAGACTAAAGAGCAAATAATGACAGTTCAGAGTGAAAAACATTGGCACAAAAAGGCAATGAACACTCACTGATCTGAGTCCAGGAAAGGAAAGGCAAGAGAGGACATAGCACAGATCCTGGTGCACAAAGAAAAAATGTTGAAATGAAGGCACAAAATATTGCCAGGTTTTGGAAGGGAGATTTGGTTATACAGCAAACCAGAATTCTAGAATAGGATAAAGAGAGATTAAAAAAAATAAAATTATATTTAATCTTGTATTCCTTCTCAGATCTATTTGCTGAAAGAGGCGTGTATGCAATATAGTTTTGGTCAAACACAGCTTTCAATAACAAAACAATTTCAACTCCTCATTTTACTCGGACATTTTTTTTACTTCATTTCACAGTATATTTACAAACATTTTAACATGTATTAAAATGCTAGGTGCTATGTGCCTCTTTCCTTGCTTCCCAAAGAACAGTGCATCTACTCAAGTATGCTCAATCTTAACGATATACTAACATGACAGGGTATCTTATATAGTTCTTTATATGTTTAATACAGGCCTTAAGCATGTGATTTCAAGCTAAAGAAATGAAGCAATATTCCAACCTCACTAAATTTCTGTTCCTATAAATATGGTATGAGGACTACTTAGATATTCCATTATCTAGAAGTGTTGGAAAGCAGACCAATACTTATATCTGTAACACAACTGATAGCAAGTTTCAGTGGATCATTTCTAAATCCCACAAAAATCTATTTTATACCTTCACTCGAGGTCAAGTCTGACATCCTGACTCTAGTTTTCACTGTCTTACCATATGAAAACTTCCTTTGGCATTGTT
The DNA here is from genome assembly GCA_013399855.1 of Oxyruncus cristatus. Taxonomy (NCBI): domain Eukaryota; kingdom Metazoa; phylum Chordata; class Aves; order Passeriformes; family Cotingidae; genus Oxyruncus; species Oxyruncus cristatus. Next base: position 513,206 of record VXAY01002202.1, read on the forward strand.
TGAGGCTTTTGCTCCAAATGAGAGAAAGGAAATTATTTCAAGAACTCCTTGCCAGATTTGTTTATATTGCAAGAGAAAAGGAGGATTTCCCTTTGTTGCCTGCAGTGTGATTTTGATACCATTTGAAATGTATGATTGAGCAGCTCCATTGAAGTAAAAGAAAATATTTCAGATAAGTAGAGAATTTGTATATTCACTACATTCTTGTCTTCAGGCAACACAACTTATATTTCTAACGTAGAAAACCTTCACTTCAGTTATCAGTGAAAGCAGGTACATTCATATCTAGAAGCACAGGCAACATTCAGGGATCTCCACTTCAGTCCTCTCAAAGGCGACGATTCAGTTTGGGTTTCCCACATTTTATTTTTTTTCTCTGAAGGACATTCTTGGAAATATTTTGTATCTGCAAATCACAAAACCTTATTTAAGGTCTCTTGTTGATGCTGTGTGCATTGACTCTCAGATATCTCTAAGATAAAATGAAGAGTTATTCTTGTACTGGAGTTCATCATGTCAGTTGTAGAGAATACTTTGATATTATTTTTATAGCCAAATCCAAGAAGCAAAAATAGCCCTAAACCTGGCTGGTCCTCACAACCTCACATTCTTCATATGTGTAAGCACTAATGTACATGTGAAGGAGTGCTTCCTCCAATTTAGTATGAACAATACAATGAGGAAAATTTTATCATCCTCAGACAATATCAGAATGGGCACTCTCCCCAGAAGAATTAGACTAACTTCCACTTTCTTACAGTGAAAATGTTTAGCTGGATGTCACAGGGATGCCCTGGACTTGCAAACAGATCTTCTAAAGTCCTATTTTAGATATTCTTTCGAGTTTCTGGATTCTTATCTGGAATTATAAGAACATGGAGTTCACAAAGAAAATCTTGTGACATGTGTACCTTTATACACAAAATACAGGTTTTTCATATTTGAAAATATTTCTGCATGGATTAGTGTAACACTATTAAAATAATAATTTCAAAGTACTTTACAGTGTTAAGAAATTTATTTCTATTCCTTCCTGTCAGCATCATTTACTGCATCATTATTTCTGAGCAAGAGGAAATGTCAATAGCTTTATATATTCTTTCATGGAATCACAGATTCTAATATTCACAAGAGTCTTTAAATCTTCAACACAATATGTTTTATGTATGTGATCAAACCCATGGTCTTTTCTGTCACTGTAGTTATTTAAGTCTTAAACTGTGTGTTCCAAAAGATGTCATGGCCTTTTACCAAGCACCTTTATGCTTAGAATATAAAGCTGTTTCTTTTAATTAAGCAAAATCTCATATTTGTCAAATTCATTATCAGGCATCAGATCTGTTTGAGATCATTTGAATTTGTCCATTACTCTGCTTCCTTTGTGAGCCAGAAATCTCTCTCTTTATGGCAGGAGAGAAACCTTCAGAGTCTAAAAACTTGCAGTACTTCCCTTAATACTGGAACTACTATACTATGGATCCTCACCCATGCAGTTTTTCTACATCCTCCTAGAAGTCCCATGTTATTTTTCCCCCCTAGAGGCCTTATGTCCCTCTGTATACTTATTGGGTGTTTAATTGTTTTGTGATTTTACTATGTAGCCAGCATTTCAGTCTGATTGGCCAAGAGGTAAACCAAAAGAGACAGCTACTGCATCCTTTCTTGCCATGATGACAATGATTTGGCTTTCTCTTTACTCTGTTTCCTATATTTTGAATGCTTCTCAACATTTTGAGATCACTGTTACTCTGTCAGATTTGTCTAATTGGTCAAAGAGTTCCTTAATCATTAGGAAAGGAACAGAAGATTGCGACTGACATAATACAGACACTTAAGTGTTATTTTTTTTGTATTCAGGAAAGAATCTACCACCTAATGTTGAACAGAGAAAACAATCAAACAACAACAAAAAGATATCAAGCAAAACCAAAGAACCCCAGAATCAAATTTCCATAATGCACTTAACATATGATATTGTTCTATTAAAAATATATTTCATATTTATTGAAAAATGAAGTGATTTTTGCAGGCATCTGAGAGCTTTTAAGTGATACCAGAGGGTTATCACTGAACAGTATTGCATGAAAGGAGCAGAGGGGATATCAGGAAATCTCTAGTCCAACCTCTTTGTCGAAGTTCTCAGGTCAGACCGAGTGGACCAGGACTGTATCCAGTCTGGCATAAAAAACCTGCAAGGATGGAGATGATTATACAACCTCCCTGGGCAGCCTGACTGTCCTCTTCGTGAGTTTCTGACAGTAGGTTTCCACCCATCACCTCCGAGATATCTCTTCTCCAGGCTTAAATATTCAAGCTCATTTTGTGTCTTTCCACAGGGAAAGTGGTCCTGTCCCTGACAATGGTGAAGGCCTTCTGCTGAGCTTATTCCACTTTATTGACATCTGTCTTGTGTTGGGGAGTCACAAATGAGGCACAGTGACCTGGTGCAGCCTGAAAAGTGCTGAGTAGTGGGAAATAATCCGTCCTTTTATCTTCTGGTTATGGTTTGAACATGGTGTTAATGCAGGAAACAAATCATGTAGATATTGAGAGGTTTTGGTGTTCCAGGCATTAATGAAGTTGAGAGGAAAGGGCATAGCAACACAGTAGCCTGCCTGTGGGACTGCTGAGTTGGTTCACCTCTTGCACAAGGCACTGTAGACATGGATTGCATTGTGCCCTTTCTGTCATTATGGTACAGGAACATTAGTGCAGATTCAAAAAGGGTCTAAGTGCCTCAAACAAAAATGTATAGAATTTAGCATTCAGAGACACTCTTTGAGATTATTCTGATTTACTAGATGTTTCCCTTTTTCAATCCAGGGGCTTCCTATTAATTGGTGCTTTAATTATGCCCATAGTATCACTCAGTAAAACATACTTTATTCTCTGAATACAAATTACAGTGTACTGTGGGGTTAGGTTTGGTCTGTATCCATACTGTGACTCTATAGATCTATGATATAGAAAATATTTTGTAGGTTTTGTGTTTGAAGTACTGTGAGGGCTTTGAGTAACATTTGCATAGCAGGTGACCATAAAGTGCATACCCCAGGGAGTGTCATGATGAACATTAAGAATGCAACACCTACTCGAATAGTCTTGGAGAATTTCTTAATATGGTCAGGAAAAAAACCGTGGTTCTATCTGGTTGTTAATATTTACTGGAAAAGGTGTCTGGTGAGAATTGCCATCCAAAACGTTTCTGGAGTTGTCTCTTCCAGCTAATGGCAGACTAAACTTCGCCAGGGAGTACGGAAAGAGTCTTGGACATTCTTTCTGGCTGTTTTCCAACTATAGTACAGATGTTGTTTAAAGCTCTCAATATGCATAGGGATTACCCTTCTCTGAGTGGTCAAGTGCACTGATTTAGTTCAATAGTGTGACTGAGACTTTCTAATGATCATCCCTGTAAACCTTCAAATTAGGAAGTAGCTGTAGGACTGAAAATCATTTGACTTCCCAGAAAAAAACTGAGAAGATGTTTCTGAGACCTGGTCTTTTTCAGGAATTTATGTTAGTGTTTAGGTCTGATGTTTAAAGTTAATTCCTGCAGCTTTTGGAAGTGTTTGCCATATTGCAAGTTTTTTTCTGTGTATTCAGGAATGTGAAATTTCCAGGTTTAGTGAAAACAAAAAGCAAAGTGCAAATTTAGCAAGACTAGCAGTTTATTTTGCGAGAGAGTCCTATTTCTGGTTCCGGGATGCTTTAGGTTTACTTTGAATAGAACCTTTGTGTACTACTTTCCCAGCTGTGTCTAATAAAACAAGAATATACCTGAAATGTAAGTGCTCAATTCTTTATTGCCTCGTGTTCTTTAGTCATGTAGAAAATGGAAGTATGGTAACAATGGTATTGCACTATGAGGAATTCAATACTAAGTCGTTTTTTTCATCATCAGTTTACAAGGGGGGGGTTGGGTTTTG
>VXAY01002204.1:0-46561 GCA_013399855.1 Oxyruncus cristatus
TGATTCTATGATTCTATGGTACATGAGCTTTTCTTGTTTCCTAACACCATGAGTAGAAGCACAGCACTGCTGGAAGACTGTTATTTGCTTTAGAACATAATCAACTTGCTTATAACTAGCAGGGTGAATTAAAAACTTATACTTGGCCGTGGAAGCTTTTAACTAAGCCCCATCAAACCCACTGAGAGATAGGTATCTAAACCATAGAAAATTCATGTTGGAAGGGACCTTGAAATATCACTTAGTCCAAACCCCCCTGTCAGGGGCAGGGATACCTTGTATTAGATCAGGTTGTTCAAAGCTCCATCCAACACACAATGCTTTTGTGTTTCTGAGCTAACATACCATTTTTACTCCAAAACCTGAACTGAAGATGCTGTGCACTGAGAACACTTCATGTGGCAAAAGGAAGTTTTCCTATTCCCAGGAAATTAAGTCAGTCTGCTACTCAACTGCAGTCTGTTTTTGTACTAGACTTTTGTAATATTCCCCAATAAACTGACACAGAGTTCAGTATGCAAAGTATCCCTTTATTTTCCTCATGAGTATTAACACACTAATTCTCTGTCCTGCTACTGAAGAGAGGTATAGTTTTCCTCCCAGTATGTATTTGAAATTTTGCTGGAAAACTTTAGCCCCTCTGTATAGATGATTTAGTCTACCTAGTAATACCAGTATATACCACACTAAAAATAGCCTTTATTAACTGTAAAATCTTATCAGCATATTTTAAGCTAGGCTTCTGTTGTGAAAATTGTTGCCTTAAAATTCTACTTCCTATCTACTTAATATGGTAGATGCAGATTGATTAGGAAGCCTGAAAAACAAATGTAAAGATGAGGCATCAACTACAGTTCCTGTAAGAAATGGAAGAGATAGCTCAAAATTAAACACTTGATGAAAATACCTGTGAAAGGGTTTCAAATCACCTCAGTTTGAAACCATCCCAGGGACATTCATCTGGAAAAAAATTGCATCAATCTCTTTACCACACATAAAAATTATTTTCTTGTAGTAGAAGTGGCACACAGAACACAAAAATTTGGCACATATCAGGTGCCTAAAGGTTGATGTACTGGACACAGTCCTCACTTTCAAGTAAAAATATTTTAGCTTTTAAAGCTTTTCTAAGAGTGGTATTTCTGGGCAGGGAGGAGGTGATTGAGAACTCTCAACTCCCACGCTTGGATCAAACTGACCTTGTAATATTTTAGCATATTATGACAAGTGTAAAGTAGCATAAGGTCTTCAAACATCAAAATCCATTTAAGCTGAACTCTACTATCTCTTGTTTAAAACAGGGGGAAAATAATAAAACTGTACCAGAGATGTTTTATAAGAAGACAAAACCTTATCCACACTACAATCCTGGAAGAATACAGTGATTACTAAAACGTTCAGACGGAGAATATCACCAACGTGTCAGTGAACCCAATTCACATGAGGAGTACAGGAGAAATAGAAAGCTGGAAGGAGACTCTCTGACAGTAGCTATTAAGGTTATATTTTCAGCTATCTCAAAGGGGAGAGGCTGAATATTCTTTTGCTAGAGAGTGGTTCTGAACATAATGGAAATGTTATGTTATGACTCTGTTTTGAGTGTGACAGCTTAGAGTTACAAGAAATGCTGCTGTACATCTGGCTAAATGAAATAAAAAATATGTGTTCGGAGACTCATATGCTGCAAGAAACTCTAATCCATCATTTCATCTTCCATATGAGTAATGTGATAAAAATAAAAAGAGATACTGTGAACTGAACTAGAAGTCATTCCACTTTCACTCAGTCTTTCCTTCTACCTCAGTTCTACAAGCTGAGGTCAAAGTTTACATCCTGAGATACAAACAGCTTCACTCTCCTGTGGTTGGAATTTAATAACCCTGACATAGGAGTTACTACACTGGGGTGTGCTTAGTTCTACAGCAACAGCGCTTGTAAAAGACAGGTTGGCAAATTATATGCTCAATAAGTAGATAGAAGAGATTTTCTACTTTATTTTCAATAATAGCCCCAACTTCCTTCCCTCCATCTAAAATCTAAAGAAGGACAAAAAAAAATCCAGTAGCCTTTCTCTCACTCCTCAGCATGAGGTAAAAATCTAATGAAATCAATTAAGTCACAGTAGCAAGAAACAAACAAGCTCACAGTTACTGAATATAAACATGTGCAATAACGTATACATTTCCAATTCCACAGAATCTAACCTGAATTTAGATTTACAAAAAAGGAAAAAATTATTTTCTATCATACTGCTTATAAATGTGAAAATTGGTTTTGAAGGTGCATTGCAGGTAGCTGTTACCAAAGGGCAAGATGTTTAAGGAAATTAAGAAAAAATTTAGCCTCTCCATCACCTCACAAGGTATGGAAAAGAACCTATAGTTAGAAATAATATAAGCATCACTTATGCAACTATACATAATAAATATAAAACCAAATATGAACAGTTGTATTCAGTGGTATCCAAACAGATTTGTCACACAAAATCTAAAGTGAAGAAATTACCAACACCAATCTAGAAGTTACCAAAACCTGATGAAATAACTCTGAAAAATGCCATTTGTAACAATTGCTGTTCGATAAATAGCTTCCCTGACCCCATTTGAGTAATTTCCTTTTTCTTGATCTAAAATCAAGCTTACAATCAGCAAGAGAAACTGTCTGCTTCAGCTGCTGAATACACTGAACCGAGCCACTGAATCTAATTGACTTTTAGATAAAAAGGTGCTACTATACTTTTTGACTCATTATGTTTCTAAACTGTTAGAAGAACTAACCTGGCATAGGCATACAGTTAGAGCTCCATTTCCAGTTAAACAGGGTAACTTACATGTTTCCTAAATGTAAGGAAAAATTAATTGTGAGGTGTACAAGTTGCAATAATAATAATAATAAAAAAACAGCTGGTCAACCAAAGGCCTTTCTCCTCTGAAAAGAGGCAAATGCATTGTATTCACACCTTTCTAATAACCACTGGATACCAGTTTTCAAAGAGATTGAAAACTTTTCACAAAAATGCAAACCTGGTATTCCATAAGCAAGTTGAAATGCCTTTTCTTCCCGTTGCCTGAAGAGCAAATCTAACTACTAATAAAAGAATCCAGTTGTATAGAGTGTTGAAACCAAACAAAACAGAGCTGAACACTGTTGACCATGGCTACTGTCTACCCTCTCTAATGTCAAGGTTACCTTTAGTCACTGACCTTGTCGTAAGTGAAGAGGTTGGAGGTTTTTCTTCCCTTGAATTAGGCTGACACAGTTCATGGTGGTATTGCTACAGGGCTGTCAGCCTGTCATCATTTCTGTTATGAACTTCTATTTTATACAACTTTCAAATTTTGACAGCAACAAATAAATAAAATTGAAATTACACAAAAATTAAAGCTATTTTCTTTAGCAGAGGGATTTCTTCTACTAGTGCTCTCTACTATTCATTATGGAAAATATAGTATGTCCCTTGAGAACTTCACTCCCTCCAATGGACTCGCAAGAGGAGCTTAGGTAGTTCTTGAACTCTCTAGAACAGGAAGCATCTACGCTATCAGTACTGAAGCCATTAAATTGCATCATCATCATCATTCTGTGAAAAAAAAATAAAAATCCATGGTAGTCTACAATTGTTTCAAAGGCTCCACTATAGACAATTCAAGTGGGTAATATATTTTTCAAACTTAGAATACCATTAAGTACACTTACATGACACCTGTAATCACTGATATTTGTAAACTATTTTGCTGAATGTATGAGTTACGCTTCTGGGCCTATATCATCAATAATATTTTTCCATAGCTTGAGGGAAGGGAGTGGCTACTGTTATTTAAACAGAACTATGGGATCTCATAACATGTGTGTCAAGTCCTTTACTTCTATCTAAGGAAAGTGCAGTATCTGTAAGGTACACAGTATTACACCTGTGATACGGTACACCACCCACGTACTGGACACTTTGTAACAACTCAGGAGTACAAATACAATCTCTCTGAATTATGTGTTTCCACGCTGTGCTCACCTTTGAAAAAAAGAATGTCATAAAAAAGAAGGTTTTTTGGAAAAGTTATTGATAAGCTCTATCAAATCAGCTGCCAAGTCAAGAAGACTTAGATAAGTTGAGGATTTCAAGATGTTAGTGAGAACAATTTCTACGAAGATCAGATTAAATCTCAGCTGAGCCTAAACTTACAGAGTTGGAGTTTTTTCAAAAGCAAGCCTATTCTTAGTTCACAGCACAAGAAGACTACTTTAAAGAAACAGGAGACAAGAAAGGTACGTGTAGAATCCAACACAGAAAGAATGAATGGGTACTGGAAGTACTTTTTCTATTGTAACTCTCTTGGGTTATACTTAGGAATGTTAGACTATCAATAAAATGTAATTTCTTGTGTATACAATTAGAATACAAAGCACAGAACTAAAGCTCACAATTTCAATATGGAAGATATCATGGTATCTAAATATACCATTTAAGGTAAACTAAATATCTACTGAAAAGTATGCAGAGAAAAATAAGTATTCTGCCTTCCTTTTTGTTACATACAAATACAGAAACATCTAGGTCAAAGAGGAATATCTTCTTTAGTCCCTGAAAGCTGCAATTATAACAGAGAGAGAAAAAAAAAAAAAAATCTATTCCACATTGAACTACAGTATTAGAAAATGGAACAGGTTAAGAGGGGGAATAACTTCAACTGCTTTGCGATAAATCTTAGAATATTGCTTTTGTTCTTCCCCTCTTAGTAGAAGCTCCTCAGTTAGAACACATACTCATTTCTCAATTAACCAGGGCAATGAGGAGAGAAAAAACATGCTAACACAAAACTTAATCATCTTGTATTATTGCCTATGGGAGAGGCAGGGGAAACATAAGGATTTATGTAGAGAGTGCTTTAACCAGCATAATGCAGACAGGCACCAGCTACAGATACTGGAATGCCAACTCTTAAAGCCAGGAGTTTTGACTAGGGAAAAACAAGGCCTAGTTTAATAAACATGAACTATATAATCCAGTTTTATTGTTAGCTCTCCACTATGCTTGGATGATTTCTTCAAGAAAATTTTTACAAATCTTTAAGGTATTTTTCTTTCACAACTTTGGAGTTACTGAAGAGCTGCTCATTATCTCACTAGTTATTTTAAATGTAAGGAATCCTTTCCTTTGTATACATACACACAGACAAAAAGACATTCCCTGTATCTCTCAAGCTTTATCCAGGAATTGTAGAGCACTGGAAAATTTCCAAACCAAAAGAATATTATTTGAAAGATTCTGGAGTGTGTAAAACAAACAGATACCTAGAACAAGAAATAAATTAACATATACAGAAAACCTCATCAGTAGGATGAACATTTCAAAGACTTTCTCCTATTTATGAAAAGTATTTGAGACAAAAGCAACACTAACCTAATATACCCAAGGAATGATATCCATATATCCATATCTAATAACTGCAGAATTTGGAGCATAGTCTAAGAAAAAAACTTTACATGGATAAACAAAATAAGAAAATTCCTAATGCTATGACACTTCACAAGATGCCAAAGTTTAGACGTTCTCTTGGAGACCAAGATGCCATAAGAAAAGTGCTATATAAAGTATACTTGCATATATTTGTAAGTACTTGGATAAACTCTTACATACTGCTAACACTGCCATTAATAAGGGCAGTTACTCCTGGGGGTCCGATGTATACATTCTGGAAATCATAGGCTATTTGTAAGCCCTGGAACCTTGAAGCACTCAGGTCATGTTATTTCAGTTCTTGTCGCAATATATGTGCAGGCTGCCTCCACTCTCCACCATCCTTCTTTCCACAGGAAAGGAATGGTCTGGACAGCAGTAATGGTGCTACAGCAGATTCCAGACAGGTCTCCAGTCAGGGCAGTTCGGGGTCCAGCCTGGGCAGGGAAGGTTGTGTGTGACAGGTCACAGCCACACAGAAATTTTGCAGTGGTCCAGTGTCAGATCATTAGAAGATGTAGCTGTTTCTAAAGGTACAAAGACTCATAGGCAGCTAAAACACATGTCAAAAGTTAGGTAAAACTTTAAGTACAATTAGTAGATAAAATTGAAACTTTTTAACTCTTTAACTTTTTTAAATTAAAAAATAGTAGAACTGGCAATTATGAAAAGTGGTATAAAGATGCAAAACTTTTTTTAACCTAAGAACCTTGAACTTTAATTTTATCTTATTATTCTACAACGTTTCCAAGTGCACATAGTTAATTACCTTCTCTCTGTAACAAGTTGCAGCAGAGTGAAAGGGAATAGTTCACTTCCTTTTTGAAAAGGCAAAACCATGATCAACAGTAAATTATGCAAAGTCAATGCTGACTCAACATTTTAAGAAACTAAATTTTTCAATACTGTAAAATTTGCCATCAACTGCCACATAAAATGTTTTAAGTTCTCGAACACACAAAACCAAAATAGCAACACTACTTCTTGCTCTTTACTCTTAAGATACCTTCATTCATGAAAAATGAAAATGTTAAAATTAAAAATGGGAGAAGGATAAATATAAAAAAAACATGATCTACCACAATAATAACAGTACAAGTTATTAGGCAGCAGAGTAGCAATTAGATATACTACAATACCTTAGTGGCCCAAGTCCTTTCATTTTCCTGACATATGTTCCCCATGAAACACTGTTTTTAATTTTTAAAGACCAGAAATTTATTATATTGTGATAAGCTCTTTGTGGTTCCATCTCCCCTGAGCCATAAAGCAAATAACATTTTGTTAGTCCAATAATAATATAACACTATAGAGAAGACTCAGTTCTAGCACAAAAAGATCCACCATTTCACGTGATGATGTAAAGTTATGTCACTTTATGGGCATGTGTGGGTCTACTCTCTTGGCCTGAAGAGACAGGTCAAAGGAGATTTCTGTATGTAAATTACAAAACAAACAAACAAACAAATCTTTACCATAGAACAATTTATTCAAATGAAATCATGTCTCAGTATACTTGTGTTCCACATTAAACCCATTAATTTCTCATACTTCAGACCTTCCGATACACTATAATCCCAATTTTTTTCACTAAACAAACACTATCTTTCATTCCATTCTTCTTCCAGTAGTAATGTAAATTTTTTCTCATATTTAGAAATGTTCCCAAGTGACCAGTACCAGCTTTGAACTCATAAAACATCCCAATACAACAAAGGTTATCCCACTTATTACTGATCAGTAATCAAATAAGTCTATTCCAGTAGTTTGAATGTGTACTCTGGGTCAGTTTATATTACACACAAATGGAGCAATTAAAGCAGAACATCATTTTGAAGACATGATGTTTCAAAAAATGCCCTCACACGAGCAGGCAATTTGTTGTATACGGTGACCCTGTGAAAGGGAACCTGAATGAACTCATATTTATGCACAGCAGACAGTCAGTGCCTGGGGCTGAGCTGCTTGGCAGCAAACCCAGTCAGCTCAGCACCCGCAAGCACGGCGCTGCTGCAAAGGACTAGCACGAACCCAACCTCTGGAGAGCAAAGGTGACACGGGGACCGATTACAGTACGTCAGAGAACACGCATTAATGAGCTGGGAGAATGCGACACTGTGTAACTCTGAACACAGATAAAACAACAAAGGTCATGAGTAAATTCACATGGATGTTAGATAGAAAGACTGGACTGACAACTAATAAACTGGGTTTTCCTCTCAAACAGCTTGCGTTATCCTGAGACAAATTGCACATAAAACTCTTCCAAAAGAAGCAAATATAGACGCAGCAGAGGCAAAAGCTAACAGTAGAGAAAAAAAGCAATGCATGGAATGCTGACCCATCACTGGTGCCCAAAGGAAATCTTTCAAGAACAGAAATAAACCTGTTTCATCAGACACACATGGTCTACTAGGACTGATTTGATGACTTTTACAAAAATACCTCAAATATCTCCAAATAGAAGGAGGAAGAAAAGTAAGAATGCATTTTAAAAAGAAATCAGCTATTATATATATAACAATAGCAAAACCGTACTTGGGAAAGTGCAGTGTCCACTTAGATGCAGGTTTTTCCAAAATACAGCATCAGATTCATTGTCAAACTACTACTGAATAAGGTATTTGTTATAAGAGGGATAAAAAAATTATTAAAAGCTGCATTAGAACAGAAAACATATATAGAGACAGCAAACATTGATACTGTCAATAGGTGTACAACCTTTCAAGAAGCAAAATATTGCAAAAAAAAAGTAGAAAAAATTTGTCAACTATTGAAAAAGACCTATGAGAGATACAAGCATTCTTCACTGGTTACTGAAGCAAAGGAAGTAAAAAGGAAGATAAATAATACAGGGTGTTTTTCTCCTAAGTTCCAAGAAAAATCTTGAAAAAGGTTGTCACTATCTCCATGAATTTTGGGTCAGAACACTGATTTTATTCTTATCAAGAGAGCGAAAAAGCATAAATCAAGGTCAGGAGTCTCTGCCAGAACCACTGTAAAACACAAAAATAATCTTGCTGATACAGTTCTCTGTAGTCTTGTGAAAGAAATTAGAATCAATAGTATATAAACACATAATAGAAGCAGCAACAATCACTAGCAGTCTCTACTTCATGCTAAAGATGTCCATTAGGAATGCAATAAAGTTTGAAAAGAGTAGATATTTGGCTTAATTGCTTTTGTGTTGTTAGTTAATAGAGTTCCTCGTCTTTAAAAGAGCAACGATCGTATTGTGAAAATTATCATCTCCATCACAGTCTGTTGCCAATTTAAAAAAAAAAAAAAAGTTAAAATATAGTAACAATCATCAACACTCCTCCTCCCCCAACATTAGAAGTATAAATGCCAGTACTGAAGAATAGGATTGTCTCTCAGAGAAAATATAACAGCAGAATTAACAGAGCAAAATTTTGGGGGTAAACCGCCCTACCCAAATTAAGGTGTCCTGAAAAATTCCACTCTCAAAAGTTCAATTAGCCAACTCATAACAAGGCTACATGAATGGATTACAACTACTCAGAACAAAAACTGCAGAGTTGAGCCCAAGATGGCAGACAGTGTAACTACTGCCAGTATGCAGAACAATAAATCCATAGTTGTTAGTACTGCTTTTCTTCTTACGTATAAAGAAAATTGGAATACAGCAGCTGGAAATTGTGTTATTATAATAGGAAATTCTATGAATCTTTTCTTTGTGTGAAACTCTGTTCCATTTATGACACCTTATTATTTACATTCAAAGCAAAATAATTGGAACTTTATACACAAAACAGTGTACATAGCTAACAAATATAAAATCCTTATCATCTACAAATAGATTTGAAAATCTGCATTTAGGCACAGAAAGAGACTAATTTTTATACATGCTAACTTCAAACTGCCGTATGCACCTTTAAAATCACTAAACAGAACCTTTAGACTCCCAGCACTTTCAAAACATACCTCTTCACTTGCTAAAGGTCATCTATACAACTGAATGTTTGTAACAGCCAGAAAACAAAAGCCACATTACTAAAACGGAAATTGGACAATTCTTGGGATTAGTTTATTAAGCATGTGGTTTCTCTTCTTTTCTTTAAAAACCAATGCTTTGTATCAGGGGCAACTAATAAATAGGCACCAAAAATACATTTCATTTGTGTGTAATTTCTGTGCAATATTAAAATCGAATCATGGATATTTCACCTTGGGAGCATTCCTTGGTTAATTTCTCAAGAAGAAAAAGTTAGTATTGCTAATGCCGCCCATGGCATTTTGAAATGTGGTAACCACGACAGAAATTTCAAAAAAAACCCAAAACAAAAAAACAAACAAACAAAAAAACCCACCACAACAAAACACTGTTCTACTGATGTTGAACTAAGCTCTGACTCTGGATTATTCTAAACACAAACAGGCAACCATGTGGATGGGGAATCTGTAAATCAATCATGGGAATATCAGAAGTCAGACTCTGGTTTAGTATGTTTGTTATGTTCTTGCCAAAATTTTCCTTGCTGTTAAATTAAAATGTTAGCTTTCAAGCATATGACAAATCTTATTTACTCTATTTATGGTTAGTTAATTCTCAATGAGGAGCTGTTGTAGTTATCTCCAAATTTTGCTCATGAAGCATCTATGAGGTATTTTAATCTAATAATATCCTTAATCTCTTTGGTTTTGCAACAAATTACAAGTACAGATCACAGGGGACAGACAGTATTTTTCCTTCCTTCTTGTTCCTTCAAAATCAGATAGGAATGGAGAATGACAAGAAAGCAAGTTTCCACTACATAGAAGCAGAAAACAGGCTTACAAGACTGCCAGGTTATAGCCGAAGAAGATTAATTCCTGCACTTAAACCATAATAGAGGACAATCTAGAGAGGACTGATGTTTAGTTGAATTGGTGCTATTTGCTCGCAGGCAGAAGAAATAGGAAGCTGTTTTAACCTCCCATTCACACTGTAAAATAAAAGACAGCATGCACATAAGCAAACTCCAGCATGGAACTCTCACCAGTTGTCTCGTAGCAGCAATCTCCTAGGCAACTTGTGCAACAAAATGAAAGTAAGAGTACATTTTTGAATTCTGACCTTGTGACAATGGGTAGGTAACAGTGGGGAGAAAGAAAACATGCCAAACTCTTGCGGATCCCACAACACTGCAATGAATTTAACTGCAAGATAATTTTTTCCACACTATAGACCAGAGATGACCTGTATTACAAACCATGCAGGAGTGGTGTAACTGTGGCACACAGGACCATAGCAGCCTCCACACGAAAGAGGAAGCGGCTGTAAAAGCAGCAACTTCTGATCCTAGTTGCCCAAACTACTTCTCATCCCTCTACAAATGGTCAGAACAAGCTGGCATATCTCTGCCTGTAGAGTCCAACATGACTTTGAGTTAAGGTGAAGGTATATCACAAAGCTAAGCTGCTTTAGGAACCCTCTCGCTACTCCTAGCAGAATTTAAACAAAAATAAGTACATGACTAAACTTTCTATGCTGAAGTGTCACGTTCTCTGCATGTTGGATTAGCTTTAGTTCAGCTTTAAGCACAAGGCTAAGAAACTTCTTATTCTTTGCAGCCATTTTCCTAAGTTCACTTGTCACTTGGGAAAGGTTAACATTGTACATGCAGTTTGTAGAGAATTTTAAATATTTTCACCCCCTATAAGTTTAGGCACAGATCAACAAAGGCAATATGCAATCCTACCTGTGTTTTGGTATTGGAGTAGCTATTGGCTACAGTTATATAACAAAAACACTTGTCATAACTCAAAATACAACCTATGCAGGAAGTTTAGCAGATAGGTTCTACGGGACATTACTCTAATTGTATATTTTGTACAAATTACATAGATTTTTCCTTCTCTATCTTTAGCATTGGTTTTGTATGTTTTTACAATAGGCTAAAATGCCAGGATCAGATATTAAACAGTACAACTATAACAGGATTTATTTAGGTATCAAAGATATCTAGATTCTGTTCTGGTTTATTATTACTATTATTACTACTACCAGTGTATATTAACCTTGTACTGTGTGTGTTGGATAAGCACAAACACAAATAGGTTTAATATTTTTAACTATACCACATACTAACAGAACAGTACTCTTCTGTAGGAAAACACTAAAGCATTTTAAGACAAAACAACCTACTATTCTGAGCATTTAATATTATTTGCTGTAGGAAATCAAGTAGAAATTTAACTTTAGAAATTTAACACTTTAATTGAAGTGCTGGGGTTTTTTGTGGCAGGGTTTGGGGTTTGGGTTTTTTGTTTGGTTGGGTTTTTTGTTGTTGTCTGGGGTTTTACTGTTTTTGTTTAAAAAAAGAAAGTACAGCAGTACACTAAAAATAAGATATTAGTTATTTCTTTTCCTCTGGTTTATTATACACAGTGCACCTCTAATCAACTATGTTAACTAATGAAGTTGCTTTAGGGGAAGTTCAGATTTGACATTAGTTCAATTCTCTGAGAGGGTGATCGGTCACTGGAACAGGCTTCCCAGGGCAATGGTCACAGCACCAAGGCCGTTAGAATTCAAGGAGTGTCTGGACCATGCTCTTAGTCCTCTCTTTTAGTTTTAGGAAGTCCTGCAAGGAGCAGGTAGTTGGACTCAATGATCCTTAAGCTCCCTTCCAACTTGAGATATTCTAATATTCTATGTATAATAAAGCAGGATGTAGCTGTAGTACATTAGCACAAAGGCTGTTTTTTCTCTTACAGCTGGAGTTCCCTACAAAAAAAAGTCCTTCAGTTAATTTTACCCGTTAAATAATAAGCTGTCTAGAGGTGCTGTTCACATATTTTACTTATGAAATGAGAGCATTACTTTCCAGTGTAACTTCTTGGCAACTGGAGCAACAGACAAAAACCCTAAGACTTCATCCAACAGCTCAAAGCGAAAGAGAAGGTAATAAAAAAAAGCAAGGGTGGATTGCCTTGATTATACGTGCTGGAAAAAGGTGTTAGGTAACACCTGAAACAATGATACAGAAAGATTCCGAAAGAAAGGGGTGAAGTACTTTCCCAGGCAATTCAGGGGCAAGAACTTCCCTGTTGAAGGTAAGCTGATATATCAAGGTGGGACTCAAGGACAACTTAATCAGCCTCAGTTACGTTAACGACGGGGGGGGGGGAATAAAATAACAGACAATCAGACTCAGCAACACTTTCATAGAGTTGAGCCTTAGCCACTAAAGTATAGGATACACATTCTATAGGGTAACACTTGGATTGTTTTCGAAGCCAGGAAGCCTGTAAGCTCCTCAGACCTCATTTAAGTATTTTACACTCTTGAAGAAAACGTTTTGGAAATGTATCAGAAAATATCCTACTTTCCTTAATAAGATGCAAGTATGTCAGTTACAGAAAGCAAGTTCATGGCATATTACATTAGATGAATTTAATGCTCAATTTTTTTTCCATCATTTATAGATCAATTTATATTTGTTCTACAAAATCAGTAAGGTTAAGGTAAAAACTTCCAAAAGTAGTCACGTACATTTTCAGACACTACTTTGTTGTGAAAAATTATTGCACAACCTAAAGCTTCAGACTCTGAAAAATGCAACCAACTATGGAGGTACTTCAAAAAGTGTAGTTTTAAATATCCAATACCAAAGTTTTTGCATATATAAATATTCAACACCAAAATGAAACTTTTTAAAAGGAAGTAATTTTGGGCATATTTCTATACCTTCTCAAAATATCTGTTATTCATTTTAGTATCTTCAATGAACACTATGTGACGTTAAAATTTCATTAAAAAAATTAAAGGGGTTCTTATTTCTCATGTAGATTTACATCAATATAACCATATGTCTCATTCAGAAGATTTATGGCAGACAGGTTGGGCAGAAAGCATCTAACTTATGTGCCCCTTAGTTCATTCCTTCCCCAAAATTATTCCAAGTTTCTTGAAACATTTAGGAACCTCAGGAAAGTCCAAGCAGTCTCCTGACCGCCTTTGTGTCTCCTAAGAGTCACAGATCATCATGAAACAAACAAGTTCACCAAAAAATATGTCAAACTTGTGACAGAAATCATAGTATTTAGAGGCTGAAACATATTACAAGTCCTATGAAATGAAGTGTACATTATGAAAATCATCAAGGTGGTGTCTCTTTCACTCCTCTGTACTGAAAGTTATTTAAAGAGTATTTTCAGTTTAATTCATCGCAGCTGAAAGACATCTGAAATGCAAAACACTCTTTATATGCAACTTCTTTTAAACAGAAGAAATCACATCCACGTAGGGTAACAGTAACTAGGGGAAACACAACAAATATTTACCAGTGCAAAGGATGCCTCATATATAGGGATAAAAAACCAAATTATACCAGCATGCATAAAATGTTCATGTAAATATATTTTTTATATAAGCACACAAAATGCCATAATTTATGTCTGCCATGTTATTGAAATCCAGAGAGTGACAAAGTATTTATCTGAAGCTGTAATTTACAACACATAAATTTAATAACAGCAACGAACAGGTTTATACCTCAAGTGTCTCAATCTTGGCAAAGTTTTAGGTCCAAGAATTATGCACCTTTTATAATTATTTTGCCAGTATGAGGCACAGTTCATAATATAGAGTATTTTTAATCCTTCTTCACTGAATGAACACCAGGAGTTTAGAGATCTAAAAATGACTCAGAACCTCAATTGGTATTGGTGTTGCCTGTTTGGAATGTTACAGAAAGGCAATTTCTAAGTATAAACAGGATAGCATCTGAGATAGCACCTGAGATAGCACCTAACCTGTGGGGATAAATGCACTTAAAAACCTGGCAGTGTTCAAGGCCAGGCTGGACAAGGCCTTAAGCAATCTGTTCTAGTCCCTGCCCACGGCAGAGGAGTTGGGATAGATGAGCTTTAAGGTCCATTCCAACTCCTTAACATCTATGATTCCACAAAACTCGTATGGAAATCTTACATATCCACATCAATGACTAAACCCTGCCACAAATATAGCTTACCAATACTGTCCCATTCAGGTGAGTATTCTCTGTGTGAAACAGATTTTCAATTTCTGACCAAAAGCAGTAGTAACCAAAAAAGCTTTCTTGAAACTTCCAAATAAGAACAACATTAAAATAACTGGTTCTGAATTATAGGTTTACATATATATATATATACATTATACATACATATATACACATGTATGTGTATATATATAAAACCCCAGGCTATTTGAGACTCCAGTGATGAAACAGAATATACAACTAAATTAACTGAATCACTGTTTTGCATAGTATATTAGGAGTGTAGATGAAACAAACAGAACCCAACAGCTCTAAAATACTCAAAAATATTTATGATAGCATGGGAAATGCCATTTTTGTTTTAAAAGTTGATAAGTGAATCATCTTCACCTGTTAAAGGAGGGGAAAGTGCACATATCTTGGAAAAAGACAGTAATTCATCACACTTCACACGTCTTCCCAGAAACTGCAACAATTTGGGGTTTGTAGAAGGAAGGCACACATGTCAAGTTCACACCTTTTAAGAATTCACCTACATCCAAAGCTGCTTCCTGTGCAATAACCCACATGAACTGTTCAAAAACCAAGTCACATATAAAAATACTCCATTATTCCACAAGAGACACTCAGCAGAGGGTCCTGATTCAGCAAACAGTTAAGAGCAGACTTAAATACTTTCTTAGTCCTAATGACGATTCAAACCCCAAGATCCAATCTAGCTGTATCGCGGGAGGAGACAGGTTACAGAATAACCCTGCAAAGCAGGCAGTCTACTGATACAAAAACCTGGACAGGAGACTGACATGGGGTTTTCCAGCTGCAGTGGTAACCCCAAAGGCTGCCGAGCGCTGTCCTGCCCCTGGCACCTCCAGCCCTGGGCCAGGGTCTCGCTGCCCCCAGCGCTGGGCCTGGGGCTCCCTCAGCTCCACACACTGGATCCCCATTTTCCTCCATCTCCGCTTTCTCTGGCTTCCAACCCCAACCTAATCCTCATCTCTCTCCCCAAAACCCTGCTCAGCCCTCCACCATCCCGAGCAAGCGCCCTGTTCACGCCCAGCCCCGGATCTTTTAATTCATGACGGGATCTGCCCCCGAAAGGCAGCGGATGGCGGAAGGAGGAGAAAGAATTATTTCGTTTCCTGTTGCTTTAATCCCCTCATTCGGGTTTTAGCAGCGCCGCCCGGGGCGCTCTGGCCGCTCGCCCGGAGCGAGGAGGCCGCGAATGAGCTGCCCGCTCAGGTCGCGGGAGGCGGGGAGGGAAGGGAAGGGGCTGCTCGCCGCCAGCTACGGCCCCGCGCTGTCCGGACAGCCGGGCCGGGCCTGGCGGCGCGGTGAGACCGAGCGGCGCGGGGTCCGGCGCGGAGGGCAGAGGGGCGCAGGCTACACACCCAGCAGCAGCCCGTCCATGTCAAAGATCAGGTGAGTGGCCGGGCGCAGAGCGGCCGCCGAGGAGCTGGAAGCGGACATGGCGAGGCTGGAGTGGCCGAGCAGGAGCGGAGCCGCCGCGGGGCGAGGCCGGACCGGGCGGGGCGCGGGGGGGCCGGGGCCACTCAGCGGGTGCGGGAGCGCCGTGGGCCGGGCCAGCGGGGCCTCTCTGGTTGCTGTGTTCTGCTTTTAAAGCTTTAAAGTTTCAGTTCCTGGGGCGTCTTTTGTTGGAGGACAGAGCTTCTTGCCCATAGGGGTTGTGGAGTCTCTGTCACGGGAGATCCTCAAGAACGGTCTGCATGCAGTGCTGGGCCGTGTGCTCTGGGATGACCCTGCTCGAGTGGGGAGCTTGGACCAGATGACCCGCTGTGATCCCTTCCAACCTTATCCGTTCTGTGATTCTGCAATCCCCCTGGTGCTGCTGGCAGGTGAGACCGGGGAGTTCCTCCCAGATTGACACTTCAGACAGTGTTGCCTCGCAAACCTTTTGCATGTCTGTAATGAGATTTACAGGGATGATATTACCACCGGGTCATAGTTGGAGACATAAACAGAAAGGCACAAATCCATGTAAAGCTGTGAGGGAAGAGTAAAGTAATGGAGGAAAAAAAGCCAAAACTGTGAGGTTAGAGTAAACTCATCTCTTATGGTTTGTTGACTGCAAGAATAGTTAATTGAAGGTTGAGATGAAGCAAAATCTCCCTGCGTGGACACATCATCCGATTTTGACTGGGCAGTTATGAGGAAAGGAGGGGACTTAACTCATCAGTCTTCCCTTTTTTATCTTTTCGTGCAGGTAACTCTCTGTTGGGCATCAAGACCACTGAAATACCAGTTGCAGAAGCAGACATGAAAAGAGCTGTATCAGGCTCCCAAGGTGACATACTGGCTTGAAGATTTGTACAGCTTTGCCGTTCCGTGTGAAGGCAGTGGTTAGTTGAAGCTTCTCATAGGGGCAGTCCTGTCTCATTTGTAGGTAGGCCTTGCAACAATCCTTTTTTTCTTACAGTGCCTTCATTTGAATTGGCAATGCATCACCATTTTAACAGGTTAGTTGTGGTTTTTAAGCCCTAACTGTAGGTGTCATACAGCTATATTTGAATTTTAATTTAGCCCCCTTAAGCATCTTACCTACCCCCAAAACCTATCCCTCAAAGTATACTCAGCCTACATTTGTGTGAAATGTAGACACAGAGTCCTTCTCATCCCTTCTCCTCTCTTGGAAATAAGAAGACAAATAAAATATCCTTGGCCTTTACTTGTACCTTTTTAATAATAAAACTTGACTTTCAAACAAAGTTTTTTGAGTTTTTGATTGTTTTTTTCTTTTTTTCATCTTGTCTCATTCTGTAATGATAATGCTGCCTAGGCCCTGCATATGTAGGCTAGGAAAAGGACTGTACCTTAAATGTCTTTTAAAAATTCCACACATAGTCATCTGTTAGTTCTTGTGTAGATATAAGAAAAGGAGTCTTGCAATTCCAGATATTTTTTTTTTTCTTTGTAACCTCACAGTACCAGTGTTAATAATGCTCACAGCTGTTTTGTTTCTGCAATAAACACTGTGCAACAAGTCAATATTCCAGCTTTGTCTCAGGCAGCAAATGTGTTAGTTTCCTTTGTAGTTCACTTAGGTGGGAGCACAGCTAGAATCAATTGAAAGGTAAAATCCAAAATACAGTATGTGTTAACTGTTCAGTGGAATAAAAAAATCATTATAGTATTTTCAATACCTATGATAGTATTGTGCTGTCCTAAGAAAGAATGGTTTCTGCAGTAAGAGTGCACACTGTTGTGACAAAATTTAAAGAGGATGAGTAATGAGGTTGTATGACAATTGCACCTGAGGTGGATTCATCTACTTTCTAATTAGCAAATATTCCAAAAAGCTGGTCTTAAATTGTATTTACTGACGTAGTAAAACTTACACTTGTTAACAAGAAAAAGCTACAGCAGTTGGATATCTTGATTCATTGTTCTAATTAGAGAAAACTGTTAATTGTTTGATCACAATTCCATCTCTCATGCCTGCCTCGAAAGGAGAGATAAGTATTTTTATCGTGTAAGTCACCAGTTCATCTGAGAAAACCTAAGGCTTTTGCGAAACTTTTGAGTATTTAAAGTGGAAATAGGTCATAGAGACAACCTGTATGAAAGAAGCCCACAAAATTAAAGTGTCATACACAAGGCAAACATTTTTAGGGTTAAGTGGTCCGTGTTACAAATCTTATGGTACACTGTTCAAGACTCTCGCATTACCTGACAGACTGATGACCTCAATTTGCTTTGCTTTTCTCTGCCTCTTCAGTGATAATAAGTGTAATGTTAGCTTACTTGATTCTTCATAGCTGTATTCAAACACAGCAGTATAGACAAATACTTCCCAATATAGAAAAATGTTTAGGTTTATTCAGCCTGTGTTCTTACTAACAGAATGAAATTAAGTCCAAGCAACTTTTAATTCATGGTGGAGCACAGTTTTCTAGTTGCGCGAGTAAAAGATCCTGCTGATCTAAGTTTTATTTGAGGTGTCTTAAATATTTGTCTCTCAGCAGTCGTATTTGGTCTTGGTTGTTTTTTTTTAAAGAGGGAGTGAAAAGAATTTGAAATTGAGAATTGTGCAATTTATTTTTTGTTTGCTACTATTTTTATTACTTATTTTAAAATGGTTTTGAGTTTTGAAGACTTCAGTAACTTTTGAGCTGTGGGAAGCATACCACAGTGGAGGTACAGTAACCATGAAAACTGATAATTAATTACATGCCTACAAAGCAGATGTATGCTTATTGAGAAGGATGAACATGGGTAGTGGAGGTGTAATTGTGCAAGTATATTTGAATCCTGCATAGTCTGATGAACACAATTAATTTCATGTACACTTTTTAAATTAATTAAAGTTGCTATTTGGGCATACACCAAAACAGGTAAATAAATCATTACTGAGTTTTCAATTTTATGGTAATGCTTGGTCAATGTACATCTGGATATCCAGGTTTTTAAGTTTACTGTAAGTTAACTGCCTATAAGTAGCCCATCGTACCCCAAACAAGTCTTATTTCTCTGACTTTCTAATCATATGATAAAATCACTTGGTTTTATTGTTCTTGCATGTGAGATAAAGTGAAAATATTCACGTGCATCTCCATGAGATTATTAATTATGCAACAAGATGTTTTAGGCACAGAGTCCTCCTAACCTTTTTTTAACCTCTGTATGTTTGTTTAGGTTTTCTGTACTTGGAAGCTAAAAAGTTTTCCACATCAGTGAAATTTACGTGATTAAGTTCTTCTCCTGGAGAGTAAAAGCTTCAGAATATGCTTAAGTGTTTTCTTAGGTAATACAGTTGACTCAATAATTGCAGTTTCCTATTTCACTATTTCATATTTGCTTGAAGCATGGATTCACTTACCTATTTTTTATGCCATCAATAGGAACATCATGCCCTATGTGTTTCACATAGAAATGACTGACTTTATTTTTCTTGTTCTGCAGGCACCTTGGCAAAGAGGATAAACAGATTGTAATCCGTTTTGGTTTGAATATTAAAAAAGAATCTGAAGACTTGAATAAATCCAGTAATTTAAAAGCTTTCATAATGATTTACATGAGCAGCTGTTAAACCCACTATTAGTAACAAATTACTTGGAATGTCTTAGAGTTAGATATAAATTAATTCGGGTATCAGCTGAGATTCACATAAGTTGCTATATTTGAGCCTATAAGCCCTCCTAAAATTAAGCCCCTACCAGTGCTGGATTTCACCAAACAAGAGCTTTTCACCCTAAGATTATGAATTAGGTGAATTTTATTGTTTCGGTTCATGTTTTTACAGCTGCAAAAGGGAAGATGAGCATATGTCTTAAGGCAATTAAATACTACCATATACCTGCTGAGCTAAGTCATGTTTTATTGATTATGTAAGTCAAAAGGGAGTATATCCTCTTTTAATCAATCATGTGTATTCTTTCAGCCAAGCAAGTAGGGGGAGGAGAGCCATCTGTTTTCTAGATTTTGATATTGACCACCAGTTACAAGTGTGTTAGTTACGAAGGCAAGAAAGATGATGTGTTATGCTTCAGGAGAATAACGTGAAGAAGATATATGTTCATCATTGATAAATTTAGATGAGGCACTATAAAAAGGTTCATAAGCTGCAATGGGCGGTGAAATTCTAGAAAAGCCAAAGCAAGCACACGAGAGGGAACAGGGGAACTATACTATGATATTTTTAGATGTCAATTGCTGTATGTATTGATAAGATTGTCCAACAGAACAAAACAGTTTCTGAAGGTGGGAAATGAAGCCTTAATACCATGCTTCGGGGCCTTTTTTGTTTCCATTAAAGTTACAACCATCTTCTCTCTTTTATGGGTTGTGATTTAGCTTTTTGACGTAATTTTTGATCTCCCAGTAAAAAAATGGCTACACACAGGCAAATTGTTCAGGTGATTAGCAGTGTTATTGTAATGGAAATGCTGATGTACTTAATGGATGGGTCCTGCTTAGCCTTAAACTATCAGAAATATTAGGGCAAATGAGATTGCATCCCCAGATAAGATGTGTTGTATTCTGCTTTGCTTCTCTTGTGTGATACGGGCTTCCCATGTGGCATCATTTGCAACTTTCATTTATTTATCTAATTTCCCATTGTTCCCTAAAATATTTGTTAAGCTGTTGGTTTTCTTCCTTGTCTGCATGTGAATTTTTTGCCTATGCTTTTTTCATTTTACTACAGTTTGATTGTTACAGATAATAGGAAAAACTTTGTATTTGTACTGTCATGTGGAATTCACATTCTGTGAACCTTTCTGAGCAAGTCATCTATCACCTGGTTGCCGGCTGTCAAGGTGAAACTGAATGCGGTCACCCTGCCAGTGGTCCCTTTCAGTCCTGTGTTCCTAGGCTCAACCTCTTCAAAGGCTGCTGTAATTAGATCTTCAGATGGAAAAGAGAGAGAAGGAGTTGTGATTCTCAGGGTCACAAGGTCTCTAAGCTGCTGATCTGTAATGCTGCTCCAGATTCAGGTTTTATATGCGTGTTCCCCACTCAGCATGCAACAAGCTGTACAGTTGAATCTCCAGAGCTCGGATATTCAGCCTACTCTGTGGCTGCCTGCCCTTAAGTTTGTATCTACCCAGAAGAGAGGAGTAGAAATAACTGAACTCACTGACACGCAGCCCAGAATATCTACATGATCGGGGTGAGCGTGCTAACAGCCTCGGTACTACAGGGAGGCAGTTGGGGGCCAGCTATCAAACAGTGCCACTATTTTTCTTTTCTTTTGCAGTGAGTCTGGTGGTCTTAGCTCCTAGATCCATCTAGCCAGAGAAACTGTAACACCATGCTGCTACATATGAAGTAGCAACTCTGATCAGGAAGCAGAAATGGTGGGGAGAGTAGAAGGGGCAGTGCAAAGCAGAGTTAGCCAGAGGCTTCTTGACTCCCCGTTGCAGCTGAATTGTATTAGACGTATAGGCAGGAATTAGTGTACCTCCCAACCAAGTCATCCCATTTTCGTCTTCCCCCCAAAGCTGCTGCCCTGCCCTCCTCCTTACATACACAGACAGGCAAACAGGCACTGGTAGTATACTCCAGAATGTGCTGTTGTGGACAGCCAATGGCAAATAGGCTTTTGTGACCACTGGCATGTAGGGCACTGACTAATTTTTGGGTGGAGAAATAGCCCCTTCATTAGGTTGTCCACTTAAGTTCAGCTTATGTTCACCTACCTTGAGGAATTAGGTTCAGTGTATTGTAACAAAATAGATGAGAAAATGATGTCACTTTATTTCTTATATTATACTTTAAACAGAAATGTTCTTAGCGGATCAGTAACACATAGTTGTTTTCATAAAACATTTGTAAAACAAGAAACACCACTTGTAAATACCGATAAGGTTGGATATTAAGGATACCTAGAAGGAAGCAATGAAGTCCCAGAGCTGTCAAGCCAGTGAGACCCTGACTTTTTTTCCCCTAAGACAGCTAGGTCCACTTAATAAGTGTATCTCAAACATTTCATCTTGAGTTCTGTAAGGTGAATGATGGCTTACAGTGAAACTGCAGGTTCGAAAGATTCCTAGATTTCCATTTCATGCACTTACATATAGGTAAGACCACGAGAGACATTCAAGATCTAGATTAATTCTTTGAGATAGAATTGTATATGCTTTAAAATATCTGTCCAGACATTATGCCTAAAATTTTCTAAATCTTTCAGCGAATCTTTTGCTCTGCTACAATATCCTGTGTTCTTACTCTGTCTTTTTTTTATATTTTACAAATTTCATTCATTTATTCTTTTGTCATAAGTTATACTTTCTGAAGCTTTTAGCATTTTGTTTGCTCTTCAGCATTTTAGGTTTTCTATATCCTTAGAGAAGTCCAGCACTTGGGTACATTATTATAACTGTCAGGTTTATAAGTGACAAATAGAGGGCCATCTTTTGCTAATAGACTGTCTTCTTAATCCCAGAGACAGCAATACCTTTGAATTAACATAGGAACTGAATTACCATCTTTGCAATAGTTTGATTTTTACAGCTGATTACTCAGGTTATTCACCATGTTGTACCAAGACAAAAGCTCAAAACTTCTGTTGTCATTTGTCCAATTTAAAATTTTCTTTTTGAATCACATCTATGTGTATGCTCACTAATTAGAGAAGTCAGTATTATACTTCACTGAAAGAGATGAGTGGCAACATCTCTAGCCCATGAAGAGCTTACTACCTCTTTAGGCCATTTGAAATATTTTTTTGCATTTTTAAGTATGAAAAACTACTATCTTGCAAGCCTAATGAGGCAGCTCTCTGCAAGAAGCTGTGTTACAGGATGAATTGTTGTATCACTGTTTCGGAAATGCTGTATATGTCATTTAGACCGGTGGCTGCTATAAGCAATGGGGAATGAGTATTACATTAATGACCACATTTGACAGCCTGTGTCCAGAATCTGTTTTTCACTGACTTTTCCTTTTTACGCCAACAATTATGCTCTCATCTGGAAAAATTAGACTAATGCAATTTTCCAAAAGCTATTAACAAGGCTTTTAATATTAAAATGGCTATTTATCCTAATGTGCCATCCCAAAACCAGCTTTGTGTTGTGGTCATGAAATGAAGTACAGTTAGAGTATATTCTGGAGTTGCAGAGCATGGAGGAAAGGCTACATGCTTCAGAAAGCATAGAGGTTCACTCAGTATGTGGCACTCTTGTCACCGAATTTCTACCAGCATCTTCTGGGGTGTTGTTTGCTCTGAAGCTTTCTAAAGTTGGTGGAAGTTTAGTAAACCCTTGTCTGATTGCAATTTTGTAATATTTGTGTGACTGTTGCTTCTTGAAGGACCTGACAAAGCGTGGGGACCTGCATGTTCATCTGCTTTTTCTGACTTCATCATACCCAGGAAATATAAATAAAATAAACTATCTTGTAGATTCAATGAAATATATTTTTTCTGTCTGTTCAAGCCCATCTTTTTTCAAAAATCCTGGGTTTTTTGTGACTCAAGGTAGAGGTGACTCAAGGTGACTTAGACCAGTATTATTTGATAGTCAGAAACTATGGCTATAGCAACTACAAAACCTGGATCTTTATTCTTACATGGCACAGCCAATACGTTCTTCCAGCTAAACTCCCCTTATGTAAATCTTAACTCGTTATTCACAACCATGATTAAAAAAAAACCACCTAAACCATTAGACTGTGTCACAGAGTTCCATGTATAAAAGCCATTGTGACTTCCTCAGAACTGTATATAAAGTCATCTGCAATCCATGGATTTCACAAGTCCCCTGCATCCTTCAAGATAAGTACGTGGCTACAAAATTTTCAGAGGGAAACTTACCACTGTTTTTTTGAACTGAGCCAAAGAATGAACTTTAAACATCTTTTTTCAGTGAAGATTTGTTGCAGAGTAAATGTCCTCTAGGATCCATAATCCAGTTTTTTACAAAGTCCTTAGAACAGCAGAACTGTTACCTTTTAATTCTGGATATGTGTGTCTTTCAAAAATATCTTCTGAAATTAACCGTGTTCCTTTGGTTTCACCGTGATGAGAGAAGTTAACAAATATCCTTTGTTCCATTTTAGCTCTGTTACTGTCGTATTTCATTTGAATCCAAGTTAAATACGAGTTTGTATTAGCAGATTTATATGGAAGCATAAGCATTTTACATGTGCACCAACATTCAGCCAGTCTAAGGCGGCTGTATCATGTTTTGTTTTTACAAAGGCACTGTACTGTACCTGGTAGATGAACATTTAGTGGTGTCAGTTGGATCCTAAACTTCTAAAGCTTTGGCAAAGATGTTTTGATGAACTGAAACAAAAGCTCTGCCTCACTGTAGCCCTACCTTTCCACTAGATTCCAATAACTCAGTCATGCATCCTTCTTTTTCATCCCCAAAACTCTTTAAAAAAATAATTTCCTTTACCAATTAAATGAGTTGAACTATGTTATAGATGTGAACATTCATATATAAATAGCTAGATACTGTCTCCCACTTGGTGACCAGAAGTCCAAAGTATCTTAAAAAGCAAATAATTAATTATTAATTTCTAACAAATTACAAAATATAAAAACCACTTACTGTGTTCATATCCATGTGGAAAAAAGAAACCAAACTCACAAAACCACCTATTGTTCAAAATGGATAATATAATCCATTAAGTAACAGATTATTGGAGAATACATTTCTGGGTAACATAGTACCCTATTTGCCATAGCTAAATGCAGCCTCCCTGGTAGCATTTTAATTTTCAGTTCTACTTATGCTTTGAAATCATCAAGTAATTGTCACTTCAGCACCCTTCAATGATTTCTAATCAAACATGGAAAAGAAACCTAAACAAAGAAAACCCCTCTCTTCAGTCTTCATTCAGTGCTCAGATTTGGAAAGGAGAGGGGGAGGAAGTTTATTTTTTCACTCATTAACTCATTGTAATTTTTTGCATATCATTTTAGTTAGAATGAATAGATCTTTCTATGCTGCATTTTGGTTTTCCATATCAAATGCCTTGAATTGTCATGTTAATTAGCACAGACAAGTCTGCTTTTCATTCAGTCCATCTTTATTTTGTCATACATATCCTTGTTTCATCCTTACTTTTTTCTAATTTACATAATCACAAGGTTTTGAATGAATGTTACTTAGTAATAATTTGTTTTAATAAAATTTATTGTAAGCAAGTAGTTATTATTACACGTTTAAGAGTTGCAGTGTATGTACAAAGGAAATGGTTGTTGCTTCTCATGTATTTTATCTCTAGTACTGCTTCTTATGTCCATATAAAGGGTTTTTTTCTTAGTGCCTTCTAAAATATTATTAATCTAAAAATATCATTAATCAAAGGGATTAAAACTAGTTGGTTATTTATTTTAAGACTGACATGATTTTTTAAAAATTGTCTTTACATTCACTTGTTGATAATAACTTCCAACAACTTCAAGACAATAGTGCAGTTTTTCAAAGGCTTAAGATAGGGCTAGCATTTTCTATCTGTATTTGAGATAGAGCAAAGCTTGGTAATTTCAAATTCTATCAAAGGTGCTACAGTACAATGTTATTTTTAAATAGACAGAGGAAAAATGCAGGAGAAGGCTTGGGACAAGCTGTACTGATTTCCTGAACCACAGAAAAATGTAATTTAAACTTTGCATTTAGACAGCTGTTCAAAAACCTGGGTTCAATTTGATTTTTCTCAGTCATTGCGAGCTTTCATATTTTGCCTGGAAGAAAAGTCAAGTCCCATATTTAGAATGTAAGGCTTGGATTCTGTTAAGTGTCATCAGCATTGATTGTCACACATCCATCTTTCTCCTCCTGATCAAATCTGTGAAAAATACCTAAGTTGGGGTGAGGAGGACAGTAGCTGTAATATGGTGAACTAGCTAGCACCTTTTGAAGTTTAATGAATGATTTTTTCATATGAGGGTGCTTGGGCTTCCTGGGAGCAGTAATTTTCTGAGAGAACATACAGTTTCTAAGACAATGCATAGTGAACAAACCAGGGTGGGCTATAGAGTATGATATTTATAAAAAGAGAATCTCTAAATATTTCTGGGCCTCTGATGGAAAAGTATGAAAAACACTGATCTGATTGTATTTTACAAGGTGTTTCAATGCAGTTTTCCCAAAGTTGCTATGTAGATATTCAGTGGGAATGCTTTCATGTGTACAGAAGGCAGAAATGTACCTGAGATTCTGGCACTGCCCTTGTTTTCCAAAAATATGCAAAATCACTAACATTAAAAAAGTCTAACAGGAGAATCAGTAACAAACTAAAACAAGCATATTGGTTAGGCATGTGTGTATAGGCATTATGAAAACCTGTTGAGATTGTTTCCTACTAGTGAAGTAATGTCTTATCAAGAAATCATGTAGGTGTTGTATAATAAGTTGTCTTTTTCAGTGTTGTCCTTCTTCCCCTCCACCCTTCTGTTTCAGTTCACGTGACAGGACTTTGTACTCATTTACTGATAATAAGTGCACAGCCATCTTGTTTGAAAATTAGAATCAGAAACTGAAACAATTCCGTGCTGCAAGGTAAAATGTCCTTTCTGCCCCAAAGTCTGTCATTTATGTATAGTTTAATTGTAAACATTGAGGTAATGTGTATTTGGAGTTCATATTCTTCCACAGCTCAAATTAAAATCTTCATGGCAGGAAATTAGTAATCATAAGAAATAATAATATATTCAGTGTTGTCTTTTCTCATTAACCTAATGTAATGTATTTTTTATAAGAAAGAAAAAAAGGTTACTAATACCGTCTACTCTTGTCTATGAGATACTATCAACTATAGTGGCAAATTATTTTGTAACTCAATGGACTTTATTATTAGGTATTGTAATGGAGTAGAATATTCCCTGCCTACAACAGATTAAGAGGAGCATAAGCATTGAATTGTGAAAGCATTTTGAACAAAAAAGAAAGGACGTTGTTTATAAGCTAGAAGATTTTCCAGCTGTGCAGCGGTGTTTTTTTCATAGCACTTAAGCTCTAGTTGTTTAAAAAGTAATGTTAAAAGTGTATGTAATTTTGATTATGGAGTCTGTTTCAAGAATCAAATGGAAATGAATTGTTAAATAGTTTTGGAGGGGAGTGGGTTCTGAAGTAAACTTTTAGTTTTGAAGTGACTCCAGTTTGTGTGCAGTATATGTAATCTGGCAAAATCCGTTCAATTCAAAAGTGGAAGGCTACAAGACTTACCTCTAACTTTCAACGAGTTATTAAATAAATCTGATATTTTTCTTTGTAACCTCATACACATCCAACCTGGAAACTGGGGATAAACACAGCTACTGAGGGGACAGTATCTATAAGAGGGTATCTCTGTCACTGAGACAGAGGAGGATGGCAAGGAATAATAGAGAAAGAGAAAAGGTAAGGAAAAAATAATCACTTCTGGATAGGTTATATCTGCCAGGCTTAAACAGAAAAACTGCATTTGGGCAACCATGCTGAGACAAGAAGAAGGAAGATGAAAGAGGAGAAGCCTGTTTAACCAAAATGTGTGTTTGAACAGAATCTGACCACAAATATTGCTTGCTATGCAGTTTTGTAATGGCTCGTTAATAATATGGATTCCATACATCCTGTTTTCTCACAAACATATATTTTGCTTCTGCCCTTAGGGTGCTCTCCAGGTGGATTTTGGTTAAGTGCAGACCTGTGTTAAAGCCTGTCAGACCAGCAGCCGAGGCTGCTTTAACACGGGGAGAGCCAGAGTCGCCAATAGGGAGCAGTGTGTACTGCTGGCAGGTGGAAGAGCCTGTACTGTGTGGAGGGAAGCCATGGAGGAGACAGAGAGACGCAGCAGCATCCAGAGTAGTGATTAATGCTGGAGTGGCAGTGGGAATAGCAGTACCTGGGCAAGCAGAATTGGAGGAGTTGAGCCTCTGCATCCAGAAGGTATTCAGCCTGAGTTTAGATCAATGGCACATTAGTATGGGATTCTTCAGTAGGAAGGGATTTGGAATGGGGTAGGGCATGCTTTAATAAGATAAGGATTGGAGAGAGTTTGCGCGATGGCTTGTTGATTTTATGAGCAGAAATTTGGAGATGAAATAAATGAATGAAATAAAATTAGTTGAGAATGAGAGGAGGAAGACAGGACATTTGAGATGGCTTTTTAAGAAGTACTTAACAAGAATTGTG
Source organism: Oxyruncus cristatus (assembly GCA_013399855.1). NCBI lineage: Eukaryota > Metazoa > Chordata > Aves > Passeriformes > Cotingidae > Oxyruncus > Oxyruncus cristatus. The sequence goes on from VXAY01002204.1 coordinate 28,026, forward strand.
CCTATGGCACTCTGGTCTGTGAACACACAAGACTGAACTGCTTGAGGTATGCAATAACAGTGATTTGAGATTTTTTGCATCCTGAACAAATGTTTTAAATTTGGTGTAAAAATGGCCTCATCTTTTTTTCTACCTTGCTAAATAATCAGTTGATCAGCCATACTTAGGATATAGAGCTCAGACAGATCTGTTTTTCCTCTGATATTACTAGCCTGAGTGGTGTTTGTATGGTAGTGTATGCAAACACACTTTCTGCAGGAATCCCTAGTGCTACAAAATTTATTTAATTAGAAATCAAAGTCAGTAAGGCTACTTTATATCTTCTTTCTTTCCTTTTGTTTGTTGTTTGTTGTTCATATTCTATACTGCTGACAGGACTGACAACTATGATGAAGAAAATTAGAAGCTATTGACATGGATTAGTCATTTACAAAACTTACTCTTAGCATCACATCTCTAATTCATATATTATTCTAATAGACAACTGGATATGTTGTCTAGTATAGCAGTTGTCTAATAATAGCAGTAAAGTATAAGCCCTGAAAAAACACAGTTTTGACCAAGGAATTGATACATTCTTTCTCACTGATGAACAGAATCCATCCCCTAAAAACGTAAGGTTGTGTTGTACCTGAAGGCACAAAGCAAAGGAAGATGTCCATTCTTAAAAGCTTATTTAAAAAGCATTCTGATACAATTGAAAAAGCATGTTATTTACTTCAGAAATACTTGCAGTATGCTTCAGTCCAGGCCAAAAGATAATGAGACCCCTGGAGCTATTATTGAGAAACTTTCAGATGTTAAATGGAAGCTAATGCTGGCATATCACAAGAAAAGGTGTGCCACAAGAAAATGGAAAAACGCCGTTTTCTGAGTACTTTTTATATTTCTTTATGATTTTAAAATGTCATACAAAATAAGGTGAAAATGAAGAGAATTGCTATAGTTTTGAGCTAATGATAATTTTCATTTTGTTGTGGTGGGGTTTGGCCTCTTAGCTCCTATGTGCAAAGGAACGGTGTTCAGGTTTAACAGCAAGAATTTACAAGTTTCATCAAGTTCTTTGAAAGTGAGGAAGAAAGGCTAGAGAAAGGGTAAGGGAGGAAGGGAGAGAAAGAGCTAGAGTTTTCTACTTACACAGGGCAGAAGGAACCTGAATACCTCTGGCTTAAATTGCTGGTTTTCCTATATTGCTGTAATACTATATATGCATTTCTACACTGTTTATTTGGGGTATTTTTATTTTCTGTCAGACTCTAAAGACCCACTTAGCCTCCTCTTGTAGACAGATATTTTTAGTCTTAGAATGATTTGCTATTTCAGATATCCTTCATTTTAAGACTTTAGTTTTAATTGTTACCTAATCCTATAATGTTTAAATTCTATCCCTCAAATATTTTGCCAAGCTAAGTATACTCACAATTGTTTTTTTTTTCTTGATGGGAGAGTCAGTTACTCCTTTCTGTGTTTATTGAAATTAATAAATTATCAAATCCTTTGAATTGGGATAAAAAGTTGTTTAATGTATATGTCTTACTTGGTAAATATCTTTCCCCGTTGGCTGGCACATTTTTTAGCAGACTCTGGTCTGTATAGTTTGCAACCAGGCACCTATATAGCCACTATGCAGCTCATAGTCCTTCTTTTCCTGATTGTACAAGTGTTCTTTCCAGGATAAATATTTTGCCGGGTTTGTATGACCTCCTAACTTCATGTTCCTTCCATATTATTTTCAAATCTGTTTTGAAATAATTGTATCTTATTTTAAACCCTTTTGTACTTTTATTGTTTAGTGCATAATGCTAGTGGAGTATCTCTTCTTTAAAGCTGGCTAGAAAATTACTTACCATCCTACTTTCCTCCCTCCCTCGCATTTCTGAAGCTCTTTTACCATCATGTTAATTGGGGAAAAATAAAAATGATGAATGGATAATTCCATTATCTTCTATATTTTGCATTGGGTCCTAAAAATTGGGTAGTTTGGGGTTAATCTTTTAACTCTGTTTACAATAATATGGTAAAAATATCTCTCAGCCCAAAAGAACAACAAAAGCTGTTTGGTTTCACCTCGTAAATGCCAAACATTTTACAGTGTAAAAGTAAAGGAGAACAACTTAATTTTTAAATTACTACTTTAAAAAAAAAAAAAAACAAAACAAAACACTTTTTTTTGTTTAAAATTCTTTTTTTCCTGCTAGAAAGATTTTTGTAAAAAAAAAATTTAAATCATTTGTTATGAAACACATTCATGACTATTTGTAGAATGAGGACACACCGTTCCCTGAATATTAGTTGTAGGACAAAAGTAACATAAACCAGATTTTCTGGTTTTAGAAACTGTAAAGAAGGAGCTTGGTCTTCAACAAGCCACTACACTTGTTTATTTTTAATATCTCTTACCTATGCAAATTAAGAGGAAGGAGAAACTGCTTGTTTATGTCTTGTGAGCTTCCTGCTTACAGCAGCACCACCATAAGTCAGTCGGTCTCAAATTATTTTTTACTGAAAAAGCTTTGCCATTTCTCCCCCTGGTAAAAAGTTCACTTTTAGCATCTAGATGAATTGGATCACAGCAAAGGAACTTTTGGCTACTGGTAATCAATGAAAGTAATTTGCCATTGGATCCATTTATACCGTTTCATTTTAAATGGTTGGGTTGCCCTGGCTAACAGCCAAGCACTCACACAGCTGCTCACTCACTCCCTTCCTCCCTTCCCTAGGGAGATGGGGAAGAAAACTGTAGGAACGGGAGTGAGAAAACTCATGGGTTGAAATAAAGACAGGAAAATCACTGTCATGGGCAAAACTACTTGGGGATTTTAATTTATTGCTAAGTAGCATAAATATTTAATTGGTTGGAGTATTGGGAAATAAAACAACAAAAAAGGATAAACATTTTATCTTGCAGGAAAAACACATTTCTTCCCGCTTTCCCAGGCTCAGCTTCAGATTCCTCCCTTTCACCTTCCTAGCCTCCACACCTTCACTCCAGACATCTCCTCCTGCCATGTTACTGCTGCACGTTGTGCACAGTCCCTTCAAGGAGGCACTGGGTGGCACACAAGGATGAAGTCAGTGCTTAGCTGACTTTGTCGCTGCTTGTTGCTCCACAGGCCACCGTCCTTTTGGGCACATACCTGATCCAGTGTGGGACACCTCCACTGCTCTGGCCTTCTTGTTCCTTCTTCCTCCTCCTCTCTCTCTGCCCCCCACAGCCCATCTCTCTGTGTTCCTTGCCCCCAATATTTTTTGCCCTTTCTTAAATGTTTCCCCAAAGCGCCACCAGCTTGGCTGATGGTCTCGGCTGTGTCCTGCAGTGAGTCCATTGCAGAGCTGGCTCAAACTGACTGTGTCCAGCACAGAGCAGCTCTGCTCTCTTCTCACAAAAGCCTCCCCTGGAGTACCACCCTGGCTGCCAAAACATTGGCCTACCTGTTCTCCTGCCTCTTATGTGACAAGACAAGCATGTGCATCCCTGTTCCATGATGAGAATGAATGCATTCCCTTGGAGTGACGGGGGTCAGGAGAACATGTGCGATACTTACGCATACGAGTAGTGACATGATCAAAATGTTCACTAGCCATGTGAATTGCTGAACAGTACCCATGCAGACTTTTTCTTGTCATGTGTCAGGAAGTGAAGTGGTTTTAGTTCTGTGACAAGAACCTCATGAAAGAAGTAACAGAGTCTAGCAATGACTGGCCAGTCACAGGCTGTTTTGGTTACCTTGTGTGGGCAGGCCTGTGGAGCAACAAGCAGCGACAGAGGGAAAGTCAGCTAAGCACTGACTTCATCCTTGTGTGCCACCCAGTGCCTCCTTGAAGGGACTGTGCATTCAAAGATGATATTCTTTGGAATATCATCCAACTTCAGTAACGCTAGGGATTGTAATTTCTATTCTGTCAGAACAGTGTCAGAGATAAAGTTTATTCCTCTGATCAAACTTGTCATTGTAACCTAAAAACATGTTGGCTATAACTGACTCCAAGCAGAGTATTACCAATATTCTTATAAAATAATCCTTGCTGTTGGATGTAATCACTCTTATCTCTTTTGCTGTAGAGTAATGAAAGAATAAAATATATAAAATGGAATATTCATCAGATTGCTGTGTAGTCTGGAAAAGAAAAATACTTAAATGCATCCCTTGGAGGAAAATTTTGCAACTAAAACTCATGAAGAATTGTCCCTAGTTCTCAGATTTCAATGGAATTACTTACAGAGTAAGGAACTATTACACCAGAAAGGTTGGTAGAGCACATCGTACTAATTGCAAAATGTCATGTTTGTTTATTACACAAAGGATTTTTTTCATCTTTTATACTGAGCACATGCAGGCAACCCACCATCAGGGTGGGATTTATTTCATGTTACTTTATTCCTTTTGTATAAATGTAGTCTAAACGAGGTGTTTAGGCTTTCTGTTCTGTGGAAAAAGGTCATGGGCATCACGTCAAAATTTCATTATACCAATCTTAAGAAGAAATTCATATCCTTCTAAGATGCCTGTCTCTTCCTAATGATTAGAGAGGAAGCCTAGATAATTAGCTCAAACTAAATACCTAACTTAGAGATGAATAAATTCACGTGGATTAGTTTGCACCATGAGTACCTATTAGCTCTGGGCCATCTAGGCACTTAACTTCTGCATGAATAAAATCAATAGTTGCTAAATGAAGCTTTTTCTTAATTTTTCTATCTGGTACAATCAGCTGTATTGAGAGCTCTTAAGTGTTGTCATAATAAAAATATAAATAACAATAGAACTACTATAAAAATAATAATTCCACACTTTGAGAACAAATTAATTCAAATGCCATTTCTCTTTACTTTAAATGAAACATCATTTTGGAAATAGCATAACATACTGGGTCATTTTACTGATGTACTACTTGCTAGCTTTATGTCTCAAAGAAAAATTAACTGGCCATTTCTCTGCAATTTCCTCTGGTAAACCACTCTGACTAGAAAAGTGATTGTAGGTAGACGAATATGATGTTATAAAATCCAAAGCTTTGTTCTTGATAGACTCCAAAGGAAGCTAATGAGTAACTTGGGAGAGAGGCAGGTTTTGGTGAGAGTTGAGTTGTTTTGTTTTTTTTTCTGTTAGGTTTCATTTTTTCCCCTGATAGGCATTTGAAGACTACCATTTCAGTGAAAATTGTTTAGAAACCACTTTCAAACAGAAGGAAAATAAAATTCAGTGTTAAACAGTTGGTTATGTGTGTTACTGTCCCTACAAAGACTTACAAAAGGACTTACATACCAGCCTTCAGATATGTGCACTATCCCTGTGAAGGTGGTGTACTGGTGGAGTGGAGTGTCTCGTTCTAGTTGATCATGTAATTAAACTTTTTTCTTTTTCAAACACTTTTTGAAATATTACTTAGAATATGAATGGAAACTCAAAAGAGACTGGTTTGACTGTAGTTAGGCAAGGGTAAAGAATCTGTACCCAGTTAATGATATGAAAATGTGATTTGTATCTTGGCGCAATCCAAATGGACATAACGAAACGCTTCTGCTAATTCCATGTATAACACTCACAGTCATGCAGAGTTGCACAGTCTTTATCTTCTAGCATATTATAAACACAGAAGTGCAAAGTTTTAGGCACTTAAATTCTTCTTCCTCATGTTCATTTGATACTCTTCAAAAAGATAGTGTCAAAAATAGTAATTTCACGCATCATCTGTGTATGTTAGAAAAACCCTGATTCAACATCTTTCAAAACTTAAATAAGCTAGATATCATGGATGAGTTTAGCTAAGCCCTCAAAGTATGTAAGCATCATATTGCATTCATTAATGCAGCATTATAAAGTTCCTTTTCTAATGGGCATACACATAAAAATAGGTACTTAATAATATCGTATGTCAACAGCTTTGTACATGTCTGTAAGCATCATGTAATATTTACTGAAGCCAATACAGATTTCAGAAATAAAACTTCCTGATCTCTCATCTTTCTGTTCCATCAACATGTAATGGTGATTTATCATATCATTTAAGCTAAACACAAAATATATGCAGAGAGCTACAGACCTAAAGATCTTGTGAAATGGTGAACTGTACAGACAGAGCAGACTTGCATCCTTCATACATGCTCCCACATTTTACTGAATCTGAAAGATTTCTTTTAGTTGTTTAGAATATTGTTTAGACACCTGGTCTCCAGGAAGTGACATGAGACAGTCACTAGTAGTTAGCTACTCACGATAGGCTTCTTTTTTTAAGTTGGAAAGATTTTTTCTTCTCAGGATGGTGCATATCTGACAAATAGGCTGACTACCTAATAGTGCTGCCTTGAGGATCTGTTATTATGTTGCTGACCAGGGCCCATAATCAAAATCAACTTCGTAATGAGTGTTTGGCTAACAGGAGGAATATTGTGAAACAGCAACCAGGGAAAAGAGTATATTATCTAATATCTGTAGTATCTAAATATACAGGGGTTTTATTACAAATAAAATAATGAAATTATATCACAAAAGATTATATTTTGTTCTACTCAGGTTATAATTTGCTACCAGAATATTTATTATTTATTAATACTGCCATTAAGTTCTGTAATTTATTTGAGATAAAACTAGAAAATTCTTGAGAGACCATATTAAAGGATACTCAAACTGAACTTATCTGATAGAGGCTCTGTGGTTTCATCCTCTCTTTGATTCAGTCCCAGTAATTAATATGCTGAACAAGAAACATGATTATTTGTTCTTATGTTTGTCCCAACTCATGTTAAGTGAAATTTCTGTCTTAAAATGAGACAACTTTTAATAAATTGAATACAGATTTTCATTTATGTACATAGTTACCTAAATATGCATACTGATATCTAATTGAAAATTTCAGAAAAGCGGCCATATGACATCAAAGATGTAACAGATATTACTGGCTGTAAGAGACAAATTAATTGAGAGATATGAGCAAATCTTAAGCTGATACCAGAAAATTATTAGTAGTATATAATATTACTTTACCATTTCTTAAATTTAAAAAGTTACTTTTTTTTTTTTTTCTCATTAAGCTGAGGAATTTTCTCTTTGCAGAATCTTATGGAGAGCAGAGTTGTCTTAATTTGTTTACAGTGGTTTTTATGACTTACAGAAATTTTTTGAGTTCTAGCATTCAATTAAGTAAGGTACCTTTTTTTTTTAGCGTACTGCTTAAGGATAGCACAGCATTTTTTAATGAGGTCAGTATTTTTAATTGTTGCTTATTTCATCAGAAAATACTATACCTTCAAGGATAAAGTATATTAAGCATTTTCTCAAAGGGCTCTCTTACATTAAAAGAGTAGTTTAGAGATAAATTGCTTAATCAAACTTAATAAAAATTCTGAGATGAGTCAGTTGGGAAGAGATGTTTGAAAGAGTTTCATATAGTTGTTCTTTTAAGAGATGCATTTGCCTGTGGTAATCAGGATAAAGATTATCTAGCATAGAGCTGTTCCTGTCCTATTGCGTCAACATCTCATGCAATGGGGGAGCAATTGGCTGATGGATCAGGGTAACATCAGACTGGTGACCTGTCAGTAGTGGGGTTCCACAGGGCTCCATCTTAGGCCCTGTGCTCTTCAATATCTTCATAAATAATGCATCACTGGAAACTATACCAAGTAAGTTTGCTAACAATTGGCTGGAACTGTTGATGCCCTCAAGGGCAGAGAGGCCCTGCAGAGAGACTTAGAAAAATTAGAGAGATGAGCAATTACCAGTTGTATGAAATTTTACAAGGGCAAGTGCCAGATTTTGTACCTGGGATGGGGTAACCCTGGTTGTGTGTATGGACTAGGAAACAAGAGGCTGGAGAAGAGTGCTGTGGAAAGCGATCTCGGGGTCCTCATTGATGACAAGTTGAATTTGAGTCAGCAGTGCCCTGGCAGCCAGGAGGGCCAACTGTGTCCTGGGGAGCATCAGGCAAAGCATCTCCAGCCAGTCGAGGGAGGGGCTTGTCCTGCCTGCTCTGCACTGGTGCAGCTTCACCTTGAATATTGTGGCAGTTTTGGGCACTACAATATAAGAAAGATATTAAGCCACTAGAGAGTGTCCAGAGGAGGACAATGAAGATGGTGAAGGTCCTTGAGGAGAAGCCATATGAGAAGCAGCTGAGGTCATTTGGACTGAGGGAAAACCTCATCACAGTCTGCAGCTTCCTTGTGAGGGGAAGAGGAAGGACAGGAACAAATCTCTTCTCTGTGGTGACCAGTGACAGGACCCAAGGGAATGGCCAGAAGTTGTGTCAGGGGAGGTTTAGGTTGGATATTAGAAAAAGGTTCTTCACCCAGAAGGTGGTTGGGCACTGAAACAGGCTCCCCAGGGAAGTGGTCACAGCACCAAGCCTGAGAGAGTTCAAGAAGTGTTTGGACAATACTCTCAGATACATGGTGTGATTCTTGGGACTGTCCTGTGCAGGGCCAGGAGTTGGACTGGGATGATCCTAGTGGGTCCCTTCCAACTCAGCATATTCTATGGTTATATGAAAGCCATGTCTTGAGTCAGTTATCCTGATGTGGAAAAAAGTCCCAACCAAACAAATATCAAGAAATAGTGGATTATATCAGTGTTTTTATTTTCATCATTTGCTCTTAACACATTTATATTTTGGTTTTTAATACAAATAGAAAATATGTATTCGAATCACAAAAACGTAATTTGAAGATATATAGAAAAAATATGTGTGTGTTTTCCCCCACATATATGTATATATGTACATATTGACACATCTGTATTTGTGTGTATTCATGTCTATAAGTTCATATACAGTGCTTAAAATATTGTAGGTTGAAATAGGGTGTGTGAAATACAAATTTTTATATGGCTCTTGTAGGACATTAAGCACCTCTTAAATCAATTCAACTTAGCAGCCAGCTTGAAAAGAAAGATGCTACTTTTAGTTCTATTTTATCACAGGGAAAGTGAAGCAGAGGTTAAAAATTGCACTTATGGGTCCTCCATGCAAAAATAAAAAGGAAAACTGTTGCCACTTGAATGTAAAACACAAGCTTTCAAAGCTGATGCCTGCTACAGGAAGATCTACAGAGTGTCGTGGAAGTAAAAAAAAAAAATCAAATTCATTCAATGCAAAAAACCAAACCAAAACAAAAGGTAATTGATTTAAAATAGACTATCTCAATCCATGAAGATTAAAAGATCCATGGAGAGATATACAGTACAATGCTCTCCTGTCAAAAATACCGTTAATGGTAATTGCCAAAAGCTAGAAGGGTGTGCTAGTAAAACAATTAATTTGCCAGGTTTTTTGCATTCTTTCCTTAAGCATTTGAATTGTCTGTGGACAGAAAGGAAACATGAGGTTAAGGGGAAGCTTCATCTGATTTGGTGTCATTTTCATGTTAGGCCTGCACATGCCTGTCTTTTCACCAGTACAAACCCTGGTGTGACACAGATGGCCCTCAGCATTCTCAGAGCTTCATTCTTCTCATGTCATTCCCTTTTTGCTCCTTTGAGTTTCGTTGCTGTTGTCTGTTCCACTCAATTTCATCCATCTGATTTTCTTGCTTTCCCTGCACATCCTTTTAAGACACATGAATATCTGCTGCAGACAGAGAACACCAGAGAAATCATAACTGTTACGACTATTTTCTTTTTCCTGTTTCCTTGTTGATTTCACTTCAGGGATGTGATATCAAGTGAAGGCAAATAGTGTGTGAGAGTTTACAGCACCTTCAGAGTGGAGGAGTATCAGAGACAACTTTAATAACATTATTTTTTGGCTGATTTTCAAATTAAGAAATGGAGATAATAAATGAGGCTACCTTCTGCAGGTCCTGCGAGCATCCATGCAACTCTATATATAATGTCACCAACATATATGTGTCCCCTTTTTCAACATCCCCATTGCCACTGGCCTTTGAGACTTTTGCAGTCTGAACAGTGGAGTAGGAACATAAGATCTAGCAGTAGGTTGTTCCTGTCCTATTGGATCAAGGTTTTAGTTGTTCTCTTGCAATGCCTGGAAAGCAAATCACTCTTGTTTATCCTTTCAGAAAAGAAAGGTGCATCTACAGTGCAGATTAAAAGTCTGTGACATGGCAGGCATTACACAGCTTCGTTAGTACGGTTATTTGATGAATGGGTAGTTAGACGCATCCCACCGAACAAAAATGCATTTAGTGTTTTAGTATCAAAATTTGTGTATGTATTTCCATGTCTGAAATGACGTAGATTGCTTCCCATGGGATAAATCAGATAATTATCTGTTGCTGCAGAGTCAAGATGTTGCCAGCTGAAGTCTAAACCAGAATTGTTCTCACCAAGGGGTGGTGAATGAGTTATAAAGTGTACCTTAAGCAGTAAAAAAAAATAGCTAATATACTTACTACTGTTTTATCTGTATGTGAAGAAGCACTAAAAGAGTTAAAATCCTATCTGCACCTACACTTTCTGACAGAATGCCAATAATGAAGGTTGGGAATCAGAAGTCCCAGTCTGTGTTGGTTTATCCTCACTATTTTGATCTCTTCTCACTTATGTTAGTCCCAAGTCTTATCTTCCCAAGCTCTTTCCAATCAGTTTTCTTCGTTGACCTTAATCATAACTCCTCAGATCTTTTGTCCCAGATGCTCCCAGTTCTCTCACCTCTTTTCCTCAGTTTTGTTTTTCTATTCACTGTGATACTATTCATTTCAGTTTCTTTATTCTTCTCCCATTTTTCCTTATTTCAACCTGCAATTCTCATTTCAGCTAGGTTTCAACTTCCATTCTTGCTATTCAAGTCAGTGTAAGCTCTTCTAGTTCAGACTACTTTGTCTTCTCTACAAATACTTTTACCCACCTCACTGATTTATGAATGTCTCCCTTGATGTCTAGTCTTTTTTTACTAGCTCTTTCAGTTCTGTCTTCTTTATCTTCTTTCCAGTTACTTTTATCTACCATAACTCATTGATTTATAAGATTTTTCTTTCTTGACCTGCTGTCCCCATTCTCTCTGGAAATTCTTGTTTCTAGTTCCTTTTTCTACTCTTTCACTTTCAAATTTCTACCTCAGTCCTAGTTTCTTCCACTTTATTTCTTTTCCCAGCATAATCCAGAGTACAGGGTGACTCATGCCTCATCTGCATTTGAAAAAGGCTGCCTGCACCCAGAGAAGATGGGAGTATTAGTAGACACAAAAGAGAGAGAGAAACAGAGTTTGTTCTTTTTGATGTGTATACTTGGCATGGTCCATACCAGCCTACGGGTGCTCAGTTTCAGACAGGGCATAATCAATTATATTAAATGCAGTTTAAAACAGAGATATGACAGGTCCCTCTTTAGGTAAAATAGCATTCGTAGCATGCACATCTGCAAATACTCTGCTTTTATCATAAAAGCGTATAATGGTATGTTGTGTTGTGTACAGTACATTCTTCTTCCCATTTTAGGTTGGGCGTTAACATGATCATTGTTATAGAACATTGTGGTATGATATCAAGTATTTTCACATGGTTTTGCTATAGACCCTAATATTTAAAATGTTTGTGAAGAGCTTTTTCCTAAACATTCTTACAATAATTTCGTAATGCATCTCTTCACCCTCCCACTGAAGCTGGATTTTTTTCCCCATTGTTGAAGAGAAATTCAGTTATTTACTTCAGCAGCAGAATTGATTAACTTTTTTCCTGCAATGAACCTTGGAAATTTTGGTCCTAAATGTTTTCAAGTTCTGTGTTCCTCAAATCACCTTTGGACCTAGAAATGTCCCCCCCCGCCAAAAAAAAAACCTACAAAAAAACCCAAGCCTTGCTTGCTCATGATTTATTGCTGTATAGTGCATTTGTGCATGCAAGATTGTCACTGAGGTTCTAGCTAGGTCTTTGTCTTTATTTAAAGGCTTCATCTCTGTAAAGAGGTAGAAGGAAAGATTAGCTATATACTAAAAGATGCATTTTTATTTGAAGAAGTATGAAATAGAAAATGTTAAAGAAAACCTTGAAAAAAAAAAGCCTAATAAAAATATGCAATCTAATTTTCATTTTGTCTTTTACTATAAAAAAGTCAATAATAGGGCTAAATTAGATAAAAAGTAAATTTTTTTTAAAAGGTGTCTATTTATTTTATTTTCCACCTCTTCTTACACAGCAGGAAGAAGATGGGACCCCTTTTACTTCTAATAATTTGTCAGTGTGCCATAAACAGTGTCAAAACACACAGTGTTTCAAATCCCAATATCATTTTACTGATGGCTGATGATCTCGGTATTGGAGACCTGGGATGTTACGGGAACAAAACCTTAAGGTATGATAATCATTTAGGGGAATCACAGGTTTGTATTTAGTTTTTCTATGAATTTTTAAAGTTAAAAATACCAGAATATTCAGAGATTTGTTTAGGCTTTTTATAAGTAATCAAAGTTAATAACTTCTCCAGAGAATAACATATTCAATCATTGTTTTCTTTTCTTGACAAAAGACTTACCTGGTGTATCTATCCTGCTGAAAAGTTGCATTATAAACAGAGAATTGAGGAACCAACCAAATAAGGGTAGCTCTTGAGAAGCAAAGTATAATCAACAATTTTCTTTTAAAATATACATGACACAAGTATGATGAATTAAGCATATTTTGAAGCACACATGATTTGAGACAAGCTTGTTGTTAACCAATTGGAAATGTTTTTCATTAATTTGTCTTCATACAGTAATCAATATATTCATTAAAACAAATGTTGATATGCCTGAATAATGCAGCAGTGTTCCCCAGAATGTTCCTTACTATCAGCTTAGGTGTGCTGATTGTGTAAACAGAGAAAGGGGTACCTAGTCGCTGTGTTTGTGGTGCAAAGGCTTTGACAAAGTTAAATAAAACATTCAGACTAAAAGCACTGTTCTGTCGAATGTTAAATGTTCTTCTTCCTGCTGTTGTTAGTTAAAAGTAAAACCTCCTCATAACTGAAATTTAAAAAAAAAAAAAGTTACAGATTGTAGTTTTAAACAGGAAAAAATTATGTACAACACTAGTGCTTGAATCACTCCCATCACAGGGACCAGAATGACTCCAAGATCTGTGCTCTCTGCTGCTAGAATTCAGAATTAGATCTTTGGAATATAAAGAAATTTCATCATACTGGTTGTTATCAGTAGGTGATGTTTCTGAGAGCAAATAAGTCAGTTGGAAAATTAATGTTTCTGACTATTCAGACTTAGATGATGGGACCACTAGTATGCCTTGAGGTCATGGTCATTAATCTCCTGGGTCAGAGCTATTAGGGCATGCTGCAGCTCCTGGCCAGTCTGCATAAGTAATTTTTATCTGGAGAACCAAGGACACAGGATTTCTTCCTGCAGAAACCAATTTTCATCTGCATGATGAGCCAGGTCATAGACAGGTTTCCCAAGCAGATATGGAGACTTGGTCGTGCCCCTGGGTCTAACATTGCAGACATAATCGTGTCAGACATGTAGATACCATTAATATAGAGTGTAACATAGAGTCATAATTGTTTGAATCTCCTCTGTTAACTGATAGCACCATACAACATTATCCCTACCCCCAAAACCTTTTGCTGCGGAGAGACAGACGTGACACCAAGAAGGGAGTAAGGAAGCACAACCTTTCTGCAGTCTCTGTTTTTCCCCATTACTGAAGCAGAAAGGTTGCAAAATTACACTTCTGGATCAAGGAATCCATTAAAAAGGGTTGCAATGCAATATGTCTAGGGGTAACAGTTTAGTATTGGCCATGAAAAGTAGATGAAAGCGGGGAAAAAAGATTTTTGGCACAATGCCACAGTGTCTCAGTTCAAGGTTGACACCTAATGTAAAAATATTTGACATGATAGTATTTAGAACTGCAACCCCATCATGGTTTTGATAATTTACATACTGTAAGTCTTAACTTGATTTCCTTAACACTTCTTGCCTCAGATGCCTTGATCTTACCATGACTGTTTCTAAATGATAATTTTTGTGTGTTCTTTTCTTTTTCCTGCTTATGTTTCTCCAGAACCCCTAATATTGACAGGCTAGCAGAGGAAGGAGTGACACTCACTCAACACATAGCAGCAGCCCCGCTTTGTACTCCAAGCAGGGCAGCTTTCCTCACAGGGAGATATCCTGTAAGATCAGGTAAATCCTCATTACTTCATTTATATATAAATATCATATTTTATTTACAGTAAACTGTATGCAGGGTTTTTTTGTCTGGCCTTTCTTGATATCTTTATCATTACCAGGTGACTGATCCAGCTCGTCAAGAGTTGGTTTACTTTTGAAATATTTCATATATATGCCAAATTTTTGCATTTGAGAAGAGTTGACACAAAAATAAAGTCTTTTTAGTGAGTAAAATATTTTTTTTGTTTAAATACTGAGAAAAAGATCTGACTGTGGTTATTTAATGTGAAAAGCAGTCCATCTGTCAGCAAAATCCATCACCTTCCTCCACTATTCAATGACCACTGTTCAATTCTCTCTTTGCCTGCCTCCCTAGTTGCATTCAGGCTGCTCCCAGTATGCTGGTGGGCAGCCCAGGTGCTGAATATCACAGAGGTGCATCTAGAAAGACAGAACGGAAAAACCCCATGTAAATGCTTCTGCTCAGACATTTCTATTTCTATGAAACCTTTTGGTTTAGACAAACTGTTGAGTTTGCCTTTGGGTTTTTTTTTGTTTTTCTTTTTGTTTTTTTGGGGGGAGGAAGGTGGGAACAGGACAGCTCAGTGAGGTGTTCAAGTTGCCCTTAAAACTGGGAAGAGGAAAGCGAAAAATCTCCCTTCTTTTTACATATTTTTGTTCAATATCTACCCATATACAGTGTTGAGTATCTTATGAATACGTGCATTTAATTTCTCTTACTTTTCAAATACCTGATCCAAAGCCCATTTGAGTCAGTGAAGATCTAGTCTGTTTATTTTAGTGTGCTGGGACTGAGCCTCTCAGTGCTTAGCCATGCAACTTTAACATTCCCTTAACATCATTTTTAGCAAGGATCATTATACATTAATCAGATCACTTGTTCATTAGTGATAAAACATCCTGTCCTTGCTTCTGGGAATGAAAGCAAAGCAAGACTCTGGAGCCTACTTGATACGTTTGTGCTCATTCAAATCAAGTAACAAGCTTTTGCAAAAGTGCCAGCTAATGTAACTTGCTAAATTTTCCATTACATTCAGCTGCAAAGGAAAATTTCATATACCTGTTACAGCTATATTGCTATTAATATTTACTGTAGGTAAAGCCACAGGTCACTTTCCATTATGATTCTTGTTCTTATTTTTGAAAAATTAGCATTTGAATTGATTTTTTTTCTTCACTGATCATTTCCACGTAGGAGCAAAAATTGAACTTTTTCTTACTTAAATTACAAAATGGCTAAATATGGAGTGCTTCTAAATAGCACTGAAGACCTAGAAAAGGATTATTATACAAGGCACTAGAAGCATGATGTGGAAAAAAATGTTAGAAATTTAAAACTCCTGCTAATAGAGCTGAAGAGTAAGATTCCAAAATGCAGTATTTGATGAGACACAAACTCAGAGAAAGGTAATGATGAAAAAAACCCCAAACATAAGTCTGTACTTTCATTCATGTAGCTTAAGGGAATTGCACTGATTTCAGTTACAAGAGTTTGAATTACATAAAATTAAATATAAATAAATTATATATATATATATGACTAAAACTAAACTGTTAATCAGCCAAAATAGCTGGGGTGAAAAACTGAAGTCAACATTTGAAGGGTAGGTTGAGCTGTCTTTGATAAACCAGTCTAACAAGTCTTTTTCTCATGTAACCGCAAGGGATACCTGAGGGAAGATTCTGGTTGTCTACATCAGTCATGTAATTTGGGCACTGCAATCATCCAGTTGCATAATTTAGACTTCCTGAAGATACATCTGCACAGATTTGCATAGATATTCTCTGTTCTGTCTGTCTATTTTCAGAGCCAGCTCTCATCTGGAATCCTAGTAATCTAATTTTCATGAACCTGAGCTCTCAAGTTCCTCATCCTGAGAGTAGCTTATAAGCTCATTTGTGTTCCTCAGACTCTCAGTATATAGAAATTACTGTGCCTTATTTAGATATTGTCTTGTTAGCCGATACCTGATGCTCCTTTAGTGCACTCGGAATGCATTGAATCGTGTGTCTTCGTGCCAGTGGAGTGCTGGTTCTCTCCCATTGATGCTAAGAGCCCTGGCCACTCTATTTCCAGAATCAGATTCTCTCTTGCTCTTTTGACCTCAGGATATTAAATGCCCAGTTGTAAGACTACCCTATTTCAATGTGCCTTCCCTTAAATAACCTTAAAGGCTTATAGAAAACCACGTATGAGGACAGTGGAAATTTGGAGAGTAGAACTTGGGAATGATCTCACTTAGTCCTCAGTTCCATTCCTATCCCATGTACAAGAAAAATAAATTATGCAAGCTCAACCTTTTTCATTTATGCTATACCTTAGAACATCTACAAAAGGAGATGCAGCTGTTTATGTGATGTCTGGCCCCATGGTTATAAGCAGAGACTTTTTTTCTAAACTTCTCAGTTTCTGGTGTCAATACAGAGAAGACCTCACTCAGCTAAATGGATGATTGTATGAGCCACTGGCAACATTTAATATCTGGTTGTAATATGTCATTTAAGTGATACAACCTGAAGCAAAAAAAATGCATGCAGAAAGATTGAATCAAAATAGTTTCTCCGTATTATCCAGGTCTCATTAATTTTCATTGTATTTAGGAATGGCTGCCTTCTCACGAGTTGGTGTCTTCTTATTTTCTGCCTCTTCTGGGGGACTTCCTTCTGAAGAAATAACTTTTTCCAAACTCCTGAAACAGACGGGTTACGCAACCGCTCTAATAGGTAAAATTGTGCAACAACACAAGTGCAACACTATTTTACATTCATTTAAATCAAAAGAACATTACCTTACCATATAGGCTATTAAGGGTTTGCATTAAGCTTTTTATCCCCACAGCATAATGAATTTATTTTTTTGGCACAAAGCTGAGCACATTCCCATGTCTGTGTGAAACACTATGTAAGTATGTCTAATTCACTTGTGTAGTTATAGTCTCATTGTGCAAGGTACTGGAGAAACATAATGAACTGACTGAAAATTAGTCAAGCTCTTGAAAAGTTTTCAGTATAAATAGGAGTTTGATAACAACAGAGGGATTGATCACAATAAGGGATTGATCACAGGGTACAAGTCAGAACAGTGGTATGATTCATTTCACTAGTTTTTAAATATCCGTAAAGTAGGTAGTGTTGTATCTGAACTAATTGTCTGGATTCTTTTCTTAGTTATCAACCATTAATGGATTTTTCTAGGAAAGTTTTCTTATCCTGTGGTAGAAATGTAATATAAAAATGTATTTCTCTCTCAAGTTTAGACAATTAACTTAGCCAGTTTAGACAGGTCCTTTTAGCATAAATATCCGGTGATGGGCAAAGGAATTCCACTAGGTGAATTTTTAATAGAATTACAATTAATATCCTAGAAGTATAAAATTAAAGATTGGTCCTTTTTTTTTTTTTTTAAATTTGACCAATGACTTATTCCACACTGCTTGTATTTTAGAAGATTTTTGTGCAGTACAACTTGTATTACATAATGTATTTCTGTACTGGAATTGCCGGGGAATCATTGTTCAGAGAACATCATACTGGAATTACTAAATTAATTTAAATGAAGGATGCATCCAATTTGATTTTTTAAATTGATTTTTAACAGAAACTTGCAATTTGGGGAGTAATTTTTTTAAAAAAAATCAGGCTGTTTAGTAAGGCTAACAATTCACAACACTGTTCAAAAAATATCTGTATTATGTAGATAAACCTAACTTTAGTTAGTGTTCCTAACTAAAAATCCTACTTAGCTTTATCCCAGTCTTATAAAGGATAAAATACCATGATGTCCTGACAGAAACAAGCAAGAAAACCAGAAAATCTTATCAGAAGTATATTTAGTGCAGGTGTATTTGAATCATAGTGCAAAAAACCATTCATATTTTGTCATGTTCCTCATGGAGTTAATTCCTTTTGCTCCATATTCAATTAAAGACTGGGGGTTTTTTTCTGTTTGTAACAAGCAGCGTAATATAACTCATTTTCTGGGACTGACCTAGTTAATGTTCTTTTTTTAACTGCAACACGACAGCTTGCCACTTAGATCTCCAGAAGTTATCTCCATGATACTTAATGAACAGTTCTTCCAAGTGGCCTGAATGAGAGCTATAAAACCATAAAATGTAATATTACCATATCCTCAGAGTATAATGAAGGTTTCCAAAAATCAAGTGCATTAAAATTAGGGATAAAGCCTATGTAAATGACAAAAAGAAAAATTGTGTAGGTTTGAAGAGTAGGTAGGCTGAGTCTGATTCCCAGTCAACCCATTTTCTGCCTCTGCTGGTATTCTTATCACATCATATTGGTCTGGGTCAGGGAGTCTTTGCTGGGTTCAATGTAACTCAGAAATTCCCAAACAAATTATTGTCAAATCCTGCACCACTGATGGATTGGCATAAGGGTAATTTTAAGCCTTTCAGTTCCTCAAACCTCTAGTGTCACTTCTTTTTTTTTTTTTT